>BMAC01000194.1:712565-794660 GCA_014905375.1 Phtheirospermum japonicum
GGCCGAGCATTCTCGGCAGCGTGTCGGCAGGCGCGCGCGATTCGCGCACGGGACTCGGCGGGGCGCTGGCTCTCGGCAGATGCCCGCGCAGTCGATCGACTGGCTCGGCAGTCGATCGACTGCTCTCGGCAGGATGGGCGCGGATGGCAACTCTCTAACGAGTAGTCGACGCAGCTGCTAGGCAGTCGATCGACAGTGCTCGGCAGTTGATTCGACTGCGATCGGCAACTCTCGGCAGCTCTGGCGCGCGGGACTCGGCAGGAGTGGGCGCTGTGTCTCGGCAGGCTCGGCAGCATGCATGCAGGCAAGGGCGGACACTGGGTAACCCAGTTGTCATATCACGTACCCAGTGTCAACCACATTTCTTCAATTCGAGCCCCGATTCCGCTAAATCTCCAATCGTAAGCCCGTGCTCGACCATATCCAGACAATTCCTTGCAATTTCAATCAAGCTTTTGGATTCTCTCTTTAATTCTAGTAAGCTTTCTTTTAATTTCATGCTTTGTTCTTCATTTGTTTTATGCTTTTTGCCTTAGGTATTAGAAGTTGTGCTTGATCTTGTGAATTGGCTATGAATCCTAGTTGAGTGACACATCTAGATCATAGATCAAGTCCTTGATTTGTTTAATTTTAAGTAATTTCATATGTTTCATGTATTTTTCTTCGTTTCATGCCTTTTGTATTAGTTACTTGAATTCATGATGAAACTTATGATTTGGCTATGAAATAGATGAGTGACACATCTAGATTGTAGATCGGGTCTTGGATCATCATGATTTTAAGTTTTTCCTATGCTTTATTTTGATTTTTATTTTCATGCATAGTTTTAGCTTAAATCCTAGATCTAGACTTCGTTGCTTGTTATTTTCCTTAAAGTTTTAAACTTTCCCGTCCATTTTTATTGCTTTATCCATTGATGATTTCGATTTTTGGTAATTTGCTTTACTTAGAATTTTATGCATAGTTGTACCTTCTGCGTGCACGCTTGTACTTGGTGAAACAATGCTTTTTCTTGCTTATTTCCTTTATTGCTTTGCATTTTCTATTTGAGGCATCCGACGAGGCATCCTACCAATTTGCACTTTCATTTTCTAGTTTAGTTTAGCTATTTTAATTGCTTTATTTTCCTTTTCCTTTTATTTTTCAAGCTTGAAACACATTGAATACTTCAATTGAACCGTATTCCGATAATACCAAGCCAAATGAACCTTTGATATATTCAATACCACGGAAAAACTACACTTCAACAGTTATAGTTAACTAGCCCACTGATAAAACCAAAAAGATTGGTTACCAAGAATAGGGGTTACTGGCCTGAAATACGAAGTCAGTGATGTTTCACCCCAAAAAATATGAGAACGCCGGAGACCTACACCTCTTCCCGATCTGCACACACCAACACGTCAGAAAAGGACCACCGCAGGTTTTCTGGTAGAAACCTCTCCGATGCTTAAGTCAGAAAGCGTATAGGGTGTTTCTGGTGAACAAAGTAAGGAATGCACAAGAATGACCTACCTCTCTCAGCCCCAAGACTGAGATATTTATAGTTTTTCCCCATGGGGACCCTAGATGGGATCTCGGGAGCACATATCGCGAATCAGGGGTGGTTGCGTAACCAAATCTGACAAGTGGTCCCACCTGTTCCCCCTAGGGAGGTCAGAATGACAGATCTGTCTTAAGCTGACCCTTTCTATGGTTTCCCTACAAGGAATTTATATCAGACCAGGCCTATCCAGGACTGGAATCATTTCCATCTTAGAACATTACCTCAAATCTTTTTGGGAGGATCAAGCCAGATCCTTCAAAGATCGAGTTTGCTGGCTCCCCTAATTCTTTCCCAGGCACGCCAGAACAAGTCAGGCCTTTCTTAGGGCCGACCTAATCAGATTTCTTGGTTTTTCTCCAAGTGGCCCCGAATCAGATCTACCCCGATCCAGGTCTGACTATTTATGCCATATCAACTCCTCCCCCCGAAAAGATGGTTGGGGTAGATCTGGGGAATGTCTGGGACCCCTTTCTTGTGCGTTTAGTTGGGAGTTCACGTGTCCTTCCAACTTTTCCTATCTGACCAGATCCCAAGGAATCCGCATAATCATTAGCATTATGGGTGATGGTCCATATCCTGAGATGGTTACCATACCTACACGTCTCCTCGGGTACTGCCCCCTTTGATAGGTCAGCGGTGTGTGTTTTAGCGGTTTGTTGTTCCAGCTCATTGCCCAGAGTATTGTTCATCTAAAAAACATTTAATGCGGGAATCCCATCAAAATCTTGCTTTTTACTCGATTTCCGTTTTTTGAAAATTCCCTTTTCCCTTCTTCTTCCACTATTCTCTCTTTTTTTCTCACCTATCACTCATTAATTTCAAAAAGGAATTTTTTCTTCACCGCCTTCTCCCCAGAATTCTCGTCTTTTCTTTCCAAGGTTCAACTTTTCCTTAGGAAAACCAGGTAATATTCCTTGCTCCTTTTTACAGCCTTTAAATTATGTTAGCCTCTTCTCCTCTTTCTAGTTCCACCGCGGAGGGCTCGTCGGAGGCTCCGGAGAATTCCACCTCCACCGTAAACATATCGTTCTCAGAGTCTCCTCCGGCGACTCTTTCGGAGGAGCCTCTGCTAGCTCTCCCCTGTCCTCCTCATGATAATACAACTTCTATAGTGAGCAATCAAACCCTTAGGGATATACGCACCACCTTCCGTATTTCCGATGACTTTGTTTTTACCAGTCCGGCTCCCGATGAGAGGGCCTCTTCGCCTCCTTCCCATCATCTAACTTTCTTTGTGTACCAATTCCACGCCGGCCTGAGCTTACCTGTTCACCCCTTTATTTTGGCCGTTTCCCGGATGTACCAGATTCCGGTACATCAGTTTTTGCCCAATGCCTTCCGAGTTATGGCTGGTTTTCAACTAGCGGCTCAATATTCTGGGATTACTCCCACGGATCAACTTTTCTACTCTTTGTTCCAGGCCAAGAGTTCCTCTGGCCTTTTCTATCTCTCTGGCCGATCTGACGTCCACTTCTTGCCTGGCCTTCCCACTTCCCATAAGTCCTGGAAGAAAAAGTTCTTTTTCGTCCAGTGCTCGGGGAACTGGGGATTCTCCACTGCTTCCATTAGCCTCCTGCCCCCACAAGCACATTTACCCCGAGGTGACAGGCCGCCGCACCTAGCCAAGAAAATTGCCGCCCTTAACCAGAACACTTTTAACTCAATCAAACTCCTCAAGTCTGACCTCTTGAACTTTTTTAATACACAATAAGAGAATGGGCCTCTGCCTCCTTACATTGGTATACTCCAGAGATGACCAAATTTCATATTTCCTCGTTATTATTATCGTTATTATTTCATTCTCTTCTTTTCTTCTTTTTTAGCAAAAATGATGCATGCACGGATGGCCGCGATGCAGAAAAGGGCGGCTGCAAGAGGCCAAAGGAGCCCTCTGGGCGAAGTTACCAAGGCTTCCAATTCTCCTCCTGCTGAAACGGTTGCACCTTCATCACGACCTAATGTCCATCCCATGACGAGGAATAGGGTGCATCAGGCCGAGCTGACACCCGCGGAGGTTGTGAAGGAGACTCCAGAGCAGGTGAGGAGTGCCGCACCTGAGCCTGCAGCTCAGTCCTCTACAGACCTGCCCTTGGAGGAGTCTGAGGACGGGCCTCAGTTGCAAACCCGAAAGAGGAGGCGATCGGAAACTCGGTCCATTCCTGAGACGGGTTCGCAAGTACCTCCTTATCCCAACCAATCCCTCTTCCACAGGTCAGTTCTGAACTGTCCGGGGGAGGTAGCGAGGCAGCTCATGATGGGGCTAGCTCCTACCGCTGATTAGCCGGATTGTGGATAAGATGTCCGATCTTGAGTTGATCGAGTATTATTGCCTAGAAGAGGCACAGGTAAGAATTTCTTTACTTGTTGTATCCTTAAATCTCCACAGGCCCTTTATTTACCTCCTTTCATATACCAGGCCGTGGGGGGAAGGGCATCTTTGTTGGCTCGGGCCCAGAGTTCCCTGTTGCAAGCCGATTTAGCAAAGGAAAATGAAGCTCTGAAAGAACGGGAGAAGGAGCTGGTCTCTAGAGTCCAGGAAAGCCATGCAGCCAATCAGGATGTAAATGTCAAGTTGCATGGTGCTGAGGCGGAGATAGAGCTGCTAAAAGCGGAGTTGGAGGCAGCTCGGTCAGAGCTTCGTGAGTCCAAGGATTCGGAGGGTAAGCACCGAGCTTTAGATATCCTTCAGGAGCAAGAACTCAAGGATAAGACCCAACGAGCTCGGGCTGAGGGAGAGGCGGACGGAGAGAGCAAAGGCCGCACCGAGGGGCGAGCAGAAGGCAGGCTTGAGTTCCTTAACTCAGAAGAGGGACTGCGCCTGATCCAACTAACCTGAGAGACCACCAGTCGAGCTTTCCTGGGATCGACCGAGCTGTACGACATCCTTATCCCAGAGGCCATGGTGTATTACCATCTAGGTTTGGATGCTAGCACTACTTATTGGTAAATAATTAAAAGAAAAGAGAGAGAGAGGTAACAGAACAAGTAAAACTCTTGATCAAATGAAGCAGAGTATAAAAAAAATGGCGAAAATGCTATATTCTATGCTATCAGCATATGAAACCAAATGTATTCTTGTCTACACCAAAAGCATCAAACTGCTTGACAACAAAACATAGACAGTTTTGTGCAATAGAATGAAACTAATCTACATTTTGTTTATCTAATTCATTAATCACAAGCCGTGAATAGAATGCAGGAAATTTCAAACTTGCCTACTTTATTTCTCCTCTCTGCTCGGTTTATCTTGAACTGGAAATCATCCTATTCGTCCACGTGGCGGAAAGGCTTGGACAGTCCATGCACCACAATCCTCGTGTTATGCACCAGATCAAAACTCTTCACCGTCGTGCGCGCCACTCCCTATATTCTCCATTACTTCTCAGATCAAAAAGAAGAAGTAATGTAATATTTCAAGTTTGTTTTTTGATACATCAAACTACCATATTTTATGAAGTGGGCCGTGTAGATTTTATGAAGTGGCAGTGTATTTTGATGCTTTTGCTTGAGGCTTGTGCCAATGTACAAGAAAGACATGGTTTGTTTTCAAGTTTTTAATTAACTATACTTATGCTTTTGCTTGAGGCTTGTGCCAATGTACAAGAAAGACATGGTTTGTTTTCAAGTATTTAATTAACTATACTTTAATTTATAATCGGTATAAAAAAATTTGTGATACTTTAATAATCTATTTTGATACTTTAACAATATTTTATGATACTTTAATAATATTAGTTAATGAGGATTTAATTTAAAAATAGATATAAAAAACTTATGATACTTTAACTATACTTTTAATCTTTATCAATATTTTGTGATACATAGAAAAAAAAAAACGTGTGAAGTGATATAGACGAACTATGTTTTGTAATACTATAATTATATTCTGTAATACTTTAACAACACTTTGAAATACATACTATAAAATATATATAGACGTAAAAAAGACTAAATATAAATATAGACGAACTATGTTTTATAATACTATAGTTATATTTTGTGATACTTTAACAATACTTTGTAAAACTTACTATAGAAATATATAGACGTAAAAAAATTAAATATAAATATAGACGAACTATATTTTGTAATACTATAGTTATATCTTGTGCTACTTTAACAACACTTTGTAATACTTTCTATAGAAATATATAGATGTAAAAAAAAAATTAAATATAAATATAGACGAACTATATTTTGTAATACTATAGTTATATTTTGTGATACTTTAACAACACTTTGTAATACTTACTATAAAAATATGTAGACATAAATAAATTAAATATAAATATAGACGAACTATGTTTTGTAATACTATAGTTATATTTTGTGATACTTTAACAATATTTTGTAATACTTTAACAATATTTTGCAATACTACCATTTATTGTATAAAAATATATATGTGATACTTTAACAATGTTTTGTGATACTTGAACAACTTGAGCTAAAAATATTACTTAGCTATACTTTAATTAAAAATAGGTGTAAAAAACTTGTGTTATTTTAACAATATTTTGTGATACTTGAGCAATCTTTTGTGATACTTTAACAATATTTTGTGATACTCAAATAACTTGAGTTAAAAACGTTAACTAATTATGCTTTATTGTAAAAACATGTATAAAAAACTTGTGATACTTTAACAATATTTTGTAATACTTTGACAATGTATTGTGATACTTGAACAACTTGAGCTAAAAACATTACTTAACCATACTTTAATTAAAAATAGGTATAAAGAAACTTATGATATTTTAACAATATTTTGTGATACTTTAGCAATGTTTTGTGATACTTTAACAATGTTTTGTGATACTCAAATAACTTGAGTTAAAAATGTTAATTAATTATGCTTTATTGTAAAAAAATGTATAAAAACTTGTGATACTTTAACAATCTTTTGTAATACTTTGACAATGTTTTGTGTTACTTGAATAACTTGAGTTAAAAACATTACTTAACTATACTTTAATTAAAAATAGGTATAAAAAACTTATGATATTTTAATAATATTTTGTGATACTTTAGCAATCTTTTGTGATACTCAAATAACTTGAGTTAAAAACGTTAATTAACTATGCTTTATTGTAAAAATATGTATAAAAAACTTGTAATTGTGAAAAATGTATATTATGTCCTGAATTTTTTTTAAATAATCTTGTGGTTGTTTTAAACTAGATATATATCAATTTGAACATGGACTAAGCATTTCTCACAACAAACAATAAAACACTCTCCAAAATTCACTAATAGTCTATTTATTACAAGCAACACAAATTTAGTAACATATTGATCTTTAGTATTTGGTAAAGATAAAAAACATGCACTATAGATGGTATATGAATTTAGTATTGTCCCAATTCCGGCAGCCCTCGAAATCCATCGCTGCCGGATTCCAGTCCCCACCACCATGACGTCACTGAACTCAGCCACAACGACAGCCTTCTTGGTTGCTCCAAATCAAACCAGAACCACCACTTCTGAGCCACCTTTCCAATTGAAACCACAATCGGCAATTTCATCCATCACCCCGTTGAAATGACAACCGAGACCAGCCAGCCCGAACGACTGCACTCACCGTTCACAGGAAACCAGCCAGCCCAAACTTGAGCCGAACTTTTGTGTTTCTTTCAAAATTAAATTCCGGTTAAACAAATGCGCGTCTACGTTTGAAAGGTTTTAAGTTCGCCCGCAAGAGAACGGGGTCACTTGTAGACTTGGCAAGCTAAATCGGGTCGATCTCTCGAGGAATGGAAATCGGATTAAACGATGTTTATTATACTAATATCACAATTCTATCTAATAACACACGATCAAATGGGGTTTTTGAAAAGGTTTCAATTCCAATATTAAAAGCAATAACGAAAGCTTCTTGTCTCGAGGGTGTCAATCTCTCGACAAGGGATTTAAAACGGTAAAAGATTCACCAATCTAATAATAATATTAAATAAAGACATTCTAAACACAATAGCAAGAAACTAATCTCCGAAGTTCAATAAACTACCAATAGATTAACCAAAGACAATCGTTCATTCTATCATAAATATGCCAAACATAATTGCATAAACTCCAAGAAYACAAAGTTATTATTCCAAATCTCAACAATCTACCAACATAACATCATCTAGCATACTATCAATCATTCATATCTAATTCCAAACAAATCCACTTTCAAAATCATAAAATCAAAAGACGAGTTTAGAGATTATAAATCGTTGAACTATTTTCAACGAGCAAAGATGACGAACGAAAGTACTCCGAGCTGCGTAGAATCCCAAGGCTTTGTCACGAACCCAGAATCCTAGCGAAGAACGACGGCTGCTGCGAATCGAACCTTGATACGGCCTTGCACGGATTTATACTAGAGGTATGAGAGATGTGTCAAATCTCTCAACCTTTGGGTGTTGTGTGGTGTCTCTCCTCTCCAAAATGCCTCTGAGGGTCAATAATCCGCAAACCCTAGCCTCCCTCCTCTTTAAAAAGCAATCCCAGCCGTTTCGTAACTGAAATCTCCAGAAATCAGACTCTTAACGTTTTTGTCCGATCGGTCATGTGCCTCGTCCGATTGGTCATAAGTTTCTGTCTTTGCATCCGCTCGGTGCGCTAGCTCTCCCGGTCGGTGTGCGGGTACCCAGTTCCACCGATCGGAGAGATGAACTGTCCGATCGGTGGATGTCCCCGTAGCTATTTGTGAGCATTTTCCTTCAATTTTCATGCTCCGAATCCTCCAGACGTTCTAACTGTATGAGAAAACCACAGAATTATTCTCGTTTGGATCAATTGTCGATCAATAAGCCGGAAAATTAAGTGAAGAAATGGAAAATGCAAAACAATGCAATTTTAGCTCTAGTCTTAACTCGGAGAAAGAATAAAACGACTAAAATAAGACTCAATTAAGTACAGATTCATGACAAAAACGTACGAATCAACCACCCCATGCTTAATTGGTTTGTTCGTCTTCGAACAAACGAAAGAATCAAAATCAAGAGAAGTGATGATAGTAAGAGCTTAGAGTCATGTCGTGCATATATGGTTTAGTCTTGCAATTATAAACACTTTTGTCGAAAACCACCAAGCTAATCCCGGTTAACCATTTCACCTTGAAATCAAAAGAATGCGTCCTCACAAAAGGGAAATATATATAATGGTGCACTCATTCGCTCGTGTTTTTCGAAAGGTAAGTGTATATGCCCGTATCAACATAAACATGCATTCAACGACTCGTGAAAATCAAAGACTCGTACATCGCATATATGTACACATTTAATCACGGATTGGATTAGGACTTTCTAGGGTTGTAATGTAGGCTCTTTGGTAAGGTATGTCATATATAAAGATATGTGTGGCTAAATTGCGACCAAACGCAATCAGTAACTTACTCAATCCGCATTTTAAGTATAGAGCAAAGCTTGCTATTCATTCCCCCCCAAAACAACCATATACCATTATTTAGCCTTTTATAGCTAAGGCTTATTTCTAACCCCAACACCCAAATATTTGTCTTTATAAATGGGCTTTATTTTTAACATCTAGATGCTTTCATGAAACTAAGAACCCTTAATTTCCAATTTTTTTTCTTTTTTTTTTAAATAATAGTATCCACTGATTCCCTCCCTACACTTGTCATATCTCATTAACCAATGAAAAATAAAACTCTCATCTCACAAACTTAAACGAAATAAGAGCTACAATTATGCTCATGGCTAACAAAGAGACGGAATAAAGGCTCAAAGGGGCTCATTAGGAATTTATAGTGGTTTTTATTTTTGAGTATAGCCGGAATCGGGTTTTATATGTGCCTATCGTCATTTCAAAAACCAAATGTACACATGCGACTTAAGAGACCTTTCAAAACACCTATCGAATCAAAGCATGATGTTGATAAACACACAAGGCTCCTTACTAGGGTTTTATTCAAACTCTTGGAACAAGGTGATCGAGTTTAAACAGGTGTTGCAAAATGGTTATCGACTAAATGTTATTTTAATATATATATATATAAGTAGATTTTGAAAACTTAGCACTAATCAAGCTCAAAAGACTCCACTTATTTCATTACTTATCAAATGATTTCGACAGGCATGCCAATACAAACACAAGTAATCATGGGTAATTAATCAACACAGATTGACGTAAGTGGTTGACCGAAAATTGCTCACGAATGGTTCAATTTAACATGCATGGACTCTAAACGTTTGAAAATGGTCAGCAGTACAATRTCCGATCGGTCAAAAGTGAGCACCGATCRGACTGTAGTCYAGTGTGTTTTGACCGATCGGTCARACTTGGATCACCGATCGGACTGCTAGCCTYCCCCCACTTGAAAGAGTGAGCAATCTCCTGGTTGCTACCATATGAATATTACAAGAACGTAAAGAACCAATGCATGCAAAGTGAGYATCCAAAAGTAGATATAGTCGCCACATGCAAACAGGAAAGGAAAAATAATTTACAAAATTCGAATAAATATCCTAAAAAGCAATAAAAAGAAAAGGAAAGAGTGGTGATACAGCTGGGGCATGGGCCCGCCTACTGGTCCATGTTGTCCGGAGGTGGAGGTGGATAGCGGTGCTCGAGACGAGAGAGACGTTCGTCGATCGCAATGAGGTAGTCATGATTAGCCTCTACACTTCCAGACAATCGGGCGAGATGTTGAGAAGTTTCCGCCCAACTATTGCCTAAGTTTGTCAATGTGTTACGGAAGTAACGAGCCTCCTCTCGGGCTTCCTCCCGTGCGGTCCAAGCGTCTTGGCGAGCGTTCCTTGCATGCTCCTCTTGGTGAATGTGTAATTCCCCCATTTGAGCAAACATACGGGCTTGGAAGTCTTGCTGTTGCTGCCACTGTTTGTCAGAGAAATAAACGCCACCTCCATAATCGTCTTGCTCGTAAGCATGGGAATCGGTATTCCCATTTCCTCCATCGTTGTCGTTTGTGTTTTGCTCTCCCTCATTCTCTCCATTAACATCATCCTCGTCAGTTTCGTCGTCCTCCTCATCCTCCTCATCGACATCGGAATCCTCGACTTTTTCAAATCGCTCTTTATCCCCGTCCATCAAGAAGGTTGGAATAGAAACGCTTCGCCCCTCAATCATGCGGCTTTCTACCATCATTGCCACACTCGGGTAAATGATGTCGTCGTCATATGGTTCACAACCGTGGTGGCGGGCAAGTTCCGTGATAAAGGCTCCGAGAGTGAGTTTTTCCATTTTCTTATCTCGGACTTGTTGGACATTTTCGACCTCAGCGATTAAAAGTGGGTAAATCCGTGCGTTGCCTCGATGGTACGCAATCCATAGCGCTTTCAATTCAGTGGCCGAAATTCTCGTGGCGTCCTCCTTTCCTAAGAACACTTGCATGAAGAATTTGTAGGTGAGGTAGACGGCATTAGATTGCAAGAATGTTGAATTAAAGCGGCAGCCGGGTTCCGGTGGTGCTCCCGAGAGTTTTTTCCACCAATTGCTCTTATTATAATCTTCAAGCTCAAATCCCGGCCTAGGGCTTTTCTCGCCATCAACCCCAAATATTTCCTTGAGATCACCGGGCGTAGTGCGGAATGTTTGGTTCCGAAAGCAACATTCGAAACTCCCATCGGCTAGTGACTGAAATGTCGTGAAGAACTCGAGCATGAGGGTGCGAAACCCCGGTTGTTTGACACCGGCCCATTTAATGAGACCAATGGATAAATTTTCCCGCCGTCTTATCCCCTGCGTTGGCTTGATCCTCCCAAAATTCAATATCAATGAAACGGGGGTGATATACATCACGTTTGATGAGGGATTGGTATAGAGTAACCTCATGTTCATCTTTAAGGTTGAAAGGAGCTAGATCACTCCGGGTGTTGCTCGGACCGGCGCCCGAGGTTTGACCACGTCTCGGTCGCTTACCGGGAGCCATAGGGATGAGCAAACTTCAGAAATGGCTGCGGAGTTCACTTAGGGATTTTCTCGAACACTTGGCGTGTCCCACCAAACTTAACCAAATTCAAGTTGAAATCAAACAATCCAAGCTCCAATTTACCAAACACCTGCAATTCAACTTCTAAAATAGTTTAAGAATGTTTAGTTCAAGCCGTTATACCTTGATGTCGTTGGCTTGAGAACGATGATGAAACGTTGAGAGAACTTGAAGAGTGGCGTATAATTCCTCCAATTCCCCCGGCCGGATGGAATTGGGTATTTCGTGTTGCCGATCGGAGGGTGGTCAAACTCGATGGTTTGAGTGGAGAAGATATGTGTGATGAATTTCGGGTATGCAACCTGTAGGAAAGAAAACAAGGGGAGTTGGAACCAGCATAATGTCCATGTGAAACAGCCAGCATTTTATAAACTGGGCTGTCGTCCGATCGGTGTGTGTGGTGGACCGATCGGACTGTAGTCCAGTGTGTTTTGACCAATCGGTATGAGTTCTTGACCGGTCGGACTGTAGTCCAGTGAGTTATTACCGACCGGTCCTCACTTAGCTCCATTTTTTTAAATAGATAACAGCGACGTCCTACGAAAATTCAACGACAAATTACGAATGAGTAAAGCAATTCAAAGCATAAATTTTATTCAACAACTCGAACAATGTCGCTCGTTTATTTAAGACAATAGTTCAAAAACCACTCCCCCCAAACATCATTAATTCATAAACTAAACCTTCACGGATAATAATCTAAGGACTACTTGGGTGATGGAACACCCCTATAGGCCAAATCATACAAATCTCTCACACCTTCCTCAAGCTCAATTATTTTCCGTTTGAGCCGCATTATCTCAACATCGGCATCATCTAGGATGCCGTGGAGGCGCTCGATGGTTTTAGTCAAATCGATTTCTTCAGTGAGGGCTTCATTGAGGTCAGCTTGGAGCTTGAGGATTTGCTGTCGATAATCATCCGCCTCTTCTTCTAGTTTGTCGATCGTGTCTTCAAGCGTCCTCCTTGACACCCAACCATGAGTAAGGTTGTTGTGGTGGTTCATGTTATAAAATTGGTGGTGTCTGACACTCGTTAATATTGAAGAGGAGAAGGTATTTTGGTGTGGAGTAAAAGTTGTAGGGGGTGAGTTTATATAGGAGTCGGGGTATGGGTGGAGGATTTCCAGTATCAAGGAAGATCGAGAAGATAGAGATTTTCTAGAAAGAGAATATACTCTTTTATTTTGTAAAAACACAATCAAATCAATCTCCCTCAAATTAAGGATTCCTCATACCTCAGAAGATACTGTTAGAGTATCTTACCATCCCTTGTGATTGCCTGGCTAAAATTCCCGTAAATAGCTCTCAGGCGTAACATCCGATCGGTGTCATAGTCATACCGATCGGTCTCATCGTGTTGGAACATTCCGATCGGTTACCAGTAGGTGTCCGACCGATGTTCCAGAAAAATTCATAATTTGCTTCGAACTAGCAGGAGTCCTGTCAAATACTCTACCCAGCGAATAAAGAAAGGATATATACAACAAGAGCTTGGGTTACCTCCCAAGAAGTGCAACGTTTAACGTCTTATGCTTGACGATACCTCAGTCGTGCGTCAACTCTCTCGAGGGGGGTCGTTGATCACTAACACTTCGTGATCTTGCTGCGAAATAAGTCCCCCATGATACATTTTGACACGATGACCATTGACTTGGAAAATGGAGTGACTCTTTTTGTCAAATAAGGTCACGGCGCTGAATTCGTTTATGTCGGTAATCACGAACGGACTGCTCCATTTCGATCTCAACTTCCCTGGAAAGAGTTTGAAACGAGAATTAAAAAGCAAGGCTAATTTACCGACTTCCAAACCTTTAAGGACTAGTTTCTTGTCGTGTGCTTCCTTCATTTTCCATTTGTTAGTCCATGCCGTCTCGTATGAGTCGTTGCGAATCTCCTCTAATTCGCTTAGCTCATGCTTCCTATATCCCCCGGCTTCATTCAAATCAAGGTTCAAGGTTCGAATCGCCCACTCCGCTCGATACTCCAATTCGACTGGRAGGTGGCATGCTTTCCCATAAACTAATCGAAATGGGCTCATTCCCAACACCGTTTTGTAGGCTGTACGGTAAGCCCACAATGCATCTATCAGTTTTGTTGCCCAGTCCTTACGATTTGGCTTCACAGTTTTCTCCAAGATCCCTTTGATTTKCCGGTTGCTTGTCTCTACTTGAYCAGAGGTTTGTGGATGATAAGGGGTTGCCACCTTGTGTCGCACCCCATACTTGTTCAGTAGTCGATTAAAGGCTTTGTTGCAAAAGTGGCTACCCCCGTCGCTGATGATYGCTCTTGGCATCCCRAAACRGCTAAAGATGTTTTCTTGGATGAATTTGAGGRCGACGTCGGAATTAGCTTTCCTCGTGGGAATGGCCTCTACCCATTTTGATACATAGTCGACTCCTACGAGTATGTACTCGTATTCACCACTCTTCGGAAAAGGTCCCATGAAATCGATGCCCCATATRTCAAATATTTCAATCACTTGATTAGGWACTAAGGKCATTTCGTCTTTCCTTCCAATYGTTCYGGAACRTTGACATTTATCACATGTTTTGCAGAATTGGTGTGCGTCGGCGAACAACGAAGGCCAATAAAATCCGGCTTGGAGGACTTTGAAAGCTGTTTTTTGACTTCCAAAGTGCCCACCGTCGTCGTGGCAAAATCTCAGTACTCCAATCTTCTCTTCATCCGGTATGCATCTCCGAAAAAGTCCATCTTTGCAACGCTTGTAAAGATAAGGATCGTGCCAAGAGAAACTTCTGCACTTGAACAAAAATCTCTTTCTTTCTTGTGAAGAAAGATGGTCAGGGATAATCTTACAAGCAAGGAAATTAACAAAATCGGCATACCATGGTTCATTAATTTCGACAACGGCGTTTGCGTTTTCATAAGGGAACTCATCATCCACATACCCGATTTCACTTGGCTCTTCTACTAACATACGAGAGAGGTGATCGGCAACTACATTTTTGCTCCCTTTCCGATCTTTGATTTCGATGTCGAATTCTTGTAAGAAGAGAATCCAACGAATCAATCTAGGTTTGCTTTGCATTTTAGCGAATAGATGACGGAGTGCTGCGTGATCCGTGTGTACGATGACTTTGAGCCGACGATGTAAGAGCGGAATTTATCCAAAGAGAAAACAACCGTGAATAGCTCTCATTCTGTGGTGGTGTAGTTACGTTGGGCGCTATTCAACATGTAGCTGGCATAGTAAACAACCCTCAGCATTTTATCCACTCGTTGGCCCAAAACTGCTCCGACTGCCTCGTTTGACGCGTCACACATTATCTCAAATGGAAGAGACCAATCCGGTGCAACGACAACTGGTGCTTGTGTTAATTTCTCTTTCAAAATATTAAATGCCTCAAGACATTCGCCATTGAATTCGAAAGGCACATCCTTCCCAAGTAATTTACATAACGGGCGGCAAATCTTTGAAAAGTCCTTGATGAAACGTCTGTAAAAGCCCGCGTGTCCCAAAAAGCTTCGAATTCCTTTCACATCTTTTGGAAGTGGAAGAGTTTCGATGACGTCAATCTTCGCTTTGTCAACTTCCAATCCTTTGCTTGATACCACATGACCCAATACAATCCCACTTTTCACCATGAAGTTCGACTTCTCCCAACTCAAGGTTAAGTAAGACTCAACACAGCGTTCAAGCACCCTTGTCAAGTTTTTTAGACAATGAGAGAAGGAAGAGCCAAATACCGAGAAGTCATCCATAAAAACTTCGAGAAAATCGTCGATGAATTCGGTGAAAATAGAGATCATGCATCTTTGAAAGGTAGCCGAGGCATTGCACAATCCAAAGGGCATTCTCCTATAAGCAAATGTGCCAAACGGGCACATGAATGTGGTTTTTTTCTGATCTTCTGGCGCAATGGCTATTTGATAGTACCCAGAAAGGCCGTCTAGAAAACAATAATACTCTTGCCCTGCTAGCTTGTCAAGTAGTTGGTCCATGAATGGGAGCGGAAAATGGTCTTTCCTTGTCACTGCATTGAGTTTTCGGTAGTCAATGCACATCCGCCACCCGGTGGTTAAGCGTGTTGGGATGATTTCCCCCTTTTCATTTTCTACGATCGTGATGCCCCCCTATTTTGGAACAACATGTACCAGACTAACCCATTCGCTATCAGAAACAGCATAAATGATTCCTTCTTCGATTAATTTGAAGATCTCCTTTTTGACCACCTCCTTGAGCGTAGGGTTTAGACGTCGATGTCCCTCCCGTATCGGTTTTGCTCCTTCTTCAAGATCGATCTGGTGCATGCACGTGACCGGATTTATCCCCTTTATATCGCCAATAATCCATCCTATTGCTTGCTTGTACTTTTTAAGAACATCAATAAGCTCTCTTTCTTCATGCTCAGCCAGTTCAGCAAATATAATTACGGGCTTCCTCTCGTCATCTTCAAGAAACACGTACTTGAGATGGCTCGGAAGTGGTTTAAGTTCCAATTTTGGCTCCAAAGTAGGTCCAATGACTGGCTTGACCACGGGTGCTTCGTTAACCTCGAAAAGAGTGATCACCCCCTCCGCGTTTAGATCAAATCCGTCATCCTCGACATCGATGTTCTCGACCGGCACAACACCGAATAATTCGCTTACACATTGGTCCACGGAATCAAGGTATGAACAATTGGGACCGATCATGGGTGAAGGAATTTTCTGAATATCTTTCAGTGAGAACGTCACTGACTCTCCTAGCACGGAGAGTGTCATTTTTCCTCGCCCAACATCAATTAAAGTGTGCGATGTTGCCATAAAAGGTCTCCCCAAGAGGATGGTGTGCTCTTTTCTTGTGGCATCTACTTCTCCAACGTCCAAAATAACAAAGTCCACGGGAACTATCAATGATCCGACCTCCACCAAGACGTCCTTGACCACTCCCAATGGATGCCTTAATGAACGATCCGCTAATTGAAGCCTTAAACTTGTTGGCTTCATACCTCCAAGGTTGTATTGCTTGTACAGAGCGTAGGGCATCAAATTGATCCCTRCTCCAAGGTCGAGCATTCCACGCGCTTTTTGACCATTTCCAAGGGTTATTGTAATGCAGAAACTCCCAGGATCCTTCGCCTTGGGGGTAATGTATGGTGGAAAATTGTGCTCACCTCCTTGGATAGCATGACACGTTCATTCCCTTCCATTTTCCGCTCTTTGGAGGCAAGTTCTTTGAAGAATTTGACGTAGGCAGGCATTGCCTTGATCACGTCAAATAGTGGGAGGTTCACGTTCACATCTTTCAGCATATTGTAAAGTTCCATAAATTTCTTGCTCTCTTTTGCTGGTTTAAGGCGGTTCGGGAATGGAACAGCGTCCCTTATGACTCGTTGTGGTCTTTGCTCCTCTTCAGCCTTTTTGTCCGATCGGTCATTCCTGTTTGTCCGATCGGTAGAAACCTCCCGTATTCTACTCCGGTCGGACTCTTGGTTTATCCGGTCGGTCAAATCCCTCTGGAGTCTAGACCGATCGGTCGCTGTCTCAGTCCGACCGGTCAAGTACTTCGCTGAGTTTGTCTGATTTGTTTCGGTCCGTTTTGGTTGGAAAGTTCCCGTCAATGATCCTGGAACATATGGGTTACTTGATTTATGAATCTTACCCACTGGTCCTTCCTCACCATTTGGACTTGTCTCTTGTTCGCCTCTTTCATCCATCGTTTGGTTGTTATCGGTGTTTTCCCCCTCGGTTTCCTGTATTCCGTTGTCTATCTCCTTCCCACTACGTAGCACATGCACTGCCATTGATTGTTCGGGTTGGCTTGGAAGCTTTCCCGGATCATTTACCGTTTTTGCCATAGAAACCGAAAGTTGTCCTATCATCATCTCTAGCTTCTCCAGTTGCTTCCTCATTCGCTTGCCTTCTTCGATTGTACGAAGTGTTTCCTCCCGATTACGTAGAGTCTCGTGCTCTATTTGTTGACGCCAAAGTCTTAGTTCGTCGTCGGGGTTACTTGCAAGTGGCAATTGCTGCTGTGGTTGCATTTGCTGAAACTGTTGTTGAGGAGTTTGTTGGTACTGCGGCTGCGGTGCGTGCTGGTATGATTGCTGAGGTGCTTGGTATTGTTGCGGAGAATGTTGAGAATAGCTGCCCTGACCTTTGGTTTGATAGGAGTTTTGACCACTTGTCTCTCCTTGACTCTTGTTTGGATATGGTCGTGGTTCTGATGGTTTAGAATTGGGCACATAGTTCGAGTTTTTTGGATTGTAATTAGTGTTCGAATTGTATTGCCCGGTAAACTTCGTCCCAAACTTGGTATTGGGTTGATAGTTTTGAATGGCGTTTACCTCCCTTTCTTCTTCATCGTCAAACACCACATTGCACGTATCCATTTCATGCCCCACTGCCCCACATTTTTCGCACATTTTGGGTGGAGGTGTCGAAGGTTCCTCCTCCCCTGTCATTTTACTCGTCAATAGTGCGACTTGCTTAGTTAGTTCCTCAATTTGGATCGTTGGGACTTTGTATCTTCTTGGGCGGAAACTCTTTTGCTGCGATTTTTCGCTCATGTGCTCGAATAAATCCCAAGCCTCCGTGGCGGTCAATTCCCCAAAATCTCCAGCCTTCACCTCCACTTGTTGTTTATAGACCGGGAATAGCCCTTCGTGAAAGTAATTGTTCACCATTTCGGCACTATTGTTGTGGTGTGGGCATTTTTGTAAGAGTCTTTTGTATCGTTCCCAAGCCTCATAGAACGATTCGCCTTCCATTTGCTCAAAGTTTGTAATCTCCCTTCGTAGCTTAGCGGTGGTTTGAGCAGAATAAAATCTACTCACAAACTTCTTGTACACCATCTCCCAATTGGTCAGTGAATTGGGCTGTAATGACAAAAGCCAATGCTTCGCTTTGTCTTTTAAAGTCGTAGGAAAACATTTCATTCTCAATTGATCCTCATGAAGTCCAAGATGCGGAATTCTACCCACCACGAGGTAAAATTCTCGAATGAAGTTTAGTGGGTCTTCGTTGGGCATGCCATGAAAATTAGGGAGCTGTGCGACGCTGCCAGGTTTCAAGTCATAGTCTCTCGCCGCGGGGCCTAAAACTATTGCACTGCTGTAGGATCCAATGGTTGGGAATAAAAGGTCTCCTTAGCGACGTTCATTTGGGTACCGGCGTCCTCTTCTTCCTCCGAAGTTATTACGTACGCCGTAATTCCTTTCCTCTCCATATTCTTCGTAATACCCATGACCACGGTCATCCTCATAATCCCCTTGGTCTTCATATCCATCGTTTCGAATATTCTCCCTTTGCCAAGCGTTGAACGGGCGTCCCTCCCTCCTATTTTGATTATAGTCCCGTTCTCGTTCGAGCTCCTCGTGCCTTTGGTGATTTTGTTGATTGTTTTGGGGTCGGGGCCCGCCATGACCAACATCATCAAACTGCTGATTTGCTCGAGCGTGATAAGCTCGAGCCTCTTCACGGTTCCGAAATCGTCTGGGAGGTTGTTGCATCATGATTTGCTGATCATTCCTTGGCTGATGCTCTCCGTCGTTTGCTTGGTTGGGTTCCCCTGTCTCTTCGTTTTGGGGTGGAGGTGGATTCCTCAGATCCTCGTCCTCGTTATTTTCTATTTGTTCTTGTATGTGCACATCATCTACGGGTGGCAATCCGTATGGATTATTTTGAGGAGGTGTTTGGGTATTTCTCTCTCTCCCTCGTCCACCATTCATTCCACCTCGTCCTCCAATAGCTAGATTTTCTGCCATGTTGGTTGAACTTGATTCAAGGGAATTCCTTTCGATTAGAGGAAATAATTGTCTCGGTCTCGACACACGTTCGATGCTGTTGATAAATGGGGTAAGTTCTCCTCTAAGGCTTCTTCGACCTTGCATCAACAACAAACGGTCACCGCATCGAGAAGCAAAACAAAAACATTATATAATTATCGATATGAAAGCATTAACACGAATAAACATCATTATTACCTTTGCCATTCCCCGGCAACGCCGCCAAATTTTGAGCCGAACGTTTGTGTTCCTTTCAAAATTAAATTCCGGTTAAACAAATGCGCGTCTACGTTTGAAAGGTTTTAAGTTCGCCTGCAAGAGAACGGGGTCACTTGTAGACTTGGCAAGCTAACTAGGGTCGATCTCTCGAGGAATGGAAATCGGATTAAACGATGTTTATTATACTAATATCACAATTCTATCTAATAACACACGATCAAATGGGGTTTTTGAAAAGGTTTCAATTCCAATATTAAAAGCAATAACGAAAGCTTCTTGTCTCGAGGGTGTCAATCTCTCGACAAGGGATTTAAAACGGTAAAAGATTCACCAATYTAATAATAATAYTAAATAAAGACATTCTAAACACAATAGCAAGAAACTAATCTCCGAAGTTCAATAAACTACCAATAGATTAACCAAAGACAATCGTTCATTCTATCATAAATATGCCAAACATAATTGCATAAACTCCAAGAATACAAAGTTATTATTCCAAATCTCAACAATCTACCAACATAACATCATCTAGCATACTATCAATCATTCATATCTAATTCCAAACAAATCCACTTTCAAAATCATAAAATCAAAAGACGAGTTTAGAGATTACAAATCGTTGAACTATTTTCAACGAGCAAAGATGATGAACGAAAGCACTCCGAGCTGCGTAGAATCCCAACGCTTTGTCACGAACCCAGAATCCTAGCGAAGAACGACGACTGCTGTGAATCGAACCTTGATACGGCCTTGCACGGATTTATACTAGAGGTATGAGAGATGTGTCAAATCTCTCAACCTTTGGGTGTTGTGTGGTATCTCTCCTCTCCAAAATGCCTCTCAGGGTCAATAATCGGCAAACCCTAGCCTCCCTTCTTTTTAAAAAGCAATCCCAGCCGTTTCGTAACTGAAATCTCCAGAAATCAGACTCGTAACGTTTTTGTCCGATCGGTCATGTGCCTCGTCCGATCGGTCATAAGTTTCTGTCTTTGCATCTGCTCGGTGCGCTATCTCTCCCGGTCGGTGAGCGGGTACCCAGTTCCACCGATCGGAGAGATGAACTGTCCGATCGGTGGATGTCCTCGTAGCTATTTGTGAGCGTTTTCCTTCAATCTTCGTGCTCCGAATCCTCCAGACGTTCTAACTGTATGAGAAAACCACATAATTATTCTCGTTTGGATCAATTGTAGATCAATAAGCCGGAAAATTAAGTGAAGAAATGGAAAATGAAAAACAATGCAATTTTAGCTCTAGTCTTAACTCGGAGAAAGAATAAAACGACTAAAATAAGACTCAATTAAGTACAGATTCGTGACAAAAACGTACGAATCAGAACCTTCGCCACCATCACCATAACCAAACCCGACAAACCACCTCTGCCGATAAACCATTAATAACATCAAGTCAAGTAGGAACACGATAAAAAGTATGTCACAATTAGACAATCTAGGAGTCTCTTTAAAGCGAAAGCTTCAGAAACTAGAAAATACACTAAATAAGCCATGACATATAAATTCATGCGCTGAAAAGGAACGGTATGGAAGCTTGTTTACATTACTTGGCAGATTGCGAAACCAAAAAGAAAACTTAGGCATAGCAAGCGAAGTTAGCATATTCAAAAGTATGGGCATCGGAAAACAAAAAGCTACAAATACTCAGAAATTGTCATATAACTCCAAAGTCCCGAGAAGCTGACCTAACATCCTCTTATTCTTGCTGACCCTAACAGGCTCTGGCCCAAATCAATCCACAGCGAGTTATCCGACAATTCGTAGAATCGACAATGCGCTGACACGATTAGTTAAAAATTAAGAAATTCATCATTAAGACATTTTCACAAACAAATTAGCTTGAAATGCCATTAGTGATAAATCTATTACAAATGTTTAATATGATCTCTTCACAGCTGCATACTTATATATATATATATATAAAAATATATATATGAAAGACAGTTATTCCATTTTCCAGCACAGAGAACCATGAATGATGAATCAGACCCAAGAATAACACACACACAAAGAGAGTAAGAAGTAGCAGAAGCAACATGTCGATTTTCGACAGACTCACTTAATAAACATGACTTAATGAGTTGAGAGCATTATTTATTACAATCAACACAAACTTAGTAACATATTGAGCTTTAGTATTTGGTAAAGACAAAAAACATGCAGTATAGATGGTATATACAAAATTAGTAAAGCTCATTAGCTCTTTGGAATAGCAAAGCTAATGCAGATTGCTCTTTGGTGCAGATTGCTTATGATATAAAATTAAATCAGTGGCTCGGCCAATAACCATCCTTAGAGTTCTTGCTTGGAACAAAAACCTACCGGAACATATACATAATAATATAGCAACAGAAGCAAATATATGAATTACCATGTGTAGATGAAATAACTAACTAATCTTTATGAAATCTGCAAAGATGAAAGAATTAACTCACCTGTACAAAAAATCTGCAAAACCCTAATACCCAATTGTCTCCGAGTCTGCCAAAATTGTCCTCTCGATTTATCCAAATACTGGGCAAATTGTTCAGTTTGGAGAGTGTAAGTGATGAGCTGAGCGATAATTCCACCGCCGGCACCGGCGAGGCCGTTGATCAAAGCGTCGGACATAATTTCTACGAAGGCCGTTGATCAAGGCCGTAGATCGGAGGGGTAGAGACCGGCAGGTCTCTTTGTTAATTTCCGCCGCCAATAGATGGTGGCCAACGGCGGAGGGGTAGTACCGGCGGGTCTCTTTGTGAGTGTGAGAGGGAAAGAAAGAAGACGGGTGGAGGTGGGGCTGATGGTCTCTTCGGGTTTTTTCTTTTTTTTAATAATTGGTATTATCATGGGCGGGTGATCGGAGTAGAGCGGGTTGAACGGGTCAATCAAAAGAATCCGGTAAAAAGTGGTCTCATTCTTTGAAACCGATCTTACCCAAGTATTTGTCATAAATATAAGTATCACGTAAAAAAGCAGCACGAATACTACTAGTAAATAGACTGAAAACTCTACTAAATTCAAAAGGTAATTTAAAAGAATTATCAATTTCAAGGTTATCAATCAAAATTTGATAACAGCTTAAGAAACAAGAAATCGGCATTCTATCTAAAATCCACATACCAGCCCCTAAAATCCCAATCTCCATCAAATCCAAGTCAAATAAAACCAAGTGAAAACTCAATCTCACATCAAAACCCTAGAGAAAATCAAACACGAGAAACCTCAAAAAATTAAAATTTAAAAACTGTCCAAAAAGGAAAATATGGAAAATATAAAGTAATTAGGTACATAAAGTAAAAGAGGTCGGATATTGGCACCCCAAAATTTGATAAGTTGACCTTATTACTTTTTGGACAAAATAGACATTTAAGAAGACAAAAATACTCTTATAAAATTGATTTAAATATTAAAAAAAATACATCTTCTTCCTTCCAAAACCTTCAAAAACCACCTCAAAATAAAATTTAATAATGAAGGATGCTAGTATAAGCAAAATGAATGATACAAGTTTTCTCTACAATTTTCAGTGTTACAACAATAACATTGCTATTTTTGTGCATTTTTTCATCACTTTTTTTTGTCATAAATTGATTTATTAGGGTTCATTGTCGGGGTTGTGTTCGAACTGGTAATGATGAATATAAATAAGTTGTTCGAAAAATTTTTCAAGCATATCATAATTTTGTCAAAAAACATACAGTTCAAACCAAATTTTCGAGTATGGATTTCAAGTTAGAAAATTTGCTCCGAATTGTCTGTTTTTTGTCCAAAAACAGAGTGTTCTAATATTTTTTTTCAAACATTAGACATTTGTTCTATGAAGATTTTCGAACATTACACATTTGTTCTAATTTTTTTTTTCGAACTTTACACATTTGTTCAATAAAAATAAAATTCGAACACTGCTTCATTGTTCGTGAAACCAAAGTCGAACCCTACGTAATCCTGATTTCTTTTTTCCGATTCTTTTTGGAGAAATACCAATTTTTACATATAAGAGACTTACCATATATGTTTGATTACTTATTATGAACCATATTCTTGTTGTTTTTTTCATAATATTTCAGAAAAAAAAAACTCTTCATTTTTCTCATTTTTTTTCTTCTCCTTTCTTCTTCGTTTTTTTTCCTTTCTTTTCTTCTTTCTTTTTTGCGTTTTCTTCATTGTTTTTTCTTTATTTTATTTTATAATTTTTTTTTTTGTTTATATTATATATTAGATATGGGTAAAGTAGGGAGTTTATGGGGTTGACTTAGTAAAATTCTAATATATTTAAAATATTATTTTGGTGTTCTCATCCATGGGGTCAACTAATCAAATTTTGGGTTACAAATATCCGATCCTAAAATAAAAATGAGTGCATTATAAAGTCAACGGTGATTATTTTATCATTTGACCCAAATAATAAGGTTTTTTTTTTTTTTTTTTTTTTAATGAGGAACTATGATGATGCAAAATGGACTTTAAACCAGTGTTCTAAAAATCGCTAGCATCTGCTAGGCGTCAGGCCAGCGCCTAGCGCTTAGTACGCCTAGACGGCGCCGAAAATTTGAGAATAAATACCCTAATTTACAACATTATATCCAATCATTTAATAGTTCAACATACTACCTGCTACACACTTATGACAATTCAAAATTAAAAGTAATAATCACAAGTTACAATTCACAAATTTAAAGTTATTATTCGATTCAAAGTTCAAAACAACATAGAGTCTTAAGTTAATTAGTCAAATAAAAATATCATAACATATATTACAAAATCAAAATAATCAAAAAATAGGCCCAAAAACGCCTTCTGCCATAAAAAAAAAAAAAAAACTGGTCTGGCGCCTAGGCAGCGCTTGGGACGCCCGATGATTTTTGGACCGATTTTTAAAAATTGTAGGCGGATTGGTGGCGCCTAGGGCGATTTTTAGAACAGAGCTTTAAATTAGATAGAAATTATGTGGCCTAACAATGATTGGCTTGGACTTGATACAAAAACAAGTGGAAATTATACATGCATCTTACCAATAGAGCCTAACACTGAGATAAATACATCTAACAAAATTTTGGATGTTACAATTTGTGTGCGCTGGTTTGCTTGTGATGCTAACTAACGTGCCATGTATTTAATAAATAACAAAAAGGTAAAAGGGATCTAGAAACTGGATATTCCATCACTTCTGTCAAGAAGATGAAGATTTTGTTTATCTACTAACTTTTCTCATTTTTTTTTTGAAGAAAATGACAATATGGAGATGGTCTTTTCGTGAATATAATTGTGTTGTTCTGCTAATTAAAATGGGTTGTTCTGCTGAATAATGTGAGTTGGTCTACTAAAATAACATGCTAAATAGCATTGGATACACTGCTACATAAAGTTTGATATTCTTCTATAACTATGAACGCCATATAATCAATAAATAAGGGAGAAAAGGCAGGAAAAAAACCCTGGAGAGTTCATCGCTGATTCCATCAAGAAATGAATGTTTTGTGTGTTTTATCTCATGAATTGTTTTGAATAAAATGATTATACGAAGATGAGTTGTTGTGCTTTATATCATGAGTTGTTTCGAATAAGATGTTTTTTCTTGTTCTTATAATTGAAGAGAGCAATGCATCAGAATAATTATTGGTATAAAAATGATTTTTCCTTCCTTTTTTTTAGGTGAAAACAACAAACCGAAAATGATTTGTTGGAAATCTCATTGTAAAGTATACACTAAAGAAATATTGTTTGTAAAAAACTCTTCTTTCTGAAATCCCGTTCAAGACCACAAAAATACTCTTTAATTACTTCATTGCACGACTTTTTTTTTTTCCCCTAATATTTGTATAAGTTATGATTTTCCCCTTAATTATGGAGTCAAAGATTTGATATTATGGTAGTCAAAATTAATCAAGACTAGAGGTTTGTGTGAGGTTTAGAAAGAATACATTAATTAGCTTAATTATATAATTAATTAATATATATTAACTGTATGTTATATAAGAATACGTTTTCTACATATATGTATTTTTTGTATATTTTTGCATCTTGTTTTGAGAGTTTTATATGTGTTTTCATCATATTTTGGATCTATTTTGATTGATTTGCATTTGCGTAGTTTGTTTCATCTGTTAAGTGTGTTTCGTGTTTTTCTCTTATTTTTATGGGTTTTTATGTTATTTTGTTTTCTTTATCAAATGAAGTAAAAGTGGGCCTTATCGAGGTCGGAAAACAAGTAAAGCCTGGTGAATTCAATGACAAGTGTTGACGATCCTATGGTGCGAAAATCGAGTGGATACGACGAGAAATGTGGTTGTTTACATTGTTGGTTCATGCATTCGCTTGTTCGACGTAGCAGTTGTTGTAATACTGAAGTCTTGTACCATTTGCTTGTATTTTATACCATTGGAAACCAATGAGATTTATCTACAACTTTCATATTTACCACTTTGCCCACTTTAGATTTTAGAGTGGTAAAAACAGCTTGAAGTTGAAATATTGCACTGAATTCCTAGATATGGTAGTTCACTATTTGGAGACCATAACTCTCTACAAAAAATACCAAATAGAATAATTTGAACGCCAAATGAAAGACAAGAGGCAGAGCTACATTTCATATTGGTAAATCCATTGCTGATACAGAGATTAAGAGGCTCTAAAAAACTGATAATACACATGTTGTGCACCATCGACCGATCGTCGATCGACGGTCAATTGACACGAGCTCTGTCTTGCCTGGCCTAATGGCCCTTTTTTATTTGCACCAAAATAACTATGTTTCTCTTCTTTCACCCTATAACCCCACCACACATTCTCTTAATTATCTTATCTCTTCCAATATCTTTCCGACTTCATCTTCTCAACCTTATCACTCATTTTTCATCTTTTGTTTAATTTTAGTAAAATGTGAGATTTTCGGGAAGCTTGGATTTTGGATGAAAACTTAAGCTTAATTTGTTTAATTACTTGTTTTAACGATGAAACTCACCTTTGTTTGTGAGCAATCTTTCCATTTCATTTCTTTAATTATTTCAATTTCTTGTTTGCTTTCATTATGAATTTTTGTTGGGTTTGTGATGTTCTTGTATTAGTAGTTGGTTTTCTTGCATTTTCTCATGGTTTTAGATTTGAGGATTCTTAAAATTTTAGATGATAATATTTTATATTCTTAAAATCTTCTCCTCCATAGTTGTTCTTATTCATGTTTGAAGCGTATTTCCTCTTTTGGCATGTTAGAGAAAAGTAATAGTGATGTTTAGGACTTGCAAATGGGTTTAGTCAATTTGATGCGTATTGTTGATATTGTTGTCTATATTCTTAGATAAAATCATAGGAGCATATTGGTAGCATCTTAGACTTTCTTAGTGCAATTTGAATACATTTTCCCTCCCTTGCTTTAGTTTGGTTGTTTTGTTCAACTTTATGAAATTCACGATTGTACCTTCCTTTGTGTTCTTAATATCTAATCTTATAGACTTAGTTGTAGCTTAATATTCTTTATATTTTATTATTGTTGTTGGATTATGAATTATTGTTGTGTTGATGTTATCCATACCTAGTTTATGTTAGTGGAACTCTTATGATCGTTGGGTAGATTTTACGGATCTAGGATCTAGATGCATTTAAAACTATCAATTGACATTCTTGGATGTTTAATGTACAAATTGGGATTGACAACCCAAACTTATAAATTAAGTGTTCGATAAAATGCCAATTGGTCGTGGAGACAAGTCTAAAGCCCCAAACCCTCATTTTATTGATTTTTTTTAAAGTTCTCAATTTAAATTTTTGTAATTTAAACTCTCACCTTAGTTGCTTAAAACCATAACCCCAAGATTTGATCTTGTATATAGGATATATTTTTCTTTATTCTCTCCTTCGTGATTCAAACACAAAAATCACTTCAGATTAGTCTTCCTTATGAGATACGACTTAAGTCATCTCACCGCATTACGATCGACCCCGTTCTCGTATGGGCGATCCTCAAAATATTTGTAAAAATAGTGCATTTGAGATTACTTCAAAAATTTGGCACCGTTGCCGAGGAAGGCTAAAGGTCATAATTTTTGTGTTTGCTCTTTGTGACTTTAGTTTAGTGTTCTTAATTGTTTTGTTATTATGTCTTGTTCGTGAGTGATTCTTCTTTCTGTTCATTATTATTATCTCCCGATTGTATGTTTAATCTCGTTTTTTGAGTGTTGTGTATACAAGGTACATCGATGACCTCAACCGCATCTTTGGAGATCCAAGATTCAACAAACCAAAGAAAATGGTATTCCATTATCAGCCTCTTTATGCCGGTGTTCAAGTTCCGCGGCTTGCTATCCCACTT
This sequence comes from Phtheirospermum japonicum, assembly GCA_014905375.1. Lineage (NCBI taxonomy): Eukaryota > Viridiplantae > Streptophyta > Magnoliopsida > Lamiales > Orobanchaceae > Phtheirospermum > Phtheirospermum japonicum. The sequence continues at coordinate 740,319 of BMAC01000194.1, forward strand.
AGCCCCGAGATGCGAGCCTATGATTTAGATGATTCTCTACACAATCTACTCCCGTTTTTCCATGGGCTTTCGAGCGAGGACCCACTTTCCTTTTTCAATTAGGATGACACTATTTCTCATTCATTCCCTCTTAAGGGCCTCACCATGGAGAGTACAATACTTGAAGAGACGTGTTACGGATCCCAACTGTTTGGGTGGAATACGAGGCATTACAGCTCATTCCCACAGGGGTACGACCCAACCTGAGCAGGAGGATTTTACGGGATCCGTGCATTTAATGCGTGTCAGGGCTCATTACCTGAAGAGACGTGTGAGGAACTGATGCCGCGTAAAAGGAGAAGAGATGAGCCTAGCCTGATAGAACTGGCCATGACCTGACCTGTATTCCTAGATAAGGCTTCGAGAAGATCAGGTCAGGAATTTAAGGAGACAATTGGCTGACCTCATGCGAGGAAACCTCTTGACCAGGTTCCCCAAAAGGGAATAACCTGGTCAGGTCGTTCTGAGTAACGGCCCAAGATTCGCGGGTTTCTATTTTTGAAATCTCGGAAAGGCCCCACCTAACGAGGGTTATAAATACTAGTTCGGAAACCCGCGTTTACGTGAGCATATCTAACAAAAACATACTAACAAAAGATAAAAATTTAAATATTAAATTATAGTCAATAATACAACTTATTGAAATCGTTCACTTGAGGTTTTGAAAAAATTCCTTGTGAACAATATTTGTAATCTTATTAACAATATTATAATCATTGTCACAACTTAGGGTTTTTAATCATTTACGACCCTTGACCTAAGAGACTGCGACGTAGAGTTGTCCGTGGCGAAAAACTAGTCTTGGCAAATACAAACCCACATTAGAAAGAGTTTGATCCTGACTCTTGTTTATAGTTATTGCGAAACAAATAATAAGAGGAAACTGTCTCCTCTGAAATTTGAACGGAACCCTACTATCCGAAGGGCTCAATGCCATTCGTGGAATGTAAACCTTCATCCCAACATTAGTTCCTGACAAAATCTTTGCTTCAATAATGCGATCTTCAAGTTGCGTAACAACTAATATGGTACCATTGCATAGCCTTGAAGCTTGATCCATGTTTCTAATTAACATAACCGTAACTCTAATTTTTAACTTCAAAATATGATTGGGGGTTCCGCAACACTTTATCATGTTTAGAAAATCTGTCAAGTACACTTGATGCTGAACTTCTCCATTTACATATGTTTTGCAAAATGTGCCAGAACTAAGATATAATCTTTCATCACCTGGAAAAATTGACACCACGTATTCATTCACTGTTTAACAATACTATTAGTTGGAGCAAGAATAGCTCTTTCTTCAAAGAATGAGTGAATTCTGTAAAAGAGATGGATAAGTGCTCTCAACAATTGCAGTAACATGATCACCTGAAGTTTGAAGAAGTATATCGTCAGGTATATCAATTAAAGTTTGACCATCCGATTTTGTACCAATTTCGCCATCACCGATTCTGAGTATCCAATCAAGGAAATCCCGAATTTCACGTTCAACAGATATTGACATTGATTATCCGACGGTTAACCTCATATTCTTCGTCAATCAAAGAATCTTACAATATTCCCATAATCTAGATGAACAGATACTGGCATACACAATATCTTCCCAACTACCATTTGGCACAACAGGAAGAATTTGACAAAAGTCTCCACCTAGAACTATAACCTTCCCGGCAAATGGTAAGTCATTTCTTTCTTCAGGTGCAATAAACTTCAGGTGTTAAAAGGAAATATTGTATAACTAAATATTGATTTTCAAATGGTAAGTCGGTTAGAATACCAATACCACTTAGATAATTAAAATGGTAATTAAATATTGTATAACTAAAGAAAAATAAAACTTTTCCATATAAATGTGATAACAAAAGGAATTAATATTTATAAATGATTAAATAAATATTTAGTTAACGAATTTTTTTCACCAAAGTATCTCTAAATTGGAAATTGTGCCAAACTTTACTCGTTTTGTATATAATAGTACTTATAATTTTTATTATATTAAGTAGTATAAATTGTTTTTTTTTCTTTAGTAATTGCTATATACAGATTATTGCAATGATTGCATTTATTTGTATAAACTTATTCATTAATAATATTTTAGTATTACTAATATGAAAACCAACTAATTATTCAGAGCCAATCAATTTAATTCTGTTAAATTGCAGGTTTTAACTATGTTCATATTTGCTAAATAAATTAATAGTAAATTGAATCAGCGAACTTATTTAATCTTCAAAATTATTTTGCAATAATCCCTCTAAAATATCTGTCAAACTGAACACTCGAGATATGAATAAATGATGAGTTTCTGAAATTGATGAAAAACATAGTGGAACATTGTTCCTTATTAAAATAGTGCACTAATACAAAATAACAACTTGTTCCTTATTAAAATAGTGTACTAATACAAAATAAAAACTTTGTAGTAGATGTTTGTTGAATTATTAGGGGGTATAAATAGGTTCAAAAGCACAACGATTTTCGACGCTCAAACTGGTACGTCGTAGAAAATTTACTACACCACCACGAATCGACGATGCAAAGGCATCCATATGTAATTCTACAGTCCAATCAGTTAAACAATGATTGAGTGTTTCAGTTCTCTCGTTCACCATATTAGTCTCATGAATGTGTTTCATCCAAAAGTCCATAGGAATAGGCTGTATAGAAAGATAAATTTAAAACAAGGGAAAATTCGCATATACTATTAAAACATAAAAGACAATTCCCATATAGTCCAATGACTCTTTTTATTCCCATATAAGCCAAAAACTTCCCATTTAATCAATAAATACATTTAAATTGTCAAAACTAACCCTACACCTTTTAAGAACTCTTATATACTAACCCTACACCAATCAGAAACCCCTCAACCCAATCTCCACCCCCTCAGCCCCCGTTTACCCTCTCCTTCCTCTCTGAAATTGGATATCGGGAATTAGCCGCAGCACCGGAAACTCGACGGCGATGGCGACGGAAATCGAGTGGCGCGGTGATGGCTTCTTCGAGGTGGGCAGAGGTTCAGCCGCGAACCGACGTGGCTGAGAAAGGTGGTGATGGCAGATCGGGTAGCGGGCAATCGGCGGATCTTTCCCTTCCTTGATCGTCGCCGGCGGCTGGAAGTGCAAGCGACTCAGTTGGTTCACGTGGAGTCGCTGGGATGTGAGCCGTCCAATTTTCTCCCCCTTCATTTTCCGGCGAGCGGCGGCAGCAATTCAACGCGTGACGCCGCTGGGTTTGCTCAGGTGATTCTTTGTCGGCGGCCGAAATAAGAACGACGGTTGGTGGTGGCTGAAACTTCCAAGCTCTACCCTCTATGCCGCTAAACATGAGGTTTGGAGGAGATGCGTTAGGGTGGTGGGTGCAGGGCCAATGGATGAGGGGGAAAACGATTGTGTTTTTGTTGTCTTGATGATATAATGTGCTATCTGTTGAGGTTGTGTTGAGATTGACCTCACAACTGTTTTCACTTCCATTGCTCCAATTAGAACCCTCATTGGTAGTTTAGATAAGTAGTTTTGTATAAGTAGTTTGGATAATTACAAAGTACCCTGCCGTTCTATAATTACGAACTGTTAAGTAGTTTGGAATTCTGTGTTATGTATTATGGATTTGAATTAGTAGTATGGAATATGTAGTTTAGATTTGAAAAATGAATTCTATGTAGTTTGGGTAAGGTAGACCATTAATGTTGAATTTGGAGTTGATGAAAGTGTATCTTATGAAATTCCTTAATATAGTATAAAATTTCTCAATGTAGTATGATTATTTTCTATGTAGTTAGGAACTTGACCGATCAATTACATGATATAGTTTTGAAGTTTAATCGAGTAGTTCTAAATTTTTTGAGTAGGTTTGAGATTTACACGAATAGTTCTGAATTTAAACGAGTAATTCTGAATTTTTGAAGAATAGTTTTGAAATTTACATGAGTAGTTATGAATTTACATAAGTAATTCTGGAATTTACACGAGTAATTCTGAATTTACATGAGTAGTTCGTCAATTTACACGAGTAGTTTTGAATTTAAATGAGTAGTTCTGAATTTACATGAGTAGTTCGTCAATTTACACGAGTAGTTTTGAATTTAAACGAGTAATTCTGAATTTACACGAGTATTCTGAATGTACATAAGTAGTTCTGATTTTTACACGAGTAGTTCTGAATTTTCGAATAACAAAATAAAATATTTATAAAGGGTAATTTAGTACTCTTATATAGTTTTTGGATTAAATGGAAAGTTGAGATTTCAATGGCCTATTTGGGAAAAAATATTTCACTAATGGTCTATATGAGAATTTTCCCTTAAAACAATATCATAGACGCATCATTTATGTAATTTTATTTTTAGTTAAATCATTTTCAAATGATTTAAAATGAGATCACTTACTAAAAAACATTTCTCAATATGAGTATTTGCAATTGTTAACTGAAATGTCGGAAATGATACGTTACCATAATAGAAATAAAATTCATTGAACTAAGAAACATTTTTGGATTTTTTTTTCAATGCCCAATTGGGAGAAAAATACTACATCACATACATATCCACCACGATAAGGACCATTTGATCACTGATTTTAATATTGTTATGTTGGATAAAAAGACTGAAACCAACGTTGAATTCGACGTTCTCATTAATATTGCTCATTTCAACTGGCCATGAATATCCACGCCAATTTCGCAGATCGAAGTACACAGGGAGTGCATCTTCAAAAAATTTGGAGGAAGTATCTGGAATAGGCTGTTATAGAACATCAAATTTTAATATATGAGATATATTTGATTATATAAATTCAAATGAAATAAAATAGGAACATTAGTATAACAATGAATATATCGAAACAATATATTTAATACCTCATTTGGAAATGAAAAAAAAATTAACATGTTAACGTTATAAATACTAACCAATTTATTGATCTTGGAGTATTTCTGAATAAATAACTTATTCCGTGGGCAAGATAACTTCTTCTTGTATATTTCATGATGAAATAGAAATATTATGGTAAGAAGAAAATATAAATAATGGGAGAGTATCATATATAAATGAATTTTGTAAATGATTTTTTGGAGTTAAAAATTTTAATGTAATGAAGTAGATTAAAGTATTTGAAAAAAAATACCAAATTGTCCTTGTTAGAATATGCAACACAAATGCTTTGATTGATTGCAAGTTGGGGAAAAAGACTCATATCCATTGTTTGTTTGATTTTGTAATAATAGATTAAAAAAATGAGTGAATTTTTATATATGTAGCAAAAAGTGATTATACATTATTTATATAGATTAAAATCTTGAGTCATATAAATATATAGAAATACGTAGAAATAATAAGTAAAAGTTTGATTAATTTCCATTGGTAAATGATTCTGTTCTGGTGAGTCAAAATCAAACTGTAGAATACCATATGATATTTTTGTAAAATCAATTAATTTTTATTAGTAGAATATGGCATGAAAAGTTAGACATATAGAATGTGGAATAATATGTTAAATTTTTTTAACAAATAATCTACAAATACATTAACATATATATATATATATATATATATATATATATACACACACACACACACACAGAAATATATCAAAAATACTCACCTAAAATATAGGTAAATAAAAAATGGTTTATGGACAATATCAATCAAGAGATACTACCTCCCATCACGACATCAAACATGGTGGTTATATAAAGTATAATTAATTTTAAATCAATGTCTAATTGATTGTAATGAAAACCTACAAATACAAATATATATTAATATTACCATAATACGATAATAATTGATTGTATATTTCTGGTATATATTGTCATTAATTTATACTTTTTTTAAAGAATATATATATCTTGTATATATTGTAATTAATAAATGATTAATTATACAGATACGTCAGTAACTATTAATTGTACAATTATTTTAGTAAGAATATATAGGATTATGGACAATATCAATCAACACTTACTCTCTCACTACCCCGTAATTATGGCAACGTGGTTACATAATGTATAATTAATTATTAAATCTATGTCTAATTGATTGTAGTGTAATTTCCCTAAATTAGGCTTACCTAATTATGATTACTAAATTATGAATTTATAATTATATATACATATGTTTAGTAAGTATACTTATTTTAATATCTTTCATTTTGATAATTATTCAAATATGGTCGTAAATCAAAATTTCCCATCTTTTGGGTTAATTTGTTTAAAAGATTTCAAATCTTTTGGGAGTAATTGACTGCAAAATTGATGAGGTTTCTCCTATTCACTTTGCAAAATACTTTACAGAAATAATATTTGATACAAAATTGAACCATGTAAAAAACCATAGAAGGAATCTATTTAACAAATATTACAGCACAGAACTTGATAATAGGATTTTACTAAACCAAATGAATCTCAAAAACAATTCTTGGTAACTGGAGAAGCCTAAACTCAAGTTCTGTTTTTAACTTAAGACGGGGAAAGATATAAAATAATGATAGTTATATCTTGAAAAGGATTGGAACTTCCCAGTCTACTAATCTACTATGTTGGGCCAAACTTATGACACTATTGGCTTTTGTTCCACCTCTTTTGTACCATTTATTGATAAAGATAAGTTTGAACATGTGAAGTACTCAAAGAAAAAGAAACTACCGCAGCTGGGCCAAAAAACTAAAAGTAAAAAAAAAAGAAAAAAAAAAGAACAATCATCATCACAACATCCAAACATGTAAGGGCCAGAGTGAAAAATAAAATAATCTTTCAGAGGGCTCAACTCTTATATATGTACCAGACACACATACACACCTCTCCACCACATATACATGATAATCTCAAGAAAGCTACTTTTTGCAATGCTCTTTCATTTCATCATGATAAAAAATATCCCAACAAAAACAAAAAGACAGATGATGAAAATAACCTCCACTGCTTAGCCAAAAAAATGCCAGAAGCTAATATCCTCTAAGCTTATTGCTTCCTCAATTGTCTTCTAACTTCTACCTTCTGATTTCCTCTTTTCACTTGACAAAACACTGATTAATTTTATGGATCAGCTCTATAAACTCCATTTGCAAGCAACTTTACGGATCAACTCTTCCAAGTTATCGTCGAGAGTGTACATATTTTTCGTTTAAGAGTTACGGAAGTTTGCATTTCAAGCCATATTTCTACCCAACTTGTGGGTTCTGCTCGCTCCACACAGTGTGGCCGTCAGATTGTTCCCTCATCAATGGTCAGAATATCTTCATTTCTTCTCAGTCTGCCATGCATGTAAATTGTCATTCCCTGATTCAAGAAATCAAAAACTCGACTCACAAATCTACAATCCCTTTTAATTACCAAAATTACCCATGAATTAATATTAAACTTTACATCTTCAAGTTTCATCATTTGGTGCATCTGAAACTATTGCACACCAGCCATCAGAAACTTCAAAACCCATGCTAGATAGAAAAGATTTATAACCACAGTTCCAACTAAAAACTTTATAATATCTTCTAAAATTAATTTTAAAATAATAAAATTAACATGCCACGATATAGTTATATGAATTAGGTTCGTTGCTTTATTTTCTTTATAAAGAAGAAATCTCGTAACAGCACAGCATAATCAATTCTTTTTTATCTTGGGAAATACGATCATTCAGCAACAAATAAACACGTAACTTGATATATATTATAAAATGCTAACCTTTGATCGTTTCTCACGGAAAAAATTATAATTCAAGTCTCATCCCCAACTAAGCATTCAACAAAACGTCTTTGGGCTCGACCTCTCTGTGCTACTGTCTTTGAATTGACAACCTTTACGGTTAAATTAAGCCCAAAATCCAACAGCCGCAGCTGGTTGACCTTGCTGAATTATTTCTTCTGGTCAACCATTTCTTATTTTCTTTATTGCCCATTTCAAAAAAATCCTGGAAAAGAAATAGAGATCTTGAGAATAGAATTTAGATATTGAATAAATTACTTATTTGATTAAAGATCTAAAGTTGATTCAGAATAAAATCGTCCGTCCACAAATACAAAAACCAAGCCACGGGCTCTGAACAGGAAAATCTTGAAACGGATATTATAGATCAATGGACCCTTTTGGAGAATGCTTACAAATATAATAAACTTTTGAAAAAATATAATACCTTCGTCCAAAGCATTACCAAATAGTGCTAAAATCCAAGAAAAATTGCTTTGGCAGCATCAAATTTGGCACACATATATTAGAAATAATACGATATCTCTATACCCGTAAAACTGGATCAAAACACTTGATATAAATAAACATATATGATGCTCAAAAGCTTAAATGGATGTTTGTTTGCAATTAAGATTTTATTTTTCACACATTTATGTTTGGATTGAATCAAAACAGAAGCTGGATAATTTTTGGGAAATAGTTTAAGAAGAACTGTAAGAGGAGTAACTAAATGAGCTTCTACTTTCAAGAATATGTTAATAATATTAGGAGGCATGGGGTCAAACAAACAAACAAAAAAAATGCATGTGAAGGAACCAGTTCTATTCATAATTTCCCAATATATTCAATAAGTGTTCAATTTCAAAATAAAAGATAAGAAACATCCTAAGCTTCACATAACAATAACACTCACCTTAATTGCTGAACAGAAGTTTTTTTTTTTTAATAAGTTTGGTCAAGTGGTTGGAAAGTAGAAGATAAATCTCAAATAATTTGAGAGGTCTAGGGTTCGAACCTTCAAATAAGAAATTACATAAGTTTGCTGAACAGAAGTTACATACATGTAACCTTCAAATAAGAAATTGACAATTCACATCATATTAAAAGATCGATAATCTCCACATTTATGGATTGAATGAAAATAAATAGATAAATTACATATTGGTAATCTCCATTTAAAAAAAAAACAGACGACTTCGATAAAATAATCTGATACCGAATCCAAGTAATTAATATTGTAGTACTAAATCCAATACCAAAAACTCACATGAGCTTTCGATTTCATAACAATCACATTATCCGATAAAATAAATTCCAGGCACCTACTCCCCATCTTTCCTCGAACAATATAAATAATAAAAAAGATGACTCTGGATAAATATGAGTTCCCAACAATGAACATTTGATTAATTAGATTCGATGAAGTCGAATAACTCAAAATTCGATTCAAAAAATTGAATATGATCTAACCCACTAATTAGGATGCAGTTTCTCACCATTTTTGTAGTCGTGGATTGGTCGGATTTCGATTCTTAAGACACATGTCGACTCGACTCCCAAACGTGCTCCAAATCAGAGTACCGAGAAGATGATGCTATTAAGTGGATATCCCTGTAATAATCAATCACATAAACTTAACCAAATTGTAAATAAACTTAACCCAAAGTAATTCTTTAGGAAGCTTCTGGCTTCCTATCAAGATATGGCACCCAACAACAACTCATCAATTAATCAGGATACGCTGTATTTAAAATCAGTCAATGCTCTGCCTTGGTTTTAATGCTTATTAATTAATAAAAAGCACTTAAGCAATACAAAAAAGATCAAGAGAACAGGAGGTACAATTCAAAGTCCCTCCAAACCGTGAATTGGCATCACACACACAAAAGGGTGAAGGAAGGAAAATTAATTAAGAAACTAAAAGAAAATTTAATTTTGAGGAGATGACGCCATCAAGCAGAGATCCTTCCAAGATAATATATGTCAGACTGGCCAAATCTATATATATAAATCAAAATCAAAATATACAATCATATACTGAATTATCAGTGAAGAAATTAATCGAGAATGATTTTGAAGAAATTAGGTACCAAAGTATACGCCATCTTCAAGAAAAGTTGTGAAGTTTTGAAGTTAGGAAAAGGAATGAATCAGATGTATGAATTTTGTGTGAGCGGCTGAAGTAGGCGAGATAAACCCTAATTTTTTTATGAAGGATTATAAATGAGAAAAAAAATGCTATTTATACCAAGGAAAAATTTACCAAAAAGGAAGATTTTGATGAGAAATGATGTGAGGATGCCACATTAGATTTTCAATGTAGCAGATATTGACACTTGTAATTCGAATGAACCAAAAGTTGACACATAATCTAGGTGTCAACATAATTAACAATATGGGTTGATAGATAAGCATATAAAAAATCTTACTTCTGAAAGTAGGCGATCATTGGGAAGCTTTTTGCCAACATCCATTGGAAGAACCACATGCCTGAAGAATCCCCAAATCCAGCAATATTATATACCAAAGATAAAAATCGCCATCAACGGTGAAGAAAGAAAAAGAAAAAAAAAGATTGAACCAAAAGCACTTGACTCGTAGATGTCATCAAAGTAGTTCTCTGAATACTGGATGAGTCCCATTTTTCTAAAACTACAAAAAGAAAAATGATTTTTCACACCAGAAACTATAACGGCATGATGGTTTTCATGGATACTCTAGTTTAAAACGGCACAACATAAAATACAAAATAGAATTACTCTAGTTTAAATGTCCTTGTCCGAGCAAATATGAAAACATCTGATTTATGAAGTTATTAATAACTACGTAAGTTAATACAAACAACAGCAAGAAAAAAAGCTGATCAAATTTGATTAAGCATTATTAATTGCACAAACACCTAACAATCCCAAATTATTTTGGCTTAACATACTGTACATGTACACTCAAGAAGATATGTATAGCCCAACAATTAAATTCCTTATCAAGGCAGAATATACCTTGAGAGCACCACAAACACAGTTGTCGTTTGTGGTTATAAAAAGACCAACATCGAGGAGTGCACAAAAAGGCCCTCCTAGTTTTAGCTTGCTCAAATAGAGTAATCATTTCCAGTGTCCTGAAAAGACCCAACACATTAAATCACTATTATACACACACACACACACAATCTCACAAGCATCATATTTGGAACTTAATTCTTTAAGAGTATATAGCATATAGCATATTAAAACAACACATATTTTTAATAACTAATTATTAATCGGTCAATCAAATGCACCATCACAACAATTCTAGTAAACAATTGTCAATTTTTGCAAAAGAATCTTAGGGAAAAACTGTAAAATCACATCTTACAAAAAGAATTTGTCAATTTTATAATCTTATGCAAAAATAGTAGAAATTTACTTTATTCATGCCATAGTTTATATGACAGTTTATATGAATTGTAAAACCACATTTTACCAAATAGCCTTCACATTTAAATAAGTAAATCTTGAAATACTCAAACTCAATGGTAGTTTTCCCAGGATAAATTCTGTAAAAACAATCATAAAATTAGATAAATTAAAACATATAATATGCATTGAATAGCATTCAGATGCAGTAATTTGAAAAGGCAAAAACGACACATGTCATCCAAATCCAAATAAAAATTATCTGGATTTGTATAGCTTATATATATTATACGGAGGATGTAAGAGAATCTGTAGAAAAAAAAAACATGCAATATATAGACTGATCAAAAGAAAAAAAAACATGCGATAATTATAGACAAATCAAAAGAAAAATAATAAAAAAAACACTGAGAGTCTAGATCCAAATAAATATATCAATTCAATCTGTCAAAAAAATACATGCCAGAATTAGCGATTGAACGAAAGAAAGTTTCAAAAAAAATTGAAAGTCCAGAGGGAAAAACATTCGATCGATCCAAAAAAAAAAAACCAACATGCGATAAATAGGACTTACCTCAGTTCGAAGAAGAAAATAGATGGGAGCGCCGAATCCTGTCGAGATTTCCCTACTGGAATTTTCACATGCTTAACAAAATTCGTTGTCATCGACGGAGGAAATCGGGAAGCTTATGAATTTTGTCAAAACAGACAGATGATTTTAATTGCAGTTCATCCAATCTAAAAAAAAACGAAGAAGAAAGGCAAGAGAGACAGGGACAGCGGCTGGTTGGAGAAATCCTACTTTCTAACACTAAAAAAATGTAATGTTAAGATTAAGAAAAAAAAGTACTATTTTATATGAAGAAAAAATTTACCAAAATGGAAGCTTTTAAAGAGAAACGACGTGAGGAAGACACATAAGATTTTCAATATACTAGAAAGTCACACATTTCATTTGAATGCACCATAAGTTGACACCTAAGCAAGGTGTCAACAAAATTAATAAATAGGGTTGATCTTAGGCTGGAAAAGGTATGATATTCTGAGCATTCTCACTTAAATTATTCTAATATAAAACCCGCCTAACTGACTTAAGTATCGGAGAGGTTTACACCGAAAATTCCCCAGCGGTCCTGTCTAATGTGTTTTTTGTGGAGCGGGTCAATGAAGAAACAAGCATTCGTGGTTCCATTATTTCCAGGTTGAAACAACAATAATGATTTTTTTAAAATTACCGATATAGTACCAAAATATAAAAAATATTAATTTTTTTTCAAAAATATTGTGGATATTTACCAACAATTTTAGCTATAATTTACAAATTTCTTCACATTTACTGATAAATTTTCTATTGGTAAATTGATTTTTTGTTAGAGTTTTTTTTTTTTTCTTGTAAAGTGTCTTAATTTAGTCTCCTGTTAATCTGGTAGACAAGGAAATCTTCGAACTCGATTCGAATAATTAAGGTATCCAACATTTTTGACAAGACCTGAGCATTAGACAATGATAACCCTTCTTTGCAAGTAATTTCCATAAATATATTTTTTAATTCTTTGCGTCGTTTTTAATTTTCTCCATTTTAAAGGACCTATAATTGGGATACTCTTGTGGTTTTTGATTTATTGTTCCATTTATGAACGTGTCTTTAAGATTCGTGTAATTCATCTTAGCGGTGGAATAGTAACTCTGAGAACAAATTCTTATAACAACTTTGTGAGATTCTCAAACACTACTATTTGAATTGTTTGATAAAGGGTAGATCAATATTGCATTGGCTTGGGTTTGATCTTTTTGGGGCACCATTAGTTATGCCTGTTGTGATTTTGCAGCCCGGGAAAATTGAAGATGTACATTTTTTCAATCTTGTTTCTTTCATGATCCATTGGTTGGTAAATGTGAAAACCTAAGCTATCATGTATCTTTCATGATCCATTAGTCATAGGTAATATTATAAGGATACAACTTTAAATACTTTCTTTAAATACAACTTTAATTGCAGTGGGCATGAAGTGGACATTATGCACTTCTCAATAGGTGATGCTATTCTCGGACGATTATATGTGGAAACCCAGTTGAAAACAGAGAAAAAAGAAAATATATAGCAAAAGAAACCCTGCTCAAATTCATCCGAGATTTTTGCATTCAAATGCTACTAGTCATAAATGGGCTTTGGGAGGTAATTCTTATTTGATGATTCCGATTTTATTCAGAGTTAATAATCTTTTAATCTTGGATTATTATTATTCTCCAGCTTTTGCTGAGCTTCTAGACAATGCACTTGATGAGGTACTCGCGTTACTTTCCTTCTTATTATATAAATAGCTCTGGCTATCTCCATTTGTATAGTTGTGGTTGATGACATATTTATATTTATAACCAGGAATTAAATGGAGCTACCTATGTCCTTGTTGATGTGCTAAAGAATATGAAGAACAGAAATAAAATGGTGTTGGTTCAAGGTACTATCATTATTATTATCACTTGAATTAGACATTTGATTTGCAGTATGTATGCGAGATCAATTTATTTATTTAGTTATTTTTGAACGTAGACATTTTTTTAGGATTATTTATTATTGATTATTTCTGTTTTATTGGTAGCGTTCTTGTTTTTTTATTCAAAGTTTGGTATGTAATAATAATCTTTTTGGCCACCCACATGATTTCATTCTTGCTTAGAAAAAAACAAACTAAATCCTCTTCTTTTTTATTTTTTTACTATATTACATCGGTTATCTGGAAAGACCGATGTCGATAGGCATCGGTTGTTTGACCACAACCGATGCCTACGGAGTGACAGTAGATATCGGTTATCTGAACAAACTGATGCCGATATCTATACATTAGGCATCGGTTGTTTGACCAAAACCGATGCTTATATCAGTTATTAGCATCGGTTGTAGAACCGATGCCTAAAGTCTTGGTTTTTAGCATCGGTTTAATAGGCATTGGTTGTAAAACCGATGCCTATTAGTAAAAGGAACCGATACTAAATGGTTTTTTTTTTATATTAGTCTGATGAGATCGCAAAATAGTTCTAATACAGAACTTGTAACCGAATTAACCATGTTTTTCTTTGTCCAGTAATTAGTGTCACTCCTTCTAATACAGAACTTGTAACCGAATTAACCATGTTTTTCTTTGTCCAGTAATTAGTGTCACTCCTTGTGAAATATGGAGGGCAAAGAAACCAAATATGAGCTAATGTCACATTTTAGTTGTACATGCTATATTCTCAATGATTGTGACCAAATTAGAAATTTTGACACAAAAAGCGATGTTCGATTCTTCCTTAAATACTCGGCCATCTTGCGTGCTTATCGGGTGTACAATCTTCGGACTAAGGTTGTAATGGAACTCATAAATATTGTTTTTGATGACTCTATTATTGGTATGGGTACAAGTGCAGATGTTGAGAAAAATTAATGAAGATGAAGATGATCTCATCACTAGTGACCCCGCAAAGAAACCTAGTAACGAAGTTCGAACAACTGATGAGACCCAACATCCCAAGCGAAGGGATCACCAGGGTAGTGAAAGATCATCCAAATGAGCAACCTAGGGACGAAGTTTGAACAACTGATGAGAACCGGGATCCCATGTAAAGGGTTCCATCTACTTGAATAAAGAAATATCATCCAATTAAGAAAATCATTCGCCAAGTTGAGTAAAGCATGAGGCTTGGAAACTTTCCCAAGAAGGATTACAACAAATGAATGACACTTCAGTTCTTATATGTCACATATCCACAATCGTACCCAAAAACATAAATGAAGCTCTGGACGACTATTTCTGGATCTGGGACAAGCAAGAAGAGTTGGAGTAGTTCACCAGAAATGATGTTTGGGAACCAGTCCCAAAACCAATAAGTGGGATTTTAATTAAAACTAAGTGGATATTCAAGAACAAGACGGATGAGAATGACTATATCACCCAAAATAAAACTCCCTCAGACGCACAAGGCTACAATCAAGTGGAAGGAGTCGACTTTGATGAAATGTTTATTATAATAGTCGGGCTAGAATCTATTTGAATCTTGTTATCTATTGATTGTCAAAGATAATTTTGTTGTATCAAAGGATGTCAAGAGTGCATTTGTCAATAGAATTATAAAGGAAGAAGTCTTCGTAAAACAACCAAGAGGATTCATTGATCCACATTCTCCATATTCTCGTGTATTGACTAAAAAGAGCATTATAAGGACTGAAACAAGCTCCCAAAACTTGGTATATCATCTCACACACTTTCTACTTTCAAAGGGTTATAAAAGAAGAGGAGTAGATAAGACATTATTCGTACAATAGACTGGGATTGACATCATCATTGTGAAAATATATGTTGATGACATCATCTTCAGATCCACGTCCCTATCAAAGATCAAAGAATTTTTAAGCTTTATGCCCAGTAAATTCGAAATGAGTATGGTTGGAGAACTCACATATTTCTTGGCCTTTAGGTAAAATAATCAAGCTCACGTATGTTCAACACCTAAAGCAAACATGCTAAGAGAATTATATTTTATCTCCCAAACTATTGCCTTTTTTTTTATAATTTATCCTAAATTTATTATTTGTGATGAATCAACATACGAACTATGAACAATTTGTAATTTGCCCTCCAAATCAGAAATTTGTGATTTTGTGACCAAAATTGGATGATGTGGCGCAACCGGATTGTGCCACATCATTTTATTTTGATTACAAAACCGCAATCATCCGAATTTAAAAGGCAAACTACAAATCACGTATAGTTCGTATGGCCTATCGCCCTTCTTCATTTTCTTTGTTTCTTAATTCTTAGAATAACTAACAATTCAATAATTATTCCTATATTTTTGAAAGGGATAATTCATTCAGTTAATCATGTCATGGCAATATCTTTTTTTTCCCTTCATTAATTTTCCTTTTTTTATGCAATTCAGATTTGTTGTTGAGTTATTTTTTGATATTTTTGAAAATAAGTGTTTCTGTCCATTCCGCAAGTCATTTTTTCTCCGATCTACGTGTTTTTAGTGCATTTCGGATCTATTGTTGGGTTATTTTGGGATATTTATTTTTGAAATATTTACGCATTATTCTTCGATCCGTTTGCATTCATTATCTTCGGTAATATTTAGGAATCGATTTTTTCAGTTTCTTATTCAATTAATGTCCTTACCCTTATTTTATAGTGTCTTGTATTTTTATTTTTATTTTTGTAGTCTTCTTGATTTTTTAGTGCAATTCCAAAATATTGTTGGGTTTTTGTTTGAGATATTTGTTTTCCAAAAAATTCAGATTATCTCTCTTTTTTCTTAATGTGTTGATAAAGTTTATTGGTTTGAGGATCTCATGCATTAATTCTGAAAAAACTTTAATAAAACCAAAAAAGAATATGATTTTTTAAACAATATGTGGAATATTTTAATAAAAAATGAAACTGAGAACTATTATAGACGTCTATTCAGATTCAAATTGACTCAATATTAATTTATTTGAAATTGAATTTAAATTATTCAATTAGTATTAGTTTTGAATTTATAAATATAAATAAGGGTAATCTAAATAACTCATTTACTAAATCCAACTAAAAGATGGATTTATATTACAACACTTTTACGTATGATATAATTTACACAAAAGTTTACAATCATAAAGATCACTTAATATATTCAAAGTTTGTTCACTTAATAATTTGAAGGGGGAATTGCCAAATACTCCCTAACACATACATGAATTTGTCAAATAATCCAACTTGTAGATTTAAGTCAAATGGTCCCTCCTTTTTACCAAATAGTCCAAAATTGTGATATGAATATACCACAATACCCTTACTATCAAAATAACTAATAATAATAATAATAATAATAATAAAATGGTCCACCACCTGCTGCCACCACCTGCCGCCGCCGCCCGCCGCCGCCGCACCGCCCGCCGCCGAAAAATTTTCCGGCGAGTTTTTTTTTTTTTTTTTTTGCCCACTAGCAGCACATCGCATTACAAATACTAGGATCTTGGTTAGTGTATTAGTTTCTGGACAGAAGAGTATTGGTTATTGTGTATGGGAGTATTGGTTTCTTGCAGTGTAAAAAAAACCTAATACTTCTTAGTTACGACGTCACCTACCACTTAAGAAAGAAATACAGAGCAGAAAGAAGAGAAAAAGAAAGAAGCAAAGGAGCTAAGCTATTCATATTAAACACCAAACACATGTCATTAGCTTTGAATTGTATTACAAATATCGATACCTCGCAGCACAAGAACCAACACATTGGTATGCACAACCTAATACCATCCACATTTTACATTTCAGAACTTGCAAAACACTATAACAATTGTACGTGCAGATGACTTCATGTACTTCCTCATAAATACGCATTTGAAATCACTATTCTCCCTTACAGGCCAAGAATCATCTGGTAAAAAAAAAAAAAATTCAGAGCACAAATACACATACTCCACATACAAAAAACACAATACTTCATAGCACAAAAACACATACTCCACATACAGAAAAACCAATACTTTAGAGCATAAACACACATACTACACAAACAGAAAACAAAATACTTCATAGCACAAAAACACATACTCCACATACAGAAAACCAATATCATCAGAGCACAAACACACATACTCCACAAACAGAAAATCAATACTTAATAACACAAACACACATACTCCACAAACAGAAAACCAATACTTCATAGCACAAAAATACATACTCCACAAATAGAAAACCAATACATCATAAATATAGAAAGTGATTAATAGGTTTACATTGTTTCAATCTTTTGCATTGAGTGAGAGCCCTTTGTTCATTATTACACAAAGAATAATTATAATCTCTCAAATGTAGATTGTTTCTTAGTTATGTAATAAAACTATCCAGAATAAAACCTACTGAATCGGCATTGAATTAACTTAAGTATCAGCCCGATCGATCTGCCAAGATGCTGCAGCATATCAGCCCATTAGATTCTACAAAACTCAAATTTAACAAAAGCTAGACAACGATTCACATAAATCAACCTGTTCGTCTTTAGCAATGGCATGGAGCAGCATGTTGTACCCGAAGCTGTCCAGATTGTACCCTTTCCTCTGCATTTCTCCATACACCTTCAGTGCTCGATGCAAATCGTTTGCTCTCAAGTAGGCCTGGAGAAGACACTTGTAGGTATAACAGGTCAAATTCAATCCCCACTTCTTCAACAAGTCCAAACACTTGTGYAATCCATCAACACCRTCAAAAGCACCAATCAATATATTAACGGTGGAGATGTTGCCAACGGCCCCTAATTTCTCCATTAGATTGATAATTTCATTTATTTTATCAATCCCKTCGGGGAGAGWCGATTTCGAGAGAATCGACAAAATGCGATTGTAGGTGAAAACATCGTGTCAAAAATYCGGGATATGTGAGGGGCATAAGTGGAAAAACTCAAGGGCTAAGGGTTGGGGATTTTAGGGCTTTGAGGATTTCAGAGACCTCGGAGGGCGTTGGGGTGACGTTTATGGTTTGCAGGAACTTGGAGAGGTCGAGGAAGGGGTCCGGCGCTGATGCGGAGAATTTTGATTGGAGGATCTTGGCTACTTGGCAGATGAGTTCAGGGCGGGGGAGAGGGTAGCCGCGGACGTCGGAGGTGAGGTTAGGAGCGGTGACGGAGACTTCTATGGCGGAGTAGCGGCCTTTGTTGGCTGTTTTCACGACTTTGCCGGTGTATTTGGTGGCATAGCCACGGCGGAGTGAGGGGAGGAGACGGTGGTGCAAGGTGAGAGGCGGCGATGGAGAGCGGCGACGGCTATGAAGGTGGTGGTGACGAATTAGGTCTTGAGAGATTGTGGGAGATTGATGTTTGTAGGAGAGAATAACTGAGTTTGAGGTTAAATTGGTAATTGTACAATTGTATCTGGAGTATTTGACATTTTCTAAAATTAGTTGGGGTATTTGATAAAGACATTTTTTTAGGGGGAGTATTTGACAATTCCCCCTAATTTGAACAATTGACTCCATACATTATTGTATCGAGCGAATCTTCTCTTATTTGTGTTAATGTAATAGTATAAATGATATCCATAATTGTTCATGATCTAAGTATGTTAATAACCAGAATATTTTAGTATACCATTCTCGAAATCTAAATATAAACTTGTCATGGTTCAATAAATCATAGAAATTGATAATTGATGCACTCCCTAAATTAAAGTCGACTGAATGATAAATTAATATAGCAATTTTTTTACTACTAACGTAATTCACCTAAGAGAGAACGGAAAAATCACTACAAGAATTGAAACTAATTGGAGTAAAAAATTAGAAGGACATTTATGTCACTCTTATAGGAAATACATATAGGAACTACGAGAATTGAGACTAACTAAAGTAACCAATTGGAAGGACACTTATGTCACTCTTATAGGTAATACATATATGAACGATATTTATTAGTCGTTCCTCTAGGTCGAAATTACATATTGGAACATATGTCGTCATATAATTATCAAAGTCGTGGCAATCAAAATACCAACATATTGGAACGACAAATCGTCTCTATAAATATCAAATTCGTTCCAATAAAACACTGATTTAAATCTCAACCAACTCGCAAGCAAATGCTTAAGTAGTAAGTTAATGTGGTATCAGTTGGATCGAAAAGTCCTTTCAACAATACTGCTGCATGATTCTCACATTCTCATTCACTTTAACAACAATATATAATAATTAGTAAATATAATGTATATACAATTATTTTAAGTGATATATTTAATAAATATAAAAATATAATATATAGTAAATAATTATCAAGTAAAAATACAAAATTTTATAATTCTTTTTTGTTATTATCTAAATATACTATATTTTAATCATATATACAGTATAACTTTAAATATATATTATATAATTATAACACACTTTTAAATACTAATAATAATATATTTATAATATAATTATTTATGAATAGATAAAATAAATGTTTTTTAAAAACAATAAATAAATATACATTTTTTCTAATTTCTTATTTATTTTTGTTTGAATATTGATGGGCCAGGAATAGGTTAGACCTGGTGCGGGTAGACCTGATCTGGCAAATTGATAGGAGAACACGGTTAGGCCAGGAGTGACCCGTAATTTCAAATCAGGTCTTCCTCGCAAGGCAAGACCTGATTTCCTTCTTGGAAAAGATAAGGCTGGATTGACTTCCGGAGGAAACGCCTAAGAGTCATCAAAAGGTTGACTCGAGATGAGTCAGGACTGTAAGCCTAAATCAAAGTGATCAAAAGGAGGCATGGTCAGGCTGGTCTTGAAGAAAGAGCCGATTAGACTCTTTCAGGCCGAGCTGGCGAAGATAGCCAAGGTTTGAGAACTTTCCTGGCATGACAGGGATGACCTGGAAGATGACCTCTGGAAAATAAAGTTGAGGTAGAATTGGCACCAGAGCTGTCGACAGAAAAGGAGAATAGGATTAGGACAGACCTGATTTTCTGATCCCCATCAAGAAGACAAGTGGGACCACTTGTCAGAATTGGTTGCGTAACAATCCCTGATTCGCGGCATGTGCCCCTGGAATCCCGAATAGGGTGCCCTCTAGGAGAAAACTATAAATATCTCAACCCCAAGGCTGAGAGATGTATGTCATTCTTTTGAGCATTCCTTCTTCTTTTACTGGAAAACGCCTCAAACGCTTACTGACTTAAGCATCAGAGAGGTTTCCACCGGAAAACCACCGGTGGTCCTTTCTAACTCATTTTTGTGGTGCAGGTCAGGAAGAAGCTTTAGTGTCAGGCCATATCATTTTTTGGGCTGAAACAATTGGCGCCGCCTGTGGGAACTCGATCATGCTAAGACGTGAGACTTTTCAATGGCTTCAGATGGTCTGCGACGTAACTTGGTAGGAGAGCTCGGCGCAACCCCAGTTCCGCTGCGCCGTGGGGTATGCCCAGGTCGGCAGAGACATCGACGATGGGACCGGAAGGGACAGCGCCGTCGGCAGCGGCTGCGCCGGGCACCACGCCACCCCCACTTGGTAGATCTGTGCCAGCTGCTGGTGGTTCATTCAATGAATCCTTCCTCATACAGCTCTCAGAGCTCATTGGTAAAGCCGTGGAGACGGCGGTGGAAAAGAAGTTTGCGGAGATGTCAACACCGCCATCCAACACACCACCGGCAAGAACTATCCCGGTGGCGGAAACTGAGCCACTGCGAGGCCAGCGCACAGATCGGACTCCTCTACAGGACAGAGAGGAACACTTCTCTACTTCTGATAATGAGACATCCAGCCAGGCTCATCTAGACCTGGCCGAGCAGATGCAGAGCCTACAAAAAGAAGTGTGGGAGTTCAGGAAGAAGATGACGGGCACGGGCGCGGTTTCGGCACGGCGAGACACTCCATTTACGGAGGAGGTCATGCACGACGACGTGCCAGCTTCTTATCGATCCTTATGTTTCGAGTACAACGGGACGACAGATCCGGCGGACCATCTCAGTCTCTTTGAGATAGCAGCGACGTTACACAAATTCTCTGATTCCGTCATGTGCCGGGTCTTCCCGATGACTTTCACCAAGTCCGCACAGCTCTGGTTTAGCACGTTGCCGCCTCGATCCATTTGCAATTTCGATGAATTCAGCTCGGCCTTTCTGCACCAGTTTACGAGCTGCAGGAAATACCAAAAGATGCCGCTTGAGTTGTTTAGCTTAAAACAGAAGGAAGGTGAGAGTCTGCGTGCCTATGTCAATCGTTTTAACACTGCAAAACTTGAAGTGTCGTCCGTGTCGGAAGAGCTTTTGGTGAACGCCCTGGCACAAGGCCTTCGGAGGGGTGAGTTCTTTCAATCGCTGGTTGTCAAACCAGCTCTGAAATTTGGAGAGCTCTTGGAAAGAGCTGAGAAATATATCCACCTTGAAGAGGCCTTGAAAATTAAGGACGAAGGGGAAAAGAAGCGGGAAAGGTATGATAGGGAAGACAGGGCAGCCGTGAAGAAGCCCAGGCCAGATCTGTCTGGAGGGAGACCTCGCTTTGACAGGTATACCCCTCTGGCAACTCCGCAGGGTGAAATTTTACAAGTAATAGAGAGACACCCAGAGCTGAAATGGCCCAAGACCTACTCGCAGAAGCCTAGGAAGGAAGGGTCTGACCGTTTCTGTCGCTTTCATAATGAGTATGGGCAAGATACCAATCAATGCACTCATTTGAAAGACGAGCTGGAGAGAATGGTTCAGGCAGGGCACCTGAAAGAGTATGTTCGCATGAGGAGAGAGGAAGCCAGACCTGGTAATAGGGGCTATGACCGGTCTCAGCAGGATAAGAGAGACCAGGATAAGGGTCGTTCCGAAGTAAAATGAACTAATCAGACCCAGGTCATCCATGGAGAAATCCATATGATTATTGGTGGAGAGTTAGAAGAACATTCTAAGTGGAAGCAGCATAGCTACGTTAAAACTGCAAGGGATTTAGTTCGGAAATCGCGTGAAGTGGGACAAATGGCCTCCACCCCGAATATTTGTTTTGGGTCAGAAGATGGTGATGGCATTCTGTCCCCTCACATGGACGCCTTAGTTATAACGGCTACCATTGTCAATTATAATGTGAGGAGAATTTTTGTGGACACAGGAAGCTCTGCTGACATTCTATTTTATGATTGTTTTCAAAAGTTGAAGCTGGATATCGAGTTGGAAGAGGTGACCACCTCTCTGGTCGGGTTTGCAGGAGGAGCCTTAAAACCTTTGGGAGCGGTCAGGATCCTCGTAACATTGGGCGAAGAGCCATACAGAGTGACTAAAATAGTATGTTTTCTAGTAGTGGATGCGCCATAATCTTACAATGTTAAGCTTGGTCGACCATCCCTGAGCCAGTTCTAGGCCGTGATATCGGTTTTTCATATGAAAATGAAATTTCCGGTGGAGGACAGAACAGGTGAGGTAAAGGGTGATTAGTATGCGTCACGACAGACGTATGTTAAGTATGTTAGAAGGAATAGTGAAGAGGAAAGACAGAGCAAGAGAGCTCGGGTGGAGCAGCCACGGACAGACCTGACGCGAAGAGAAGAAGGGCTGATGTTAGTGGAGGTGGTCCCGGGGGACGAAAGCCGAGTCCTTCGCGTAGGCACGACTCTCAGCCCGGCGGTCTTGACAGACCTGGTTTCTTTGTTAAKAGAAARCGYGGATRTTTTCGCTTGGTCCCCCCAAGAYCTGGYAGGGATCGACCCAGAGGTCACCGAACATCRCCTTAATATCAGTCCGGGGGTGAAACCGGTYAAACAGAAGAAGCGCAATTTTGGGCCAGAAAAGGAGGCCATCATAGAGGCAGAGGTAGATAAGCTCTTGAAGGCTGGGCATATCCAGGAGATACAATTTCCGGAATGTCTTTCCAACGCACTTCTGGTCCCAAAGACAGATGATTGGCGGATGTGTATAGATTTCTGTGATCTCAACCGCGCCTGTCCGAAAGACCACTACCCCTTGCCAATGATTTACCAGCTCGTCGATTCCACCTCTGGCTGTGAGCTCCTGAGCATGGTGGATGCCTCGCAAGGGTATCACCAGATCAGATTAGCGAAAGAAGATTGGAAGCGTGTCAGCTTTATAACCCCGAAAGGGACGTATTGCTATGTGGTTATGCCTTATGGGCTTAAGAACGCGGGTGCTACATACCAGCGATTGGTAGATAAAATGTTCAGGGGCCAGCTCGGCCGAAGTATGGAGGTTTATGTGGACGATAATCTAGTCAAGAGCATGAAAGCAACGTCGCATGTGGATGACCTGAGGGAGACCTTTGATACCTTGAGAAAATACAGGATGAAGCTCAACCCTAAGAAGTGCATGTTTGGGGTAAGAGCTGGAAAATTTCTGGGATATATGGTGACAGAGAAGGGTATCGAGGCAAATCCCGAGAAGGTCAGAGCGATTATGGAGATGCAGGAACCTAGAAACGTGAAAGAAAAGCAATGCTTAGCGGGACGGATCAACGCCTTGAGTTGGTTTGTCTCGCGCTCGGCTGAGAAGAGCTTGCCATTTTTTCAGGCCTTGCGCAAGAAAGCAAAATTCCAATGGAGTGATGAGTGTGAGGAAGCGTTTAGATTGTTGCAGGAGCACTTGGCCGGCATGACCTTGCTCACAAAACCCATTCAAGGAGAGCCCCTAATCTTGTACTTATCTGTAGGACAGCAAGCAGTCAGCTCTGTCTTGATCAGGGAGGAAGGTAGAGTACAGAGACCGGTCTACTTTCTGAGAAAGGTCTTGCATGATGCAGAGATAAGGTATGTAGAAGTTGAGAAAGCAATGCTAGCTTTGGTGGGAACAGCTCGTAATCTGCGTCCATACTTACTGTCTCATAACATAATTGTGCGAACCAATCCGCCGTTGAAGGCTATAGTGGACAGACCAGAGGCCTCAGGAAGACCGGTCAAATGGATAATAGAGCTCAGTGAATTTGAGGTTGTGTTTGAACCTCGAACTGCAATCAAAGCTCAAGCGCTAGCTGATTTCATGCAAGAAATGACCAGCTCTTTCGAAGAAAGGCGAGAATGGATAATTTTCACGGATGGCTCTGTAGGGAATCAGGGTTGTGGAGCTGGAATAGTCTTGATTGACCCAGAAGGAGTGGCCACTGAATACGCCGTGCGCTTGAATTATGCTCTGTCTAATAATGCGGCTGAATATGAGGCCCTCCTGAGAGGAGTTCAGATGGCATGGGACTTGGGGGCGGAATAGATCTGTGCTAAGGTGGATTCCCAGCTTGTCTGTAAACAGATAAGTGGAGAGTTTGAAACAAGGGAGGATACCATGTAGAGATATTTGGCTAAGTTCAGAGGGCTAGCGAGAGATATGAAATCCCTGATGGTAGTGCAGATCCCCAGAGAAGAGAATGGCAGAGCTGACTATTTAGAAAAGATAGCTAGTTCAGCTACGGATTGTCACGAAAGGGTGATTACCTTGCTAA
The DNA here is from genome assembly GCA_014905375.1 of Phtheirospermum japonicum. Lineage (NCBI taxonomy): Eukaryota > Viridiplantae > Streptophyta > Magnoliopsida > Lamiales > Orobanchaceae > Phtheirospermum > Phtheirospermum japonicum. Next base: position 765,356 of record BMAC01000194.1, read on the forward strand.
AGGCAGATGCAGAATTTGGGACAGACTAGGTGTGCTCAGTGGTAGAAGGAGATGACTGGCGCTTTACCATAATGGCTTATTTAGAGAAAGGACTCCTGCCAAAGGACAAGAAGGACTCAGCAAAGATACGGACCAGGGCTGCTAGATTCTGTTTAGTTAAGGGAGAGCTGTTCCGAAGAGGATTTGGACAGCCCCTACTATGATGCCTGAGCCGGGGAGAAGGAGCTTTGGTCCTTAGAGAAATTCATCAGGGATGTTGTGGCAACCACATGGGTGCTAGAGCTCTCTCGAGTAAGATCTTGCGGGCGGGGTATTTCTGGCCACAACGGCGAAAAGAAGCAGAAGATTTTGTGCGTACTTGTGAAAGGTGCCAGAAGAACTCGTCGTTAATACATAAACCCGTGGAAGAGCTCATGACGATGAGCTCTCCTTGCCCATTCTCTAAGTGGAGCATTGATTTGGTCGGCCCCTTCCCCATGGCTCCTGCCCAAAAGAAATTTCTAATAGTGGCAATCGATTATTTTACCAAATGGGTGGAAGCGGAGGCCTTGGCTAAAATCACGGAAGAGGCAGTCATGAAGTTCTTGTGGAAAAATGTGGTGTGTAGGTTCGGCATCCCCAGAATCCTTGTCTCGGATAATGGGACCCAATTCGTGGGTACCAGAATTAGAGCTTGGTGTAATTGACCAGCATCTCACATCTGTCTACCACCCCCAGGCTAATGGTCAAGTAGAAGTCACTAATCGCATATTAGTGCAAGGGATCAAGGCCCGTTTGGACAAAGCTGGAGGTATATGGGTGGATGAGCTGAGCTCAATTTTATGGGCCTATAGAACTAATCCCAAAGAAAGTACAAGGGATACGCCTTTTAGCCTAGTCTATGGTATGGATGTTGTGGTGCCTGCTGAGATCAGCATAGAAACTCATCGAGTTCAGAACTTTGTTGAAGAGCAGAACGAGTTGTTGATTCAAGATGCTCTGGACTTGGTTGAGGAGAAAAGAGACAGGGCTGCCGTTAGAATGGCACACATTAAAGGACGAATAAAGGCGGCATATGACAAGTCTGTACTCAAAAGGCAGTTTCAGGTGGGAGATCTGGTCCTGAAGAGATCTTATTTAGGAAAGGCGAAGGGAAAGCTGGATGCCGCATGGAAAGGACCACTCCGAGTCATCCAAGTTTTAGCGCGATGAGCCTATAAACTGGAAGAACTTGATGGGACAGAGATCCCTCGTGCTTGGAATATTGCTAATTTACGAAAATTTTATACATAGTTGTAACCTTTTGATGTTTATTTTTCTTATTGAATAAAAATTGCAGGTTTATCCTCGTTCCCCAGATTAATTACGTGTCCATAATTAAGCCAGGATTGGCTAAGGGTGGCTGCCCATGATTTTGCATGACCTGATTGTCAGTTTAAGCCAGGATTGGTTAAGGGCGGCTGCCCATGATTTTGCCTCACCTGATTGTCAGTTTATGCCAGGATTAGATAAGGGCGGCTGCCCATGATTTTGCCTAACCCGATTGTCAGTTTAAGCCAGGATTGGCTAAAGGCGGCTGCCCATGATCTTGCCTAACCCGATTGTCAGTTTAAGTCAGGATTGGCTAAGGGCGGCTGCCCATGATTTTGCCTGACCTGATTGTCAGTTTAAACTAGGATTGGCTAAGGGACGAGCACCCCCGATTTGCCTGACCTGATCACCAGGGCAGGATTGATTGCGGTGACTACCCCATATTCCCTGACCTGGGTGATAACTCAAGCCAGTTCTGTTTTTAAGGCAAACGCCTTTCTTTCCTGACCTGGATAATGAGAAACGCCGGAATGAACTTAGAGAATCGGCCTATTGCATATACTAAACTTTCTTAAACAGGTGCACCAGGACAGCCCCCGTTAGTGCCTGACTTGATCGCCAGCTCAAGGCTTGAGAAAGGCTAACCCTGGTTTATTGAATCTCTTACTAGACCCGATTAATATTGGGTATTCTAGAAGGTAAGTCCAAAACACAATCCGCATACGATGAATAGAAGGGGTCGATTAAGAGAACACTTTTTCAAGCAAACCCTTAAGATCACCATGCGGTTCTGGCAAATTTTTGCGTATGATTGATACGAAACCAGGATTGGTTGTCTTTTAAAACCTTACTTTTTACAATCACATGAGCTGAAATTTGAACAACAGATACTTTTATTTCATTGAAATTGGAAATATACAAAAATAGCTTGCACACACCTCCCTAGGAAGGTTGGCAATTTTGATTACAAAATGCAGGAAAGGAGAGAAAAGAAAACAAAGGATCAGTCCTGAGCGGATCTACGATCTGCAGCCAGAGCTCAGCGAACACGCCAAAGCTCGCGCTCCGTCTCGTGTAAGCGACGACGATATTTGTCACATCGCTCGACAAGTGCCTGAGCTTCACCGGCAGCGATGGCTAGATGATGCACGGACTCGTTTAGATCCGCCTTCTCCTCTTGCAGTTGACGGTTAAATTGTCGGAGCTCAGCCCACTCTCTTTTGTAGAAGCGCTTTTTCTGCCTCTTCCTCTCCAGGAGGCGGTAGAGATAACCAATTTTTTCCTTGAGCGAGGTAACTTGGTCGGAAAGCTTAAACTTCTCCACGACCAAGGAGATGTTCTTGCGCTTTATTACATCGAGTTCTTGAAGGAGAGGAGAAGACGCCATTGCAAAAAATTGGAGAAAGATGAAGAGCATATGCGTATATTTAAAGAAAACAAAGTCACGTGCTGGGAAATCAAAAGTACTAGGGTTTCCGGAAAACCAAGAAACCCTAGAAGTCTAAGCGTCATAACAAGACAAAAATACTTATTATTAATCAAGAATATTTAATACAAGAGTCCAGATAAGCAAAAAACAAATCAGCCACGTAGGCTACAACTACAGATCTGTTTTGACAGTAAAAGCAAAAATAGAGATAAAGGCAAGGCCATTTGGACGTCCCAAGCTGCGGTGACTCCTCTTCAGACCTGCTCCTCGGCCTGGGGAACCTCAGTAAAATCCCTCGCGAACTGGGTAGACTCTTGTAAATCACCCAGGTTGGCAAAAGTTGGAGAACTGGCCACCACCATTGCCATTATTCGGGGGGAGGAGAGGAAGTCAAGGAGGAAGAGCAGAAGGTCTGGCGGATGTGGTCAGCAAAGGCCGAGTCATCCAGCAAGTGCAGGCGGTCGTCCTCAGCAGCGTAAGAGAAGGACGTGGGTTCAGATGCGCATGTGATGGCAGCAGACCTGTCATAAGGCAAAGTGGGGTTTTCGGCTACCCAATTAGCATGAGCATCTAGGACCAAGGAGAAGAAGGCCTCGGCCTCGGGAACCAGGAGATCATATAGCTCAACCGACCCCAGGAAAGCTCGGTGTGTGGTGGCCCGGATCAGCTGAATCAAGCGCAGGCCTTCCTCGGAATTCAAGAATTCGAGCCTTCCTTCTGCCCGCCCCTCGGTGTGGCCCTTGGCTTCCCCGTCGGCCTCACCTTCAGTTCTGGCTTCCCTGACCTTGTCCTTGAGTTTTTTTATTTCTTCCTCCTGGAGAATGGCCTGGGCATGGCGCCTACCCTCGGATTCTTGCGACGCGCGCAGCGCAGCTTTGGTTCTATCCAGCTCTGCTTTAAGAAGCTCTATCTCCTCGTCTTTCTTGGCCCGCAGGTCCTGCTTTTGCTTCTTCAGAACTTCAACCTCTTTCTTCAGATCTGCCTGCAACAGAGAACCGAAGGCCCGGGCCAACAGGGATGCCCTAAGGACCACCGCCTAAGAAGAAAAGAAAGGGATGAGCGTAAATTTTGGCAAAGAAAAGGGTACGACGAGGGGTAAAAACCTCACATGTGCCTCCGCCTGGCAGAAGGTCTCCACCAGCTCCGGTCGGACATTTTATGCACAACGCGGAGATCATCTGCAGGGGCTAGCCCCATCATGTATTGTCTGGCCACCTCCCCTGGGCAACTCATAACAGACCTGTTAAAGAGGGCCTGATTGGGATAAGGAGGAACTTGAGGCACCGCCGCGGGGGGGTCTTGAGGGATGACCTGAGGCTCAGCTCATCTGCGCTTCCACATATTGAGCTGCTGCTCCTCCTCAGGACTCCCTGAAGATAAAGTTGTTATGTTCAGAGCTTCCGACTCAGGGGTAATTCCTCCCACCAGTTCTGGATCCCTCCGCACAGTACCAGGAGGAACGCGGGAGGATGGAGCCGCCGGGGCCTGCCCTTGGGTTTGAGTCGAAGGAGGGGCTGCCAGGGTGACCTCAACCAATGTAGGGGAAGCTCTGGAAGACTCTCCGAGGGGGCTCTTTCGGCCCTCCCATGCAGCTTTCTTTGCCTTGTCCTGAAGGCGTGCCTACAACATGTTTTCTAAAGAAAGAGAGGAGGGAAAATTAAAAGTGATAAATAAATAAACAACTACAATTGGTGACAGGGGATGAGCTGATAATGAAAGAATATACCAATATTAGGCGGCAGAGGTTCGCCCTGTTATTGAGTGATAAAGAAGGAAATAAGTTCGGGTTTGAGGACGGTTGTTATGTTCAGAGGGGTGGAGTTAAGGGCAACAATCTTTTTGATTATGTGAGGTGGTCTGTCACCCCGGGATAGTGGTGCCAGTGCTGGCAAAACATTTACAGGGGTAGTAGAGAAACCCCAATCTCCAGAGCACTGGACATAGAAGAACTTCTTTCTCCAGGCCTTGTGAGAGGTAGGCAGACCTGTTAAGAAATGTACGTCTTGCCTAGCGGAAAGATAGAAAAAGCCAGAAGCACTCTTGGCTAAGAATAAGGAATAAAAAAGTTGGGCCGTGGGATTTATCCCAGAATATTGGGCCTCTAAATGAAATCCCACCATTACTCGGAAGGCGTTGGGCAGGAATTGATGTACTGAAATCTGGTACATCCGCGAAACAACCAAAATGAAAGGGTGAACGGGAAGGCTCAGACCAACGTGGAACTGGTCCACAAAGAAGGTTAGATGATTAGGAGGAGGCGTCGAAGCCCTCTCATCCGGCACCGGACTGGTAAAAGTAAAGTCGTCGGAGATGTTAAAGGTAGCACGGATGTTTCGGAGGGTTTGGTTGCTAACTATGGAGGCTATATTATCAGCGGGGAGGTTTGGGGGAGCCACCGGGGGCCTCTCCTGAATCACCTCCAGACGTCTCTCTGGAGAAGCCGCCGGAAGCGATTCAGAAGAGGAAAAGTGTATGGTGGATGTAGAGTTCGCCGGAGCCGCCAGCGAACCCTCCCCGGTAGAACCAGACTGGGAAGAAGCAGTCGACATAATAAAAAGTTTGGTGATGAGGAAAGAGAAGGTACCTATTTTAGGAGAAAATCGGAGAAGCAGGACGAAAGGAAACAGAGTTATGGAGGTCGCCGGAGAACTGGAGAGAAAAATGGAGAATCTGAGAAGTTATGAAAATAAATTTCGAGAGGTGAAGGGAAAAAGAGATGTGGAGGGACAAAAAGGCAAGAGGATAAATTTGAAAAATGAGAATCGAGAAAGACGGGATTTGATGGGATCCCCACATTTAATGAAAACAGTACCTTAGGTAGTGAGCTGGACTTTCAGCTGTCCTAGGGTGAAACACGCGCCACCAACTTGTCAGTATTTGAGAAGACGTGTGGGAATAGAGACCGTTTTGGGTATATGAACCGACACCACTAATGCCAATAATTAGGTCTGGTTGTCAGGCGGATTTCTCGGGATTCGCATTAGTACGAGAAGCACTAAAGCAAGTGGGACCGTACTGTAGTGGGATGGCTATAAAACCATTACAGCTCTACCCTCACTAGTTGGGGGGAGGAGTTGATGGGCCAGGAATAGGTTAGACCTTGTGCGGGTAGACCTGATCTAGAAAATTGATAGGAGAACACGGTTAGGCCAGGAGTGACCCGTAATTTCAAATCAGGTCTTCCTCGCAAGGCAAGACCTGATTTCCTTCTTGGAAAGATAAGGCTAGATTGACTTCCGGAGGAAACGCCTAAGAGTCATCAGAAGGTTGACTCGAGATGAGTCAGAACTGTAAGCCTAAATCAAAGTGATCAAAAGGAGGCATGGTCAGGCTGGTCTCGAATAAAGAGCCAATTAGACTCTTTCAGGTCGAGCTGGCGAAGATAGCCAAGGTTTGAGAACTTTCCTGGCCTAACAGGGATGACCTGGAAGATGACCTCTGGAAAATAAAGCTGAGGTAGAATTGGCACCAGAGTTGTCGACAGAAAAGAAGAATAGGATCAGGACAGACCTGACTTTCTGATCCCCACCAAGGAGACAAGTGGGACCACTTGTCAGAATTGGTTGCGTAACAATCCCTTATTCGCGGCATGTGCCCCTAGAATCCCGGCTGGGGTCCCCGCTAGGAGAAAACTATAAATATCTCAGCCACAAGGTTGAGAGGTATGTCATTCTTTTGAGCATTCCTTCTTCTTTTACTGGAAAACGCATCAAACGCCTACTGACTTAAGCATCGGAGAGGTTTCCACAGGAAAACCACCGGTGGTCCTTTCTAACTCATTTTTGTGGTGCAGGTCGGGAAGAAGCTTTAGTGTCAGGCCATATCATTTTTTGGGCTGAAACAAATATATTATTATTCTAATTTAATAAATATAATATAATTTTATATACATATTATATATTTTAATACACTATTAAATAATACTAATTTATAAGTTTAACTATTATATATAATAAATATAAGAAATGCAAATGATTTTACATCTCTCTTTGATAACTCAAAAATAAGATTATTATTTTTCACCTTGAGGTCAGGAGTTCAATTTTTTTTATGCATGGCAACGACAAAATTGGAAGAATAATTTTCTTAATATAATTCCTAAACTAAAACCAACTAATGTTCAATCAATGATCAATTTACTTCATAAAACCAGTATTGTATTGAATTTCCCTTATTTACAAAACATGTAATATAATTGACACAATCTTCTTAATTAAAAGATAATGTTTTCATTCAAAACTAATGATTAACGTATGTTGAGGAATTTATTCTTGACAATAATTCCTATTTTGTTATTTGCCTTTCTTGGGCACAAAATAAGTTAGGAAACTAGATATAGTCAATATTAGGTTTCCAAGTTTATGCACAAGACTTTAATTATGTCTAGATTGTGTTTAGGATTTGTTTTTAGGTATTTACCAAGTTTAGGATCTTAGAATTATCTATTTAAGACATTAGAAATCCTAAAGCTTGGTCACACGGTTTTTAGAGAATTGACGTACGGGACTTCTTGAAGAACACAAGACGCAAGGATGACGCATAAGAGAAGAAGAACACGAAGAAGAAAACTACTTGGAGCCAACGTTCATGAGAAACAAGATCTTTGAAGTTGCGTGACCGACGGAAGAGATCTTGCCATTCAGGCAACAAGTATTTAGTATCAAGTTTCTTGATATTTAGTTTCCATATATTACTTTATATTTTGTATTGAACGTAAGGTGAAAGTAATATAGTTTTTGGGTTTGTACACCCATGTTCACAAGTATTTACTTGTGAACCGAATTTGTTAAATCGTGTTCTCGTATTTTAATTTCCGCTGCATAAATTTACGTTACTCTGGTCGATGTTGTTAACAGGTGTTGTTAACATTGATTAAAAACATCGTGAATCTGAGACTTATTTTTAAAACCATAGACCTTCTAATTTTACAATGTAGACCATTTATCAACTACATTAGAATAAGATATTTTGATAAATGAAATGGTTGTGATTTAGAGTTAACAATTATAATTGGAAACTCTTATATCATTAAATTATATAAAAACTTCTCATGTTTATGTATCATAAGTTGTGGTATCAATTTATGAATTTCTAACATCTTGAAATACAACAGCCCTCAATTCATTCACATAACCATCTTCCTTTAATTAATTGTATATTGTATATAAATATTATAATTTGGCAAATAGCATCACCTCTTTTATTCTTTCTTGGGAGTGGCAATTTTCTTCCTAGAGAAAAATTACACTTGTGTTATACAAGATTAACAGAGCATGACCTGTCAGACCATCTGACCCGATATTATAATATAATGGTTTTTGTACTGTGATGTATTTATTTTTGTACTATGAGGTATTATGTTTTCATAAATCTCTGACCCGTGCTATGATGTATTGATTTTTGTACTGTGATGTATTTGTAATATGATATATTGGTTTTTTTTATCATAATGTATTTATTTTTGCAATGTAATGTATTGATATGAAATTTTAGTCTAACAGATAATCCGTTAGTTCGGCCTAACAAAGAGTGTTGCCCTTATAATTTCCAACACGAGGTGGAATCCATTTGGATAGTGATTACATTCCCATGAAACTTCTTCAATTTCTAAAAATTAAGCAAGAACAAATATATATCTTCAAACATTCCTAAATCACCAAAATCCCAATTCTATGTGATAAAACAAAAAATATTGGTTACCAAAAATATGGGATACTAACCTCAAGTCTGAGATCAGCGAACTGAATAGTGATGGAAAAACGTCACAGCGACATGATAAGTCTCCAAAAAGCTTCTTGGCGACCTAAACGATCCTGCAAAACAACACATTCAGCCAAGGAGGTGGACGGCCCCGGCGAAGGTCCTCCGATGCTTAAGTCAGATATTGCGAGAGATATTTTCGAGAGCCCAAATCGTGATAAAACAACTTAAGAATAAAGAGAGGTATGCACCCCTTTTTATAGAGATAAGAGAAGTCCTCCCAAAGTCAGGGTTTCCTTCTCCCATCACAATTCCATAAATACCATGACCGACTTAGAATTAGAATTTCTCTTGTATGCTAAATTCCCATAAATAGTGGATCTCTCGCTTAAATTACCAGAATAGGCCTGGGCCTATGATTCTTTCCATACAGTCTGTCGGGACCCCACAAGACCATCCATATTAGCCATTCGGGCCCAATATTTATAAAGCCCATGACCGAGCTAACAAACAGCACCCAACTAACAAAAGCACAAGAAGTTGCGATCCTATATGAGAACTCATCCTCATACTCCAGGTTGCTACTCTACAAACCAGCTCGCCCACCTCTCAAAAGAAGTGCTCCTTCCAAGAAATGAGGTCTCTTACCATAAATACCCACATATATTAAGCATAGATTTTTAGTGTCGTATCAGCTAGTCCCCCATGATCTAGCTGATTGAGGTACGAAATCAGGTAGAACATGTAAACAGAAAGTCAGAAGAACGAAACCACCAAAAATAATAATAAAACATAAAATATAACTAAATCACTCTGCCAACTTACCACACCATATTTTAGAATAACTCAGCTCGCCATATCGAGGTATAATACTAATCATCCCATAAGAATTTACCACATAAAACCGCGACCTCCAAAAAATCAGCTCACTGAGCTCTCTCATCCTCCAAGAAGAATGCCCCTCTTGGAAGAAGAGACCAGTGAGTCCCCAGTCCGAGTCCCCAGACTCTATTCCTGACGACTTGAGACCATAAAACCTTTTCTCCACGGCCTGAAGTTGTAACCGGGCACAGTAATCCAAGAAAATGTAATCATATGCGTCCCTAAAAGTCAAAACACGCTTTCCTTTACCCATCCCGTCTCCTTAAAGATTCATTAAATGCAGCCGACAAAGTGTCAGACACGTGTCATCTCCCCATTTTCTCGTAGTATAACAAACGTTGTGGGCCCAAAACATTCCTCTAACCCTACCAACTTCCCGCTCCAATATGTACCATCAGCTTTTTCACGCCGCCCAACTTGCACAAAACCCTTATGTCTTCACTTATCCATCACTTTACTAAAAACACAGAAAAGATCGCCATTTTCTCTCTGCAAAAGCTCGCACTTTCCCTGGTTTCTGAAAAATCACCAGCAATACATTGCTCATTTCCGACCTCCACGACAATAAAAAATGTGTAAGTCCCCTAGACCTTCCTTTCCAGCAATTAACTTTTAATTTAATACCATATATATGCTGCATTTGCTGAGTGTTGTTGTGTTTTATGCTGTTTTCCCCTTGTGATATTCAATAAATGGCAAAATTAGCTTCTCCTACCCTAAACTCCCAAAATTCAAGCCTTTCCTCTAATTCCAATCCCATCGAAAACCCTTACATTTTTAAAATAAGACGAAACCAACCCTCTTCACCTCCCTCCGGCCTCCACGATTAACCTGAAGACGACGTCAGTTGGTCGGAGCTAGAACCTTAGACTAGGGCTTACATCGATGCCCAAGCCCTACTAGAGAATATACCCGAAGACCCCTCTCATGTCCCTCTTACAATTGTAAATATACCAGAGGTCATTCCCTTAGACAAACCTAATAACCCACCACCCTGCGAACACTTTTTAGAATACCCAGTGACTGTAGCACCTTCTCTAGATGCTTCTGACCTACTTCCATAACCCCTAACAACCAGGGCAGTTAAAGATAACTACTGGTTACTCCCCGACCCAGAAAAAGTTGAAGAATTCCAACAAACCCTAAACCTCCCTAAAACTGCCAAAATTATTTTACCCGACATTCTCCACTTAGACCCCATGAAACCTTCCCCAAATCACATTACCCTCTTTGACGAGCTACTTAGGTCGGGATTTAGATTCCCACCGCACCAATTTTACATCGAGACAGCCCGTTTGTATAAAGTCCCCCTTTTACAATTGACCCCCAATTCCATAAAATTCATGGCAAGGTATATTATATTGTGTAAATACTATAATACTCAGCCTGATCCAGGCTTTTCCACTTTTGCTTTCAAATAAAATACCAAAGACATTCTTTTTATCTTTCTGCTCGTACCGGCAAACCCTGGTTCTTAGTGAACCCCTTAAATAAGGTTCCTAATTGGAGGAGAAATTTCTTCTTCATCCACAACACTGAGAATTGGCCTTTTCTAACCGAGCTACAATTTCATACCCCAAAACAATCCAATCCTCCCAGTCCCAAACATCTTCCAATCTTGTACAAAAGATACTCCAACCAGCACGCAGAATGGAGTAAGCGCCCATTTGACGTGGTGCGACTCACTAGCCGGTCCAAACTTTTCAAATTCGTGGGCATCGACTCTCGTCCGGTCGACCCAGATCTTGCCATGACCCAATCGGAGTTCGGTAGGTCTCTTATGTTATACAACTTCACACCACCATCAATTGTCATAAATTAATAATAACTCACCACTTTGTTATTGCAGTTGCTTTCGTCAACAAGTGTGTCTCATCGAGTTCTGAAGAAGTCACAGAGCAAACCGACCCGCAGCCCGTCATCACATCAGCACCCCCACCTCCTATCATCAATGTGGATGCGGTGCTGGATCAAGCATTCAGGACAAAGGCTGACCAGGAAATTGAGGACGACCTGAAAGAAGTGCAGCTGGTTCAAAGGTCCTCAAAGGGGAAATGATCCATCAAGCCCGCTGCTAAGAGCCCGAGCTCTCCCGTTCCAAAACGTCGTCGTCTCCGTAAAACTCACGCCGCCACTTCCTCCAGCTCTCCCAACCTGGGAAAAGGATTGGCCTAGTGCGACAATGCCAAAGAGATCCAGGCCTTCGTCGACGAACGGATAATCAGCTATGTAATTTATTACTTAAAAATCATCTCCTTACCAAGATAATGCGTGCAAACCCTTATATTACTCCATGATATAGCTGAGTCCCCTGGTCTCCAAGCTATTTGAGGAACTACTGGCTCGATCCACTGAGAGCGATCTCCAGAAGACCTGCGACGAACTGACCACCCAAGCTGAACAACAAACCCGACAGCTATCTTTGACCCAAGGATAATTAGATGGGGCGAATCACCTGCTAAAAGCTCGCGAGGAGTAAATACTCATTTTGAAGAGCCAGGTGAACAACCTGAAAGATGAGACAACACGCTTGGGCAATGAGGTCAAGGACGCCCAGAAACAAGCTCGCCAGGTCGAGGAGCTGAAAGCACAAAATCAGAAACTCGATGAGCAGAACCAGGTGGCGCACGAGCGAGGTATAGCTGAAGGTCGGCGGACCTTCCTTATGAGCGGAGTAGGAGAAAAGTACATGAATGCTGATCGAAGATTTCTCGACGCTCTAGAAATCGTCTCCGCAATAGTACGGAGTCGATCGTAGATGCGGCAAGTTGTCCCGAGTCGTGTCTCTCGAGGATGGATGTGATCGGCCTTCGGTTTTTGTTTATCGTTCTTATTGTCGGTTTTGATTAAACTAATTTAACCTAAGAAAGCGATAGTCATTGTTCGGATTTTATAACTAAGATTTATAAACATTAAAATATTTAAAGGAAATTAAAACTTATATCAATTTAAACTAATTAACTTATTAAAACTTAATAATTTTAAATTAGGGAAATGGAGGGAAAATCAAAGTCAACTTATTTGAATAAGTCAACATAAATACTTAGTATTAATTAAAGATTTAAAAAGGAAGATCTTAATAACTTTTACTAACTTAGAAATTGATTATAACTTTATAAATTAAAAGCATAAGTTCATAAGCTAGAAAGCTATAAAATAAAATTGAAAGTTTGATAAGCAAAAGAAACACTAAACTAATGATCCAAAATACAACACAATATTAAAAAGGAATAACATGAAAATAAAACTATATAATAGAAGGATATTACCAAATGTATGTGATTACAAAAGCTTGAAGGAGGAAAGCTTGAAAGCTGGATGATTCTTCACAAAAGATAGCTTTAAACAAAGCTTGAACATTACACAACTAAGATCTAAGCTTGATTAATCCATAACTAATTACAAGGAATTTTAGAAATTAAAATAAGTAAAATATGAAAAGTGGTTAAAAAGCTAGTTTTGGTGAAGCTCTCTTGGAGAAGAAAGCCCTGATGCAAGTTGCCATTTGAAATGACGTCTGATTGCTTAAATCTTCAAAATTGCTGCTTTTCAGTCGATCGACTGAAAAAGCAGTCGATCGACTGGCAGTCGATCGGCCTTGTCGGCAGTCGATCGACTGCGATGTCAAAAATGGCCTGAAGCCCTGTAATTCAGTCGATCTTGGGGGCTCCAGTCGATCGACGGCAGTCGATCGGCCAAGTAGGCAGTCGATCGACTGCATCGTCCAAAATGCAAGAACTCGCTGGAATTCAGTCGATTTTGGGGGTTCAGTCGATCGACCATATATGCAGTCGATCGACTGAACATCCAGTCGGTCGACTGGATTCCAGGGCCCGGCTCGATTTCTCGTCCTTTTCGCGTCCGCCGGTTTATCGAACCTCGTCCGCTGCGCTTCCTTGCTTTGTTCGTCCATTCCCGAGTCGAGTATCGATGATCCCAAACGAGCGTGGGCCCCGCTTGGACGTCCTACGGCCAAGAAAATTGGAAACGTGAAAAACTACGAAAATTAATAAAAAAAACGTACAAAAACTAAGAAAATCTAGAAATACGAAAAACGGCCAACCCGACTCCTAAAGCAACAAAAAGCAAGCGAAAAATACGCAACGTGAAACAAAAATGAAAATGAAAATATGTACAAAAGATGCAAATCAAATGCCTACCGAGAAGAGCTGCTGAAAGCTTACAAGAAATCTTCATTGTACTTCAGGAAGATGGCTGTTGGCAGCAAGGAATGGGTTTTTAAGGCCGCTGAAATAATCAAGGACCAGCTCGCGGCCCTGAATGTTGCTTACACCCCCGACGTGCCAACCATCATCGATATACTACTTACCTTCAGCTCCTTCAAGGGCGACATAAATCTATCAATCGATGCTAAGTGGTGGTTGTCCTGTCAGGGCCGAGCTGTGCTGTCCGCCAAACTCACTGCCGAGCTCGACACACCACTAGAAGTCTTTGTTCCTGCTCCTGGGCCCAGCACGTCCTGATAGCTCAGAACCCGCATTTCTTACTTTCATGACTTATGCAGAATATTACTTATCTGTATGAACAATGTCCTTTTTATGTTTGTTATATGCATAACTCTGCAACTCAAACCATATATGAACTTGTAACTTAAACCATGTATAAAACTGCAATCTTAGCCATTATAAAACCATAAGTTAACATAGATCGCGCGAATTCTAACCAAGCTCCTCCAAAATTTCAAGTAAATCACAATCATACTTCCAACCTCCATAAGACCACGAGTTCAAAGAAAAATAAGCAAACCATGAATCAAAAATAATCCTAAAGGAGCTAAAACAAGCTCGCAGATATGGGCTAAACATGTTAGCTCGTAAGACATAACCATCCATAACACAAGAACACAACAATTCGATAAAGATATGTAAGTCAAACATATCCTTCCCAAACATATGTAAAGCAACATAATCAAATCCTTTAACCATTCGTAAAAACCATGGAAATTGTTCGCCAAGTTTTATTAGATATCAAAAAGATCTATCTACCCTAAAGGGTACAACGTAAAACCCTTATCTGCCCCACAGGGTAAAATACAAACAGCCCGCCCCGTAGGGTAATAAGACAATCGCCCCGAGGGGTAAAACATAAACATCCCGCCCTGAAGGGTAATGAAACAACCGCCCCGAAGGGTAAAACACACATAGTCCGTCACTTAGGCGTAATACCTCTTCAAATGACATACATTCCAGCTCCTAGGTAGAACTTTTCCCTCAGCATTTTTGAGTATGTACGCTCCCCCACGTAATACTTAATCACTTTGAACGGCCCAACCCAATTTGGATCAAGCTTTCTGGTCTTACGCAATGCATCAGCCCGTCTCCATACCAAATCACCAACCTAAAAACAACGATGTTTTTCACATGTTTGTTAAAAGCAGCCTATCATTTGTTTGTAACGTTCCACCCGGGCCGCAGCTTTCTCTCGTATTTCCTCGATCGTTTCAATTGATCCTCTTTATAGCCTTTCGTTCTCCTCCACATTAAACGCCGCTAAGCGCTGCGATCCACCCACTATCTCGGCTGGAACAACAGCTTCCATCCCATAGATCAAACTGAACGACGACTGCCCTATAGAAGTTCGGGGAGTTATTCGATAAGCCCATAAGACCAATGCGAGCTCTTCTTCCCAAACCCCACTTCCTCTTTCCAATCGTAACTTAATACCCTACACAATGATACGATTAGTAACTTCAACTTGCCCATTAGTTTGTGGGTGCGCCATAGAAGCAAATCGTTGCTTCATCCCCATTTCTTTGCACCAATCCTGGATTTTATGCCCATTGAACTGGGTTCCATTATCAGATACCAATACTCGCGGAACACCAAACCTGCAAAAAATATTATTAAAAATAAAGTGCATCATATCTTGCTCGCTTATGCCCGTAACCGCTTCGGCTTCCACCCACTTTGTAAAATAATCAACTGCCACCACCAAGTTTTATTTGTTGCCCGGTGTTTTTGGAAAAGGTCCCACGATATCAATTCCCCATTGTGCAAAGGGACAGGGCGAGCCATCATATCTTTGGCAGGTATATGTATAACCGGAGCATGCATCTAACACTTCTTACACGTTCTAACCAAGTAGCTAGCCATATCTTTCATTCCTAACCAAAAGAAACCAGCCCGCAATGTTATTCCCACCAACGCCCTACCTTTCGCATGATCCCTACCTTCCTGGCGACCTAGCCGATCCTGCAAAACACCTTCAGCCAAGGCGGTAGACGGCCCTCGGCGAAGGTCCTCCGATACTTAAGTCAGATAGCGTGAGAGATATTTTCGAGAGCCCAAATCGTGATAAAACAACTTAAGAATAAAAAGTGGTATGCACCCCTTTTTATAGAGATAAGAGAAGTCCTCCCTAAGTCAGGGTTTCCTTCTCCCACCACAATTCCATAAATAGCATAACCGACTTAAAATTAGGATTTCTCTTGTATGCTAAGTTCGCATAAATAGTGGGTCTCTCGCTTAAATTACCAGAATAGGCCTTAGCCTATAATTCTTTCCATACAATCCGTCGAGACCCCACAAGACCATCCATATTAGCCCATTCGAACCTAATATTTATAAAGCCCAAGACCGAGCTAACAAACAGCGCCTAACTAACAAAAGTACAAGAGGTCGCGACCCTATATGAGAACTCATCCTCATACTCCAGGTCGTTACTTTACAAACCAACTCGCTCACCTCTCAGAAGAAGTGCTCCTTCTAAAAAATAAGGTCGCTTATCATAAATACCCACGTATATTACGAATGAATTTTTAATATCGTATCACTATGAATAATTGTTGTCTTTCTTTCCAATACAACCAGCAAAAGATATATTCAAATCCATGCTTTGATAAATTATTATGCATCAACCGACACATCTCCATCACATAACTATTTTGTCTTTCTTTAGAAAATGTGCAGAAAAATTCTAACCTCCAAGAACGTCGACAAACTGAATAAGAGAATGAGTAGTGAAATTATACTAGAAGTGACACAATATACATAAACCCAAAAAATGGTGCGCCTGTAGGTTAACCTTCCGTAAGAATAAATTTTATCGTATAATATAATTATTCAAGGTTTTAATTGACAAACGTCGTAACGATTTTCATAGAGGGCTAAGGTATTTTTTTTAAATAATGTATTTAAGTGCAAGTGTTTTCTATTTAGAAACTAACGAATTACAGTTCTGATTTTCTTATTAGTTATAAGGCAACTATAACCATTGAGTTTTTTAAATGTCCCAAGAAATCTTCACATGAATCAAAATAGGACAAGATTGTAATTACATATATCCTTATTATATATCCTTATGAAAGTACATATTTGATTAAAGGAATCCTATGGGATAAAAGTGGGGAAATGAAATGGGAAATCAATATTTTCTTAGAATGGGAAATTAACTTGGTCACATCAATCAATTTGTTGGGGAATAATTTCCCGTGTATTCCACCTCAGTCAAAATAGCATGTTTCGTTTTCTCATAGGTTGTATAAGTGTTTGCCCAAAAGCACTTTAAAAAAAAAATCCTCTTTAAAGAAACACTCCCTAAATATGTCGTCTATTACTAACTTTGCGATTTACGTTCGTGTAATATCATCCTAATATCTGTTTCACAAAGCAAATGTCACAATTTGTAACATCCCGATATTTATTTTAGTACTTTAATGAGATTTCTAGGCCCTTCTTGATTAAATATTCGCGTGGCGATTTTGTGATTAGTTTAGAAGGCTCCAAAATCATTATGTTCACTAATTTTATTTCACTTTTTATAAGGCCATTCTTCTTTAATTTAAATTTTAGCCCATTAATTGAGCAAGCCCACGTATACTTGAACTCCTCAGAATTCAACCCCTTCATACATTTCTCCTTTATGAGTTTTCAGCAAAGTGATCAAATAGTCCAAAGAAATTAGAACCCTTAAGCTTAAGTTATAATCCAAACTATTCTTATTCACCCTACTTTTGCCGCTATTAATTTCGCAAAAGTTCCAAACCCAATTTAAGTCTTCAGCGCATCAACTTACAATTCAGTTTTCAGTGTCAAATCACCAAACGCACACCCATATATCATCGGCCAGAATCTTTGAATCACCCTTTTCGACAAAACTAAACCATCTTGGGCTTGTTTAGTTTAGCACTCCCAATATCAGGATTGAAATTCTAAATCCCAATCCTCGTTTGTTCTACAACTCAAATTTTCAACCCACAACCAACAATTTCTTACACTTTACCCCACACTCAATTATTTTATCACATCATCATTATATTTAAAAAAAATAAATATTATTGAATACAATACAATAATACATTCTCATCCACTTTTCAAACATGATTTGACATCAAATACAATATAAAAATACATTATCATCCACTTTCCAGATATGATTTGACATCTACAGTAAAAAGTAAAGAATTTTGAATCCTATAACAAACAAAGATTCTTACTATTCACAGAATTCTCAATACTCAAGATTCTGAATACCAGAATTCAGAATCCCAATGAAACCTAGTCGCGCTATCGGAACAGGGTTATATGCGTCGGTTGTTTCGAAGAAACGCCATCGGAACAGGGTTATATGCGTCGGTTATTGCGAAAAATCGATGCCTGTAGTCGCGTGGGGTCTTTTTTATAATTAAAAAAAGTTATATGCGTGTTTTAAACCAGAAATCGATACCTATAGTCACGCGAGTTTTTTTTTTGTAATAAATAAAAATTATATGCATCGGTTGTCGAAAGACAACCGATGCCTAAATATTAATAGCATCGGTTATTCCCCAACAACCGATGCGTATAATAATAAGATAACATAAAATTTTCATTAAAATAAATAGAAATCGGTGTTGGTCAAACAACCGTTGCCTATATAATCCGGGAAAAATCAATATGCATCGGTTGTTGGACGTCAACCGATGCCTATAATAGAAATAAATCCAAAAAATATATAAGCATGGGTTCATGTAGAGCAACCGATGCCTATAACCATATACGAGCATCGGTTCTGGATAGAACCGATGCCTAATCAAATTTAATTACGCGCCCATTCGCGGGAATAAAAGGGTGAAATTGGTTGAGCAAAAATTTCAAAACATGAAGTATCGGTTTTTATGAGATTAACCGATGCACATAATAGTAAAAATCCAAAAATTTTCTGTAAAATAAATATCATCGGTTGTTGATGGACAACCGATGCCTGGAACGAAACAAGAGCATCGGTTCTGTTGAAGAACTGATGCTTATTCAAATTTAATTACGTGCCACCGCAAGAAGAAAAAGTGAATAAAAATAGGCCGAAAAAATTCGAGACATTATGCATCAGTGTTTACTGATCCCGATGCATTTATATTTAAAAGTAATAATAGCATCTTTCTATTTGTCAAAACCGATGCTAATTATTTTGGCATCATACAATATGCATCGGTTGCTCTGTCAACAACCAATGCATATTGTGAAATGCTTTCTTCTCTTAAAATGACGGCATTTTTAAAATTAGTAGAACAACTCATAATTCTGAATTGAATCTTTACAGTTATAATTGATGAAAAGAGATTCAAAACTCCACCCAAATATCTTTCATCTTTTCTATGGAATTTGCAGTTGAGATTTTCGAAATTAACCGAAAACCTACCAGTCTCTTTGCAAATTAATCAAGGTACGTATGTATTTATTTTTTGCATTTATTATTTTACATATAATTTATCTGCATTTAATCTGAAAAGGCGTGAAGTAGCATTGATATTTATTTAAACCTAGAATGCATGCGGTTGTGTTGTTTCTGGAAACTGAAAATGCATGATGCATCGGGAAATTGAAAAGACATTGAGGATTCAAAGAGGTGCACTGAACTTGTTTGTATAAATACCCCTGCTTGTGGAAAAATGTTAATCTTCACAACACCTTTCTGGCAATTGAAACTTAAAGTTCCATCTCAAAAAAATAATGGCTGACAACACGATTTCGGGATCGCTTCGTAAACTAATGGAAATTTAGGAAAAACAAATTGTCCTGTTGATGAAGCTAATGCAGGAAGAAAACGTAGCCGACAAGTTAGAAGCAATCACCAACATTCTGAGCAGTATAAATGCTCATTGGGGTGAGGTGGTGCTCTCAATCTCCAAGCTCGAATTCTCATCACCAAGTTGGTGCTGATGGTGATGATGTTGGTAATTCTCAGGCAGGAACAAAGAGGAAGGGTGCCGACGCTTGATTTTTCTTCATACATTTGTAATTTTTATTTTTATTTTTTGCATTTGTAACTTTTTTGACTTTTGGTAATTGGAATAAAAATCATTATATTAAATTGTTGTGTGCTTTTTTTTTTTAACTGTGTTACTTAATAGTAAGGAATAAAATAAAGTTTAGGTTTGTTTTGAACTTTTAAGGACTGCAAACAAGTTTAGTTGACTCATACATGTACATGTGACTGACCTAATAAAACATCATGTAAAAAAAGTTGTACGTAGCCTAATAACAGAGTAATATAATTATCACGAAATATCTGATACACATAAAACAGTAGATGACTTGTTGGAGGAACACTTGTCTTTCGATAGTCGACTTTGGTTTGCTTAACATAATAAAAAAATTTATAATTAGTTGAATTCTTTATCTCAAAGTTAATTATAATATAATATGAATTCTAACACTACATAATAAAAACAAAAAAAAAGTAATTAATAAGAAAAATAAATTATGAACAGAGATATATGCATTTATATTTTTTGGTAAATTAATTTTTTATTTCTTTGTTAGTTTTTTTATTGAGTTCTTAATTCAATTGTGCAGTGGTAGAGAATGGATCGATGTTGGATGTATGGTAGACGTAATACACTTGAATATATTCAAGGGATTGAGAGTTTTCTTAGATTTGATGTGGAGAATAAAGCTAAGACTGCTTCGAATATGATTGTGTGTCCTTGTGTTGATTGCAAAAATCTGAGGCAATTTCGGACTACGACCAAGTGAAGAGCCATTTGATACGTCGTGGTTTTAAAGAAGGTTATTCATGATAGATATGGCATGGTAAAACTTTACCTGATAATACAACTCACTCGCCAGCTCCGTCTACGTATGGTACTAGTGATAGTAATACAGAGACCGACGAGGATCTAGACAGTGATCGATTAGATGAAATGTTGCATGACATAGGAGGTGATATCAATAATGTTGTTGCGTTTGGAAGATTATCTGCTGATACTGGGAAACCGTTGTACCCTAACTATACCAAATTTATAAAGTTATCGTTCATACTTAATCTATATAACCAGAAGGCGAAGAGTGGATGGAGTGATACGAGTTTCTCGGGGTTACTAGAGCTTCTAAAAGATGCATTTCTTGATGATAACGAGCTTCCCACTTCAACCTACGAGGCGAGAAAAATGTTGTTCCCGTTGGGTCTGGAGATCGAGAGGATACATGCATGTCCAAATGATTGCATATTGTATCGGAATGAATTCAAGGATTTGCGGGATTGCCCAAAATGCAGGGAATCGCGCTATAAAAAAGGCAGTGATGATGGTGGGCTTGTACAAAAAAAAGGTCCTCCGGCCAAGGTGTTGTACTATCTCCTGGTTATTCCCAGATTCAAACAGTTGTTTTCAAATGCTAAGGAAGTGAGGAATTTGCAGTGGCATGCTGAAGGAAGGAAGAAGGATGGAAAACTAAGACATATGGCCGATTCTCCGCAATGGAGAAACATTGATAGTAAGTTTCCTGAATTCGGTAGTGAGAAGAGAAATCTTCAGCTAGGACTGTGCACGGATGGAATGAACCCATATAGAAGCATGAGCAGTCGTCATAGTACTTGGCCGGTTCTTTTAACAATTTATAATCTTCCTCCTTGGCTATGCATGAAGCGTAAGTACATCATGCTTTCTTTGTTGATAGCCGGACCTAAGCAACCAGGGAATGACATAGATTTGTACTAGGCACCGCTAATTGAGGATTTGATAAAATTATGGAACGAGGGTGTGACCGTCTTCGATGCTTATACTCAAACAAATTTCACCTTACGAGCCATGATATTTTGTACGATCAATGATTTTCCAGCCTATGGTAACTTGTCAGGTTATGCAAATAAAGGAGGTAAGGCATGCCCCATTTGTGAAGATGAGACAAGTAGTATTTGGCTGGAAAAAAAAATGGTAGAAAAAATGTGTACATTTATACCAGGGCCTTTCTCCCAAGTCAGCATCCTTATAGAAAAAAAAAGAAGATTTTCAATGGAAAAACTCTGAACCGAGTTGCTAGATCGCCATTATCCGGACGTGCAATTTACGATCGTGTTAAAGATATTGATGTTGAGTTCGGGAAACTTTCTAAAATTGTCTCAACGGGTGGTTGGAAGAAGAAATCCATATTTTGACGGTCTACCATACTAGGAACATTTGTTGGTCAGGCATTGTATAGATTTGATGCATGTTGAGAAGTATGTATGTGAGAGTGTTATTGGAACATTATTAAACATTCCGGGTAAGACAAAAGATGGTATTAGCTCTACACAAGACTTGGTGGAAATGGGGATACGGGAGAAGTTAGCTCCGAAAAAAACTGACAAGCGAACTTACCTACCTCCAGCTTGTTATACCATGTCAAAAAAAGAGAAAATCAGTTTTTGTTAGTGTTTGAATAAAATCAAGGTTCCTTCTGGTTATTCTTCGAATATTAAAAAGATCGTTTCAATGAAGGACCTGAAATTGGTTGGTATGAAATCTCATGATTGTCATATCTTAATGTAGCACATACTACCGATTGCAATTCGAGTCTCATTACCAAGAGATGTAAGGCGTACAATAAAAAAGATTTGTTGTTTTTTCAACGTAATTTATAGTAAAGTTATTGATCCTGAAATATTAGATGATTTGCAGGCTGGCGTTGTTAAAACGTTATACGAGTTTGAAATATTTTTTCTCCATCGTTTTTTGACATTATGGTGCACTTAATTGTCTACTTAGTTCGAGAGGTTAAGTTGTGTGGGCCGGTTTTCTTGAGGTACATGTACCCGTTCGAGAGGTACATGGGTATAATAAAAGGGTTTGTGAGGAATCGCTCTCGGCCTGAAGGGGGTATCATTGAAGGTTACGCTGCCGAGGAGGTAATTGAGTTTTGTACAGATTACTTGGCGAATTTTAAAACTATTGGCATTCCTAAATCTCGCCACGAGGGAAGGCTTGCAGGAAAAGGTACTATTGGGCTCAAAGCATTCTTTGAAAATTCTGAATTGCGCATCCAGGCACACAAACTCGTATTGCAACACATTTCTGAGGTCTATCCATACCTCGACCGGCATATGTCCTTTTTAAAACAGCAGAACCCTACGAGGGATGAAATATAGGTGACCAGAGAACATAACCGCACATTTTATGAATGGTTCAAAGAGACAGTAATGCAAGAGCTATCTAGGAAACCTATTAACATCACCTAAACAGTCAAGTGGTTAGCATATGGCCCTGCTTCACATGTGAGGTGTTATGAAGGTTATGACATCAATGGGTATACGTTTTACATGAAACGTCAGGATGATAAAAGTGTGCTGCAGAATAGTGGTGTCTCAATAATTACATTAACGAGCGATTATTCGAGTGCGAAAGGTAAAAGACCAGTGGGTGCTTCTATGTTGTTCTATGGGGTCATTGAGGACATTTGGGAACTTGACTATAAATTGTTCAAGATTCCTCTTTTTCGATGTAGTTGGGTCGACAATGGACGGGGTGTGAGGGTTGATGTTTGGGATCCACTTCGGTTGATTTTAGTCGGTCGGGGTATCGAGATGATCCATTTATAATTGCATCACAAGCAAAACAAGTCTTTTATGTTTATGATCCTACCGATTCTAGGTGGTCTCTTGTACTCCCCAGCAAAAGGAGTATTGTTGGTGTTAGCTATGTCGTAGATGAAGATGCGTACGACCACTTCGATGAAACCCCACAAATTTCCATTGATATTAATGAACCTCCGATAACCTTAGGTGATGGTTATATTCGTTCTGACCATGGAGAATGAGAGTGGATTGAAAATAAAGATTAATGCACTAAACTTGTAAGATTATTTTTTGGGACGGTGAAATTTACTTGGTCATAATAAGTTATACCAGTTGATTCTGACTCATTTTTTTTTGTCTCAATTATAATCAGACATCCTTATGCTTGGAAGCAGCTTCATGCGAGCTTAAGAATCGACTCATCACTGTGTCTTCATCTCCATGGTGGTTGCATTGTATTTTTTATTTTATTTTATTATTATTTATTTTTTGTGTGTGTGGTTAGAAAACACACACACACACACCTTTTATTGTTGTTTCAGTCTGGTTTTATTATTGGCGGAACTCCCTTTGTACTAGTAGATTTGGTTCTTTTACCAAAATAGCAAGTTATTAAAGACAGTATGTAATTTCATATAGACAGTTTAAGAATAAATTTTCAGTTTTAACCTAAGTGAAATATGGTTGAAAGCCACATCCCAAGTGTGTTTTTTGCAATGATCTCTTGTGTAAGTATGAAATTTGGAAGTGTTTGTATTGTAAATATAAGTTTTGAACAGGGTTTATCGGTTGTAAATATTGATTTTTTTTTGGGTAGATGTATATTTACCCATAAAATTCAAACCCGTGCCTAAACAATAAGCTTTGTTCTTGATTTTTTCATGCCAGAATATGTCAGTAGCATCGGTTTTTAACATTAGCACCGATACTTGAAGTGTGTCTAAAGTTTTGCATTTTTTAGCATCGCAGATATATCCTTAAACGAATAATAGTTTTGTTAGATCAATATTGATATGTATATATACCAAAGAAATGCTGTTTTTAATAAATGTATCTTGTAATCAAAGGTTTTGAAACAGAAATAAGCATAGAATTATTTGAAGTGAGCTGTTTCCTATGGAAATACTTTAAGCATCAGTCGTAATGGTAATAACCGATGCTACTGTTAAGATCTTAGGAAAACTTTAGATGGGTTACGGGCAGGCCCTAGCCAGTACTATTAAAGATCAAAGCCCGGGCCATGCGCCATGTCCATCAAGCAAAGTAGTTCTAGGCCCAGTCGAGCCCAATAGTGATTCCCCGGACCAGGGGTCGATTCTGAATGGTCCAAGAGGGGAGAACCTTTTTAACTTGCCAAATTTCCTCTTAGAAAGGCGATGTGGGATAGGGGATTATGCAGTAAAGGAAGCTGCTGGTGGGAAGGAATAAAAAAGCAGCTATTGAACCCTTGTTGTTACATTGACGAAATTTGGCAACTTAAAAATGTTCTCCTCCCTTGGGCCATTCGGAATCGACCCCTGGTCCGGGGATTCACTATTGGGTTTGACTAGGCCTAGAACTACTTTGCTTGATGGACATGGGGCGTGGCTCGGGCTTTGATCTTTAATTGGATTGGCTAGGGCCTGCCCGTAGCCCATCTAAAGTTTTTTTTTTAAACTTTCCTAAGATCTTAACAGTAGCATCGTTTATTACCATTACGACCGATGCTTAAAGTATGTCCGTAGGATCGGTTTGTATAAAAAAAAATGGATGCATACGATATTGGTTGACATTCTTTCCCGTGTTTTTCTTACTAGCGATGAATATGCATCGGCTCTTGTCAAACAACCGACGCTTAACCCTAATTTTTACGATATTATTAAACCCTTGGAAAACACAAAATTGGCCTTGAAAAATTCATCCACACATCTTGTCGAATTATCTTCTATCCCAGATTAAGGATGACTTTAATTCCGACATTCACCAAGACAATCCTCATGCCGCTATCACGTTTCATGGTATATGTGATTTTATTTCATCCGTTTTTTTTTTCTTTTTCTGTTCTGATATATATTTTTCTGATTTGTGTTTTGTATGATTTTTTGTAATTCTGAATAATTGACGAAATAATTGCAGCATATCCCGCAGAAAATTATCCATTTTTTTGCAGAGCTTTCGAGCAAGGATTTTAAATTGCGCAATCCCACTGGGCAGACTTGGGATGTCACAGTGGAGTTGTTTGGTGAAGATGGTGACCAGTTTTGTTCTCTCCATAGCTAACTCAAGTTTTTTGATGAACAACTTTGCGTGTTTAAGTACCCTTATTCGATTTGTGTTATTTGTGTTCTTTTATGTTCAAGACAATGATACGACTGTGAATTATATTTCTTCGATTGTATATAATAATGTCATTCGTGATGTGTTGTTTAAGTTTCTGCAAACTAGATACGACTGAGAGTGTACATTTTGTACTCTGTTTTTTTTTTTGTTTATTATAGGCGCGGTTCAAAGAGAAGTGGCTCGGTTTTGTCGAGGACAACAAAATTAAAGAGGACTATTCCGTTGTGTTCATAAATAAGACGTAATAGTCTTTGACGCAAAGGCGTTTTAAGTAATTGATTTGTAGGTGTGAAAGATCCTGACCTTGAGCTGACTCATTTTCCTTCTTTCAAAGTACCGGTATCGAAGACTATTGTAGAGCGTGGACGAATAGTAAGTTGAAGATTTTTTAAATTATCTGCAACTAATACACTTTCAACCAATTATTGATTTGAGGTTAGCAGCTTCTAATCATGCGAGCTTTTATAGGCCATTCCAAAGGACTTCTGGACTGAGCATGTGGTCCCAGGAGGTAATGGTCATCAGGTGAAGGCTACAATTATAGGGTTTGCTAATCGACGTAGGGTTGTTGATGTATCAAGATGGGCATCAGATGGTCGCCTTGTCCTTACTGGTTGCCAGGAGATGCTTGAAGACTTATGTTTGCCACTCAACTCAATCTTCACCCTTCATCTCTTGGATCTCCCCTCTTTAGTTTTTGTTTTGTCGTTGCAATTTTATATGTGTTTGGGATGGAATCAGATGTAATGGGGAATTCTTTTATGTTTGGACTATGTGAATGCTTAATCATTTGCAGTAATGGTTGTTATGAGGCCAAAAATTAATTACTTTATAACCTTTTTATTTATGCGTTAGGCATTTAATAACCTCTAAGATTGGTTGTGTTGGTTCTCTCCTCCTAGTGTTTATTAACGAATCCCCTGTGTTCTCAATTAATTTAAGATTTCATTTTCCAACTTCTCTGGAAAATAAGAAACATAAAAATTGGATTAATTTATCCTTCGATTAAAAAACATTACTCTCCCGATCCCAACACATGAACAACGGAACAATCACATTAGCAAATTCTCTTTCTCGGTTTCATACATATCAAGTCAAACAATAATCAGCGTACAACACACTAAAACCACATACACCATAGAGACACCTTTTAGCTGTTTTTTTATCCAGATAACAAACCAAGAAATAACAAGCGCCGTACACAACCAACACTCCCGATTTGGCTTCTTCTTAACATATTCTTCAAGCTTACAATTTCCAGCTGCAAGTGCTTTCAGTTTTGTTTCGTGCTTCTTCACATCTAATTCAAGTCTCTTTACGTCAGCCTCCAACACTTGAACTTCAGCTTCAAATTTATTTGCTCGTCTTAAAAGCCCGGGAATAATTTGAGTAGCTCTTGGGCACAGTGGGTCCTCAAGCCATTTGAAAAAATTGCACCCTTCAGTCTCCTACAATATAATTTACTCCAATCAAAATTAATGCAAACAACCCCTTTAACTACGAAAAATGAAGACTATCAGAAAAATCAAGCAAAAGCACGACACACACACATAAATCTTAAGTAACAGTCATTTTAACTACAATTGGATCCCATGTTAACATCTTATACAAAACCCCCAAATAGTTATTATCCCTAATATCTAAAAATAGGAAAGAAATTCAACACTTACACGGAATCTTGGACAACTTATATATCTCCTCCTGGGATTGAGGTCGGTCCATGATGTCCGACAAACGACATCATCATCACAATTGCATTTTCCACTTCCCACAATGAACTCAGATGTTTGCCTCCAGGCCATTTCCAAGCAGATTGTCGAAATAGCACCCTTAGACTGAAATGTGGTATATTTATTACAAACATTTTTATAAATTTTCAGATTGCACCTAAAGTTTTAGATGTTTCTGTTTTTTGCCCTAAATTTACAGAATTCATAAATCTCATACCTTTTATGGGAGTTTAATTTTGTGATAGTCAAAATTTAGGCTTAAATGGACAAACAAGTCTTTCAAAAGATATAATTATGTTTTAATTTCATTGCCAATAAAAATTACCGTGGCGACCGCAAAAGGGCGAAACGAGGCTCTCCGTAAAGTAGCATTTGTCTTGAAATTGATAATAACCCCATTGTCGACAACCAAGGACCTCAATGATCTATCTTTCACATTATAAACAACCAAACGAGCTCCATCCATCAAAACAACCTCCTCCTCATCTCCAACAAAACACAAAGGCGTGAACCAAGACAAAACTCTATTACAATAAATGCTGAGTTTCCCTGTCCACCACACCATACTCTTTCATAAACCAAACATCCGTTCTTTGCTCACCGGTTTCCCTATCCACCAAACAAAGACATCCCCCAAAGACCACAAGTGCATTTGTTGAAAACTCGCTAACCACATTGACACCAACAGGTGGAGTGATTTCGAAATATGCCTCGGTAACCAAATCTAAAGCAATTATTACAAACTCCAGCTTTCCAAATTCACTAATCTTATAATGCAGCCAATGGATAGCCCCATTGAAAAAACTTCCGCAGGGGATGCAAATTACTAAATTACCATAAGGCGAGGTCTTAAGCCTTTTCCAAACACCCGTTTTCACAGAGTACACATATGCACCATCGCAACGGTTAGGCACGAATGGGCCATCATAATCCAAATCGCAATAAGAAAGTAAAACCACCCTATAATCATCTCAGTCACTATCATACCCGTATCCACATTCAACATGGGTAGTTGATTCGAACTTTTGTGTACCTACTTTATAAATATTTGTCAAATTTTTAAAAGCTCTCCCGCAAGAGAACGGGATCGCGTGTAAGTTGGTAAGTTGAACCGAATCGTCTCTCAAGGAAACCTAGACTCGGAAGTTCATTTTGTGTTTGTTATTCACGAATAAGAAATTAAAGTAAAGTCCTAATCTAAACACATAAAAACAATAAATTGGTTAAAACGGAGGATAATTAACTCAAGGGGTTTTTGAAAAGTTTTAAAAATCAAAATCTAAGAATTAATTAAACTAAAGCAATTAAATTAAATCTAAAGATTATCTACGCTATGAACTAATTAAATTAAATCTAAGGTTATTTAAACTAAGAATTAATTATCTAAATCCTAAGATTAATTTATCTAAGAGCAATTGGATCTAGAAATTATTTATTCTAAAAGAAAACTAACTAAAAGACTTTAAAACAATTTAAGGAAACTTGGGTTCTAGAGCTTCGATTCGTCTCCACGATCGCTTGGGAAGACCCAATTGATGGTTCAGAATGAATCTAAGCTCTAGACCCATTAGATCTAACCAAAAACAATCATCATAATCAAAGTTTCAATCCCAACATAATCACAAGAATGATTCGTCATGAAAATAATATTTATTAATTACACTAATTAAAAGCATGCAATAAAATTAAAATGCAAGGAAAATTAATACTTACTAATTAAATTAAGATGAATCGCAGCGTTTTAGTGAAGAGAACCACGAACTAATATTAATCTAAACTAATTAGGAGCTAATCTAAACTAATCCTAAAAACTAAAGATTTAAAACTAAAATTATGAAGAGAAACTAAGAAAACAACTCGGCACTCGTCGGGGTTGTCAGCCCCTAAGAGGCCTTAGAAACCCTAGGAAAAGTAAAAAGTAGGAAAAAGTAACCTAAACTATGCTTGAAATCCAAATTATGGGGTTATTTATAGTTGTGGGATGATTTTGGGCCGAAATCAGGCTTTTATGTCGGTTCTGGGCCTTTTTAACGGCAGTGTTAACGATAAGGTAGCGGTAGTAACCATTATAGAAAGCTACCACCGGCGCCTTTGTCCTTCAAGGATACTATAACAGTTTCCAGCAGAATAACTGTTATAGAAAACTGGCAGTTTCAAATTCTTGCTACTTCTTCGCCGGAAAGGCTCG
>BMAC01000194.1:797210-812025 GCA_014905375.1 Phtheirospermum japonicum
TCTTCTTCTTCTTCTTCTTCTTCTTCTTCTTCTTCTTCTTCTTCTTCTTCTTCTTCTTCTTCTTCTTCTTCTTCTTCTTCTTCTTCTTCTTCTTCGTCCAATCCTTTTTCTTCGCACGTTTAAAATTATTGTAAGGGTCGGCGAAAACATTCTTTGGATTTCTACGTGGTGGCTTCTTCTCCTTCTTGGATTCAAACTTCGAACGATCTCGTTGTGGCCTCAACTCCACCTTTGGATTTATTTTAAATGCATCATTCTCTACGAGCATTCCATCATTAAATCCATCCATAATACACATAACTCAATTCCCAGCAAATACATCAAATCCTCCCCGCTCAAGTGTTCCTCGCCATCCTCATTATCAAACTCGTCAATCCTTCTAATGCTCAGGAGTTCAGTCGTGCAAGAATCTACCAAATCAACAGTAGAACAATCGTCCTTTTCAAATGGTGCAGGACTCTTGTGAATATCTTGAAGTGAAAACGTCACCGTTTTGCCTAATACGGACATAGTCATCCTCCCCTTATTTACGTCGATCACCGTACGCGTTGTAGACATGAATGGACGTCCTAACAAAATGGTGTGTTCTAGATTCTCGCTTTGTACGTCACCAACGTCCATAATGACAAAATTGACCAGCACTACTAGCTTGTCTACTTACTAAGACATCCTCCACAATACCCAAAGGTACCCTTATCGTTCTATCCACCAATTGTAATCTCATCGTGGTCGGCTTCAGTGGTCCTAGGTCAAACTCCTTGTAAATTGAGTGGGGCATCAAATTTATGCTAGAGCCAAGATCGAGCATCCCCTTGCCGTTTGTCCATTCCCGAGGGAAATAGTTATGCAAAAGCTTCCAGGGTCTTTCTCCTTGGGCGGCAGTGGCTGTTTGAATATTGTACTAACTTCCTTGGTCAACGCCACGTAATGGTTGGCTTCTAAGCGCCTTTCTCTCGATGCCAACTCCTTGAAAAACTTTGTATAAGCGGGCATCGCCTTTATAACATCTAATAAGGGAAGGTTAATGTTCACATTCTTCAATAAATTATATAACTCCATAAATTTCTTATTCTCTTTCGCCGGACGGAGTCGATTTGGGAAGGGAATTTGATCGTAACTAGTCAACTTTTCTGGGGAATCATTGAGGTCGTTAGTTGCTGTAGAATTGTTCTTCCTTTTCAACGCTCCCGGAACACACGGATTTGTAGATTAATGCATATGGTCAGCTGTTTTGGTTGCATCTACTTGAGGTTGGGTCTCGGCTTCTTTCTTGTCTTCCTCCTATTCTAGCTCGATGTCGTTATCCACTAGTTTTCCACTTCTCAGCACATGAATAGCCGAGGCGTGTTCTGTTTGGCTTGGAAAAGTATTTTTCTCCTTCTTCAATGACGCCAGGTCAGTTGCCAATTGTCCTACCATTATCTCTAATCTTCTTAGTCCTGATGAGTTTTCAAGAGTGCTTTTGGCCATTTCAGTCATTATCGTTCTCAATTCTTTCATATCATCCCGAACTTCTTTCATTTCACCTCGAACTCCCTTCATTTCCTCCTTAATATGTGTGAGACCGTCTTAATTCCGAATAGTTTCGGCGACTTAGTTTTGCTGCCAGACTAAAAGTTGATCAGTAGATTGAACTGTAGTAGGCATTTGCCCTTGCACATGGAAGTTATTCGGGGGCGGTGGTGGTGGTGCTTGCGTGTGTGGTAATCTCTGCCTAAAATGTTGTTGGTTCGAATAATACTAAATGGCATTGACGTCCCCTCGTTGTTCGTTGTTGGTTGAAAACATAATCACTAAGTGTTTGGGAGATCTACATTGGTCACATGTCGCTATGGTCTCCTTTGAAGAAACTTGGCTCGTTCGCGGGGCTGTCGATGCTGCTAATTCTTCATTAAGTACTTCTCTGATCATCTCCTTGATCGTTTGACCATCTCTCACCAAAACCTTAACTCCTTCTTCTTTATGTGTCTCGGTGGTGGAAACTTCATTTACTTTTAATTTACGAGGCCGTGAGTTGGTTTATCTAGATTTCTCGCTTTGCTTCTCCAACACTCGTTTTGCCTCGAGAGCCGTTAAATCACAAACGTCTCCTCCCGCCGCTATTTCAACTTCCCTTTTTCCATGGTCCAACAACCCATAATAGAAAAATTGGTTCGTCATCTCGGGGGAGTAGTTATGGTGGGGGCAAGCTCGCAAAAGCGTCTTGTAACGCTCCCATGTTTTATGAAATAGATCGCCCTCCAATTGTTCAAACGTAGCTATTTGTCGTCGAAGATGTCCCGTTGTTTGGGCCGAATAGTATTGATTTAAGGATGTCTCACTTATCATCTCCCAATTAGTCAACGATCCAGGTTCTAGGGACAGTAACCAAGACTTCGCCTTGTCTTTCATGGCATAGGGGAAACAGATCATTTGCACCTCCTCCTGGTTGAGTCCATTAACCACAAATCTACCTACTTCATCTACATAATAGTTCAAAAATGCCAAAGGATCTTCATGGGCACCTCCGTGGAAATTTGGGAGTAAATTCAATTGATGCGGTTTAATTTCTACCTCCCTTGCAGTTGGCCCAAGAACTATGGCAGACCTAAAAGGTACAACCTTCGGACGTGCCAAATCACGATGTCTAGGTGGTTGAGCGTGTATCGGTGCTCTCTCTCGATGATAGGCAGCATCATAATCTCCTTCGTAAGCTTGGTCATCGAACCATTCATCTATAAACTCTCGTCGAGGGATTGGTCTGTCAGGATAATCGTCACAGACTTCCTCTTCATGTTGAGCATTCCTTCCTCTATTTCCTTGTCTTAGTTGTAGTGGGGCCCGATTGTTTGGTGGTTGATTGTGACCTCCAAAGTATCGCGGTTCGCTTCCATAATTCATATGTCTTAGTGTTTGAGGTAAGGGAAAATCACTATTTATAGCCTCGAATAACTCATTATACCCGCCTCCATGATGGGATCCATGATTAGATCGTCTCGCCATGGATTCGGGGATCTCGTCGCACAAAAATACGTGTCTAAAGAAGAATTGCTCTCGGAAACTTGTCGGGACTTGGTCTCGATGGGTTTGAATGATGGATGTTGTCAATGAATGGTGCAATATCGCGTTGAAGTGATCGTCTACCTTGCATAAACTCAACAACAAATCAACGTACTAAGTGGCAAAAACCCAAACAAGGTGCCAAAAATAAAAAGAAAATAATAACTCAAAAAGAAAATGAAATGAAAAACATACTTAATTCCTACTCGTTGTCCCCGGCAACGGCGCCAAAATTTTGAATCGAACTTTTTTGTACCTACTTTATAAATATTTGTCAAATTCTTAAAATCTCGCCCGCAAGAGAATGGGATCGCGTGTAGGTTGGTAAGTTGAACCGAATCGTCTCTCAAGGAAAACTAGACTCGGAAGTTCATTTTGTTTTTGTTATTCACGAATAAGAAATAAAAGTAAAATCCTAATCTAAACAATAAAAACAATAAATTGGTTAAAACGGAGGATAATTAACTCAAGGGGTTTTTGAAAAGTTTTAAAAATCAAGATCTAAGAATTAATTAAACTAAAGCAATTAAATTAAATCTAAAGATGATATACCCTATGAACTAACTAATTTAAATCTAAGATTATTTAAACTAAGAATTAATTATCTAAATCCTAAGATTAATTTATCTAAGAGCAAATTGATCTAGAAATTATTTATTCTAAAATAAAACTAACTAAAAGATTTTAAAACAATTTAAGGAAAATTGGGTTCTAGAGATTTGATTCGTCTCCACGATCGCTTGGGAAGACCCAATTGATGGTTCACAACGAATATAGGCTCTAGACCCATTAGATCTAACCAAAAACAATCATCATAATCAAAGTTTCAATCCCAACACAATCACAAGACGATTCGTCATGAAAATAATAATTATTAATTAAACTAATTAAAAGCATGAAATTAAATTAAAAAGAAAGGAAAATTAATACTTACTAATTAAATTAAGATGAATCGCAGCGTTTTGGTGAATAGAACCACGAACTAATATTAATCTAAACTAATTAGGAGCTAATCTAAACTAATCCTAAAAACTAGAGATTTAAAACTAAAATTATGAAGAGAAACTAAGAAAACAACTCGGCACTCGTCGGGGTTGTCAGCCCCTAAGAGGCCTTAGAAACCCTAGGAAAAGTAAAAAGTAGGAAAAAGTAACCTAAACTATGCTAAAGTATGCTTCAAATCCGAATTATGGGGGTATTTATAGTTGTGGGATGATTTTGGGCCGAAATCAGGCTTTTATGTCGGTTCTGGGCCTTTTTAACGGCAGTGTTAACGATAAGGTAGCGGTAGTAACCATTATAGAAAGCTACCACCGACGCCTTTGTCCTTCAAGGATACTATAACAGTTCCAGCAGAATAACTGTTATAGAAAACTGGCAGTTTCAAATTCTTGCTACTTCTTCGCCGGAAAGCTCGATCTTTGCCTCTCGATCATCATACTTCATCTCTAACGTGCTGAACTCTTCCGGTTACTTAGCTATAAAGTTAAAAACTACAAATAATCACTTATTTGCATCAATCCAGATCAAAACATGGTAAAATAAGTTGGAAATACAAATATACGAATTTAAGCTTAAACTATCCAACTTATACCAAACACAATAAGAAAAATAAACTAAAATACTACTAAAAATCAAGACAAATCCGTGCTAATCAGTAGTCTCACCCCTAACCAGAGGTGGAGGAGGTAGTCCCACCTGCTCCAGAGTAATGGTGTTCACCAAAACCATCCCACTAGTTAGATTGAGTAGCAGTAGTAACCCATCGCATGAACCCAAAATCAATCTGCACACACCTGTAAATTTGAGCTCTCTTGAAACGGTGCTAATGTTGCCTTTTATGATTTCTTTGGAGCGAATGGTGTTAGATGGGGTGATGAGAGTGAGATATTCTTGGCCGGGTATTTCTCGAACGAGGTGGGATTTGATGAACTGTGGGGTGGAGAGCAAGTTGCACCATGTTTTTGATAAAGACCTTAGCCTGCCTATCGATTTCGTAGGGAGGCGTAAGAATATGTCCATCAAGATTTCTTAGGGAAGATCCATTTTACTGTTCAGTACTTTGTAGAGGGTTGGAAGGGATAATGTCTGCTTCTGGGAGGTAGGGGAACGTGGGACTATTTATAAAATATTTACTATTATAGGCATCAGTTTTTACTAACAATCGACTTTAGTTGTCTGATAAAACTTATGAGCATCGGTTATTTTTGTACAACCGATGCATATAATCGTGAAATTTGGCAGTTTTTTGGGGAGGGAAGGATTCGAACCCGCGTGGCTCGTAGCCTCTGAAAAGTCCAATCTTGCCCCCAAACACACGAAAACTAGGTTTTTGAATTAAATTCAGTCCAAAATTTTCATATTTCCCACTCCAAAAACCCGCCAGAAATTCAGAATCCATATTTTGGAAAAGTTTGGACGATTCATTCAACCTCACCTGCTGTTCGCCGTCGATTCCCCGTCGCCTGTTGTTCGTCGTAGATTCTCTGTCGCCTTGTTTCATACTCGCCTGCTACAAATTGCGCAAGAGTGTATGTTTTTTAGTACTTGTTCAGTTCGTTAATTAACATATTTGGGTAATGTTCAGGTGTAGAAAATTAAATTCTCCGAGTTGGTAATTGGGGTTGGAACTAAGAATTTTTACCATAACCATATTTCACTTCCCGTTGCCAAGTCGGGCCTTTCATGTTGATTAGGTGTTTGTTCAGTATTTACACAGTTGAAGACCGGACCCCTGAATTCCATTCCATAACCAATGTCTATGACAGGTTTAATTATCATATTAAATTTAGTTATGGTTGATTAATTAACACACCCACGTGCATGAATTAATGTATGGTTGATGCAATTTATTTGATGAATAATTTCACTGTTGTATTTTGGACATCCTGTTCACAAGCCATTTTAACCCTCTTGAACTATGTTATGCGGTAAGTACCTTCACAAAAGTTGTTGATATGATTCTTCATTGTCTGTAGCAGCTAGAATCATCCAAGTATATGTTTTTACTCTTGTAATCTGTTTAAAAATTTGGTGTCTTTACAGTAGTTGTCGATTGATGTGTTAGCTTTCATCGCCGTATAAATTATATTTTTCATCTAATATTTTAAGAATCTTATCAACTAACGGCACAGAGTCATGACTGATTCATCGAGCACCCACTGTGAACACGATTCTGAGTCTGTGAGAAAAAGATCTAGAGGCTCAACAACATGCATTAAAATGAAAGCCAAGCCTTCAGAGCAAAAGCATGTCGATTTCGACGATAACAATAAACCCATTGGGAAATATGCTGGCAATTTCAAGAATTACCTGGGCTCTCTAGTTCGGTCGCATGTAGATATTAACATCGACGAGTGGAAACACGTCGAGAGTGGTCTGAAGGATGTGATTCGGGAGGATTTGCAGGTATATAATAATCAAATTTTTATAGTAAATCATCTGTTGATGAACACATGTGTTAATATATGTCTGTTTCTTGTTTATTCCAAGAGATTTAAATATCGAAGGGGATGAGAAGAAGAAGCACTTCCTGAAGGTTGCGGGAGTGAGGTGGACGGCTTTCAAGTCGCGGTTAGTGCGTATCATTCCATCACAGCTGATCAGTGGGAGAAATTCGTTAGTGATCATCAATCTAAAGAATTCGAGGCATGTACAGTGTATTACCTTTAAAAAAAATCACCAGAAATATATATATATATCTAATATTTTTCTAAAACATTTTTACTAGGAAAAGAGTAGGAAAGCTCGTGAAAGCCAGTCTCACAACCAGCATCCGCACTTTTTAGGACCCGGTGGATATGCTAGTGCGAAAGCTAAGTGGGTTGTATCAGACCCTCTCTCGTCATCGTCTTCATTTGCTTCGCTTAGATTTAGTATAGCTCCGGATGATCGCAGCTTGGATTGGGTTCGAGCAAGAATCAAGAAGGACGAAAAGGGAAATTATGATATCCCGAATGATCAAACGAAGGGGGTGGTTGATAAAATGGTAATTATATTTTATTTTAAGAATATATATTTTTTGAAGTACTTACTTAATGACATGGGGAAAGTGTATTAAATGATGTTTATCATTTCTTGAAACAGGTTGAGAAGTCTCAAGAAGTCAGCGAAGGGACGTTTCTATCGCAGAGGCACGATGACATATTGAATGCGTCTCTACGGAAGAAGGAGCACCCGGGTCGGGTGCGAGGTGTTGGTAGCCACGTGAACGTGAGGTCTATTTTTGGTGGACCGAGTCAGACAAGCAGGAGACAAAGTGGAGTGGTGTCAGTGGACGAGGTGAGGGCGGCTCTGACACAAGAAATCACGCAGCAGATGCAGGGCAAGTTTGATGCTCTACAAGCTCAATTCAACTGGTTGTATGAGCAAGTGAATAATCAAGGTCCGCAGACTCCAGCCACGAACTAGGACCGATTCTGACAAGTGGTCCCACTTGTCTCCTTGGTAGAGATCAAAGGGTCAGGTCTGCACCAACCCTATCTTTCTTTTCTATCAGCAGCTCCAGCATCAATTCTACCCCAGTATTATCTCCAGGGGTTATCCTCCAGGTCCTCCCTTCCAGATCAGGAAAGTTTCTCAAACTATGACTAACTTTGTCAGCTCGGCCTAAGGGAGTTTGCTCGGCTCTATCTTTCGGGACTAGCCTGACCATGCCTCCTCTTGGCTACTTTGGATCAGGCTTACAGTCCTGGTCTACCTCGAGCTAATCTGCCGACTACTCTTGGGCACTTTTTGCGGGAGTCCATCCAGCGTAATCTTTTCTGGAGAGGAGATTAGTACTTGCCCTTGGAGGAAGACCTGTTTAGGATCCTGGTCCAGCCCTGTTTACCCATCAATCCTACCAAATCAGGTCTACCCGCACCAGGTCTGCCATATTCCTAGCCCATCAATAACTTCCTATCCTTTTTTAAAATAACATCATAAAAAAAAATTCACTTTCAGGTCCTTTTATTGTCAAAGTAATGTACTGATTCTTTTATGTGGGCAAGTTTTTTCATAGCATTAATGTAGTTTTGCTATTTTCCACAACCTGATTCTTTCTATAGCCTACTCTCATAAAACCGATTGATGTTTTTCATTGGGATGTAATATAAGATTGGGTGGTTCATCCGCTCATTTGGTTTTAAAACTGTAAATGTTTAATATATAGGTAATAATTTCTTATTGTTTATTGAAAATAATACTTTGCGTGTTAATTAACTGCTTGAGTGCAATGATTACTAATTGTAGAGCAGTTCAGACCTACATGTCAACAAAAGGAAGAAGAGGAAGAAACATGGGGTGGAGTAATCTGCCGGTAAGTTATTTTTTAAGGTATTTTTAATAAAATAGTATAGCGGTTACCCTAGAAGGCAAGTTAGTAAAGTTCTTCGACCCATTTCATTTTGACTCAGCGATAGATTGATAGGGGAATATTGATCTGCTTTCATATGATATTTGTAGTTTCATCAACAACGAGGAGGCAGTGAGTGTGTTTATTATGTCATGAGGTATATGTATGACATTTGCTCTGGGGTCAGTGTCAGTTCTTCATTAGACAAGGTACGTGTAAACTCATTTTTTTAAGTAGTAAAAATTTACTGAAGATTTTTTAAACTCTAAACCTAAACTTTATTTTTAAAATGACAAATTAATTTTGAATCGGATTGTGTAGGACTCATTTGGAGATGAACTATATGATCAAGAAACACTCGACGAAGTTCGTGATATATGGGCAGAAAACATTACTCGGTAGATTACTCGTATATATTTCTCAGTTTTAATTACTTTTTCTTAGTTATTAAGTAATTTATTTTGTAACTTGGTGCAGAACATTATGAGGACGTCGGTGAATTTTCCTCTGGATCTTCTTAGTTAATAATTTGACTCTTATTCATTCACAGGGAAAAGCAGACAAATAGCAGTAAAGAGGTTGTCTAAGGATTCAGAGTTGGAATTCAAGAATGAGGTGTTGTTCGTAAGAATGGAGGAAAGGCTATGGGATTCTCCTTGGAAGGAAATGAGGTGCTGCATATTTACGAGTTTAGTTTGTGAAGGCTTTGTGCTGTTGAACATGATTCACTTGAAGTTGGGGTTTGTTGATACTTGTGCGATGGAATAATCAGTCTCATCTTGAGTTTTATTAGATAGGAAGGGGAATTTTTGCATTTGAATTTAAATTTATTGAATAGAATGCTTTTTTATATTAAATTTTTTTTGCAAATGGTAATTATAAGTTTTTTGGATAGGTATTAAAATAAAATTTTTGAAATTCTGGATTTTTTTTTATCAAAAACTTATTGGGGGTTTATGCAAAACGATGCATATAATTAACAGCAGCATCGGTTTGGATGAAAAACAACCGATTCTTACATGTTGTTTTTAAAGTTATTATATACATCGGTTCTTGACAACACAACTGATGCATATAAATAAAAAATCGATATCGGTTAATCAACAACGACCGATGCCTATAGGTAACTATATGCATCGGCCGTTGTAAACCAAACCGATGCCTATTGTTAAACTATAGGCATCGGTTGTGGCATTCTGAACCGATGCCCCAATCTCGCCACGAGGCATCGGGGATTTCAAAAAAAATCGATGCCTATAGGGATGCTATAGGCATTGGTTGTTATTCCAAACCGATGCCTTTAAAGACATTTGGCATCAGTTGTAAAACAAAAATCGATGCCTATAGGGATGCTATAGGCATCAGTTGTTATATAAAAACTGATGCCGTAAATGAATATTGGGCATCGATTTTTTCTGGAACCGATGCCTATAGTGCACCTATACGCATCGGTTGTATAACAAAATCGATGCCTATAGGTGCACTATAGGCATCGGTTGTTATTAAAATAACCGATGCCTTTATGTACCTATAGGCATCGGTTGTTCTATAGTAACCGATGCCTATATGTTCTTATAGGCATCAGTTGTTCTACGATAACCGATGCCTATACTGACTGTATATTGACCAAAGGCATCGGCTCTGATGACTATAAGCATCGGTTTTGGTCAAACAACCGATGCATATTTATATTATTAGCATCGGTTGTAAAACGGATGCCTATAGTCCAAACTATAGGCGTCGATCTAATATGCATCGGTTGTAGAATCGATGCCTATTAGCAAAAACAACCGATGCTATGGGGGATTTTCTGTAGTAGTGCATGGCGAGTAGATTAGGACAAACTCAAGGATCGAACATCGACTTTGTTTCCACTGTTTGCTTTCTTGCTGGAAAGGTTCAAGGTTTTCCCAGCTCTGTTGGCCACTATTTCGGAACCCAGCCACGAACTAGGACCGAATCTCCAAAACCCATGAACCAATGTAATTGAACCAGACCTAGGAACCTGAGGATCAGGGCTCGAATCAAAACCACTGCCACCGTTTTCCCAAACTCACAGCCCGATGTCAAGGCCCGAAATCTATCTCTGTTCCCTCCGCCCTTCTTTAACGAATCGTCGCCGAGTTGGGGTTGTAGGTCAGGGACTTTGATTCTGTGCCCCGTCTCCGCTGCCCCTCTATCGATACTTATTGCTGCCGCCGCAGCCGCTGTCAACTGCCAAGAGCCCGCTCATGAAGTCACCATCCCAGCCCGAGCTGTGCTGGGAATCACCGAGGACCTGCCCCATTATTGGAAGTTCAGCCAC
Source organism: Phtheirospermum japonicum (assembly GCA_014905375.1). Lineage (NCBI taxonomy): Eukaryota > Viridiplantae > Streptophyta > Magnoliopsida > Lamiales > Orobanchaceae > Phtheirospermum > Phtheirospermum japonicum. The sequence continues at coordinate 807,890 of BMAC01000194.1, forward strand.
CAGCCATTGTTGGCTACCACCTGCATCTCTACCTCATTGTTGTTCTGCTAACACAAAGTTGATTCGAGTAAACCCTTGGACAAGACGAGTCGATTTTAAGCCTACTGGACCCAAATCAATCGGCTTTTGTTCATCGAATCTATTCTCGGCAATCGAACTAAACCCAAAATAAGAATCCAAAAAACTACATTAAAATAGTATTTTACCGAAGGAAATACCTAAGGAAATATTGCCCTCGAAAGTTTCAAGGGCATTACCGAGGGTAATTTTTACCGAGGGCAATACCGAGAGATTATACCTTCGGTAAATCCCTCATAAACATGGCGCCAATGTTTGCCGCCATAATTACCGAAAGCTTTAAGAGGGTATAATTACCAAAGGAATTTACCCCTCGAAAATACCAAAGAAAACAACTTACTCTCAAAAATTACCGAAGGGAATAATCTCCCCCTCGTTTTTTTTTAAAAATTAAAAAAAAAACAAAACAAATATAATATAGTAATGATAAACCATATCCTATCATTTTAGCCAATTGCAAGCTATCTACCTATTAAAATTACTTTTATTTCTTTAGTTTATATTTTATATATATATATATATATATATATATATATATATATACATATATATATTGTTTATTAATTTTAAACGATACATCAACTTAACCCTACAAATTATTATAAGTTGAATGTGGTTTCTGTTTTTATTCTTCCTGATAAAAGGTCAATGCATGGCTTAATCTTGATCTTCCAACATTTTCTATATTCATCATCAGTTATTAAAATGGCTTTGACAACCCATTAAACATTTGAAGATCAAAACGTAAGACTTTGAAGAAAGCGGCATGCCTGTATATTCTCAAATTAGCAGTCATCATTTCCTAATTAATTAACTAGGATCAAAATGAGTAGGTATAAGTGGAAGATAATAATCTTTTTTTTCATTTTTTCTTTTTTGAAATAAAGCAACTTGTTCGGTTGGAAATGTGAATCGAAGAAGCGTCTTGATTTTGTGTAGGTGGCACAGGGTGCGTCTCGATGTCATAGAACCATGAGAATTGGGTGTTGGTCGGTTAATACACGTTTTCTATTTTTCCCGAATTATTTTTGATTTTTTTTAATTTACAAAGACCGAGGGGAACAATTTCCCTTAGGAAATACCGAGGGGAACAAATTGACCTCGGAAAATTACCAAGGGAAAATAGGTTCCCCTCGGAAATCCATCCTTTTAATCAGCACCGCTAGTAGGACCAGTAGCTAATATAGAAGCTTCGAGGGAAATTTAAGTCCCTCATTTTTTTTAAAATTAAAAAAATTCGAAAAAAATAGAAAAATCATAAGAATAAAATAAATCATATCATTTTAGGTGCGTGGGTGGTTTTGACCCGGTTTCAATTGAAAAATATCACCGAGCATGTGCGTATTTACACGTGTCGTGTAATCTGACCAATATACGATCGATCGATCAACTTTTTAGGCTGGAAACGCAAAGCAATGAAGCGTCGTGATTTTTTGAAGATGACACGGGGTTTGTCTTGATGTCATAGAACTACGAGGATCGAGTATTGATCAGTAAATACGCATTTTCTATATTTTTTGATTTTAAATAAAAAAAAATTAAAATAAAAAAGAAAATACGTAAAAGTAAAATAAATCCTATCATTCTACACAATGGGGGTTGGCTTTAACTCGGTCTCGCTAGAAAAATATCACCGAGCATGTGCGTATTTAAACGTGTCTTGTAATTCGACCAACAACCAAGATATGATCGATTGGTCAACTTTTTCAGTTGGAAATGCAAATCAAAAAGAAGCGTCGTGGTTTTGTGAAGGTGGCACGTGGTGTGTCTTGATGTTATAGAACCACAAGAATTGGGCGTTGATCAATAAATACTCGTTTCGATTTTTTTTTCTAGTTTTATTCGATTTTCTTAATTTAAAACCGAGGGGAACAATCTCTCCTCGAAAAAACTGAGGGGAACTATTTGGCCTCGAAAATCCTGAGGGAAAGTTAATCACCTTAGTTTTTTATTTAAATTTAAAAAAATAGAATAATTGTAGAAATAAAATAAATCCTATCATTTGAGGCACGTTGGGTGATTTTGACCCATTTCCGATTGAAAAATATCACCGAGCATGTGCGTGTTTACACATATCGTGTAATTCGACCAAGATACGATCGATCGATCAATTTGTTAGGTTAAAAACGCAAAGCAATAAAGCGTCGTGATTTTGTGAAGGTGGCACGAGGTGCGTAACCACGAGGATCGAGTGTTGATTGGTAAATAGGCATTTTCTATTTATTTTAAATTTAAAAAGACCGAGGGAAACAATTTCCCCTCGGGAATACCGAGGGGAACTAACTGCCCTAGGAAAGTTTCTGAGGGCAAATAGGTTTCCCTCGGAAATCTTGAGAAGAATTTAATCCCCTTAGTTTTTCTAAATAAAAAAATCGAAAAAAATAGGAAAATTATAAATAAAAAAAATCCTATCATTCTAGGCATATGGGGTGGTTTTGACCCGGTTTCGATTGAAGAATATCACCGAGCATGTGATTATTTACACGTGTCGTGTAATTCGACCAAGATACGATCGATCGATCAACTTATTAGGTTGGAAACGCAAAGCAGCAAAGCGTCGTGATTTTGTGAAGGTGGCACGGGGTGCGTCTTGATGTCATAGAACAATGAGGATCGAGTATAAATAAGTAAATACGTGTTTTCTATTTTTTTATTTTAAATAAAAACTCAAAAAAATCAAAAGAAAATAGAAAATGCGTAAAAATAAAACAAATCCTATCATTTTACGCACGGGGGGTGGTTTTGACCTGGTCTCGCTAGAAGAATATCACCGAGCATATGCGTATTTACACGTGTCTTGTAATTCAACCAACAACAAGGTACGATTGATCGATCAACTTGTTCGGTTGGAAACACGAATTGAAAAGAAGCGTCGTGATTTTGTGAAGGTGGCACGAGGTGCATCTCAATGTTATAGAACCACGAGAATCGGATGTTGATCGATAAATTTGTATTTTCTATTTTTCTTTTCAATCTATTTCAATTATTTTAATTTAAGAAAATCGAGGGGAGCAAATTTCCCTCGGAAAAATTGAGGGGAACTATTTACCCTCGGAAATCCCAAGGGGAAGTTAATCTCCGCAATTTCTTTCAAATTAAAAAATGGAAAAAAAATCATAAAAATCATAAAAATAAAACAAATCCTATCATTTTAGGCACTTGTAGTGGTTTTGACCCGGTTTTGATTGAAAAATATCATAGAGCATATGCGTATTTACACATATCGTGTAATTCGACCAAGATACGATCGATCGATCAACTTGTTATGTTGGAAACGCAAAGCAACGAAGCATTGTGATTTTGTGAATGTGGCACTGGGTGTGTCTTGATGTCATAGAACCACGAGAATCGAGTATTGATCGGTAAATATGTGTTTTCTATTATTTTTTGATTTTCTTATTTTAAATAAAAAAAAATAGAAGATGGGTAAAAATAAAACAAATCATATCATTTTACGCACGGGAGGGTGGGGGGTGGGGGTTGACCCGGTTTAGCTAAAAAATATTACCGAGCATGTGTATATTTACACGTGTCTTGTAATTCGACCAACAACTAAGATATGATCGATCGATCAACTTGTTCGGTTGGAAACGCGAATCAAAAAAGCGTTGTAATTTTGTGAAGGTGGCACGGGGTGCATCTCGATATCATTGAACTATGAAAATCGATTGTTGATCGATAAATACGTGTTTTCTTTTTTTTTTTTTAATTTTTTTCCAATTTTTTTAATTTAAAATCGAGGGGAACAACTTCCCCTCGGAAAAACCAAGGTGAAATAGATTCCCCTTGAAAATCCCTAGGGAAATTTAATCCTCGCGGTATTAAAAAAAAAAAATAGAATAATCGTAAAAATAAAACAAATCCTATCATTTTAGGCACGCGGGGTGGTTTTGACCTGGTTTTGATCGGTAAATACGCATTTTCTATTTTTTTTTTTTTAAACATTAAAAAATAAATGAGGTCAACAATTTCCCCTCGGGAATACCGAGGGGAACTAACTGCCCTAGGAAAGTTTCTGAGGGCAAATAGGTTTCCCTCGGAAATCTTGAGAAGAATTT
>BMAC01000194.1:812050-822801 GCA_014905375.1 Phtheirospermum japonicum
TTTGTGAAGGTGGCACGAGGTGCGTAACCACGAGGATCGAGTGTTGATTGGTAAATAGGCATTTTCTATTTATTTTAAATTTAAAAAGACCGAGGGGAAACAATTTCCCCTCGGGAATACCGAGGGGAACTAACTGCCCTAGGAAAGTTTCTGAGGGGAAATAGGTTTTCCCTCGGAAATCTTGAGAAGAATTTAATCCCCTTAGTTTTTCTAAATAAAAAATCGAAAAAAATAGGAAAATTATAAAAAAAAAAAATCCTATCATTCTAGGCATATGGGGTGGTTTTGACCCGGTTTCGATTGAAGAATATCACCGAGCATGTGATTATTTACACGTGTCGTGTAATTCGACCAAGATACGATCGATCGATCAACTTATTAGGTTTGGAAACGCAAAGCAGCAAAGCGTCGTGAAAGATACGATCGATCGATCAACTTATTAGGTTGGAAACGCAAAGCAGCAAAGCGTCGTGATTTTGTGAAGGTGGCACGGGGTGCGTCTTGATGTCGAATACTCTTTTCAATTTATATACTGTAAGTGTGTGTGTGTGTGTGTGTGTGTGTGTGTAGTTTAACACCCGCATTTATGCGGGATTTGAAAATGAGTAATATTTGTTAAAAAATACCAAAAGAATAATATTAAAAATGGTACATACAAATCATACATTATTTATTCTGTTTTCACAATAAATAATCATTACACACAAATCAGAACATTACTTGTTCTAATTACAGTAAGAATAATTTTCACAATTAAGAATTTTGAAAGTTTTTTTACCTTGAGTCACGAAATTTATTGTAACATATTAAGAACATTATTTGTTCTAAGGTAAAGACTTGCATTAGACCAGATTGACGGGTCATGACCCGTTAGGCCATCTGACCTGATACTCTAATGTATTGGTTTTTGAACTATGATGTATTAATTTTTATATACTCAAAAGTATTGGTTTTTCATAAATATCTGACCCGTGTTATGATGTATTAGTTTTTGTATTAGTATTATGATGTATTGACTTTTTACTATAATGTATTGATTTCTATACTATAATGTAGCGGTATGAAATTTTGGCCTAACGGATGATCCGTTAGACCGGCGTGACAAGAGTCTTGCCCTTCTAATCACAGTAAGGCTGGTTTTCACAATAGAGAATCTTTAAGTTAACGTGAGTCTTGAAATTATTTGTAAAGTATATCAAAATACTCTAAACTTTATGGTGAAACCCGTAGAAATTTGAGTTTGAAAAGAAAATATTAAATTAGGTAACACGTAATAAAAGAAAAATATTGAATCAGAAAAAAAATACAATATCAGAAAAGTATTAAATTAGATAAAGTATAATAAAAGGAAAAATACTAATTTAGGTAAGTATTAGGCTCGGATGATACCGAAGCACCAAAAGAATTTCCAAAGCTAATGAAGCGTGGGAAGCAGACACATAAGATAGAAGAATTTCTCATTAATATATAGGGGAGATATGTGTGTGTGTGTGTGTGTACTGATATTTTTTTACACAATTGTCTAACAAATGATGTAGTATTTACACAAAGAGCATTCATCATCTCCAACCAAACATTACTGATGATGGGCTCAACGAAAGATTGGAAAATGAATTTGCCAATTGGTTTAAACATTACGTAAGATGTTCGATACCGAGATGCATATCATTTAATTATTTTACGTATTTATCTAGTATATTTCCTAAACTAAAAATGATTCTTCAATCATATGCTAGAGATCGTTCGAACAATGTGATCGACGTGAACATTAGGAGCCTAGCTGAGGGTCCATCACAATGTGTGAAAACGTATATTGAATGTAAGGTAAATGGTTATAGATTCCACACAATCGAGCACGGATCTAACAAGGAAACACCGAGCAGTGGAATATGCATTAAAGGGTCAAACTATGGGGCAACCGAGTATGATTATTACGGTTGTCTCATAGAAATTGTGCAGCTTGAATACACCGGTCGAATGGAGAAGAACACAATATTGTTCAAGTGCGACTGGTTTGATCCAATTCCTACAAGCACAGTATTTTGTCCATATTATAAGCTTGTCAATATCAATCATAAGCGTATGTTCAATCGATATGAACCTTTTGTACTTGTTGTCCAATCTGTACAAGTATACTATTGTGCGTACCCAAGTTTGCAACGATACAAGTCGGACTGGTGGGCTACGTGTTAAATCAAGGCGAGATCAAATGTTGAGTTTATCGAGCCTCTACCAGAGCAATCATTTCAAAAGGAAGTTGTAGATAAACGTAATCCAATTCAACTGAACGATGTCGATTTCCAATTGCATGACTCCAATGGTAATGACATTGATGATTTGGTGACAAGGTAGATGATGAAGCAGAAGAAGAGTTACTCACCGATAAAGATGTAGATCAAGACACATACGAAGATGAGTTTTGTGATAACTTTAATAGTCAAAGTTTCGGTTCAGATGATTAGTTTGGTTGAAATATATATGTAAATTATTCATATTGTAAAACACTCTTTTCTTAACTATTTATTTCATGTTTGGATTTTATTAAAATGGTTTATATATAATACGTACTGGTATTTTGCAAAATGTTCGTATTATCTTATAATTTATCAGATGCCGAGAGGTCGTGGATTCAGCAGCCTAGGTTGACTGGATATGGGTTCGGCTAATCATTCAGCAGCAGTTTAAGGCAGTCCCTAAGGAGACTCATCGATTCTGTTGAGATATGTTTTAGATAATTATTATTTTGTGTCCAAATTTATTAATATTTATTGTAACTGGAGAATCATGTATCACTTGAACTGTAGTTATTATTTTATTTTTTAGGAGATTTGTTATTGGGACACGAACATGTATACTCTACGGCAGATACATACAACATTTCTCCAGACGATGCAGGACAAATTGTGAGCGGCTGAATGAGTATAAGCACTATCGTGATTCTCATGCTGGCCAGCCACCGCCATACATTGACGAGGGGATCTGGAGGTAAATAATTATGTTATGCTTTCTAATTAAATCAGAATTTTTTAATTATTAGAGATAATTTATATCATCTTATATATCATGCATTTCAACTTTGGCTTGGACTGTTGAGTGAGATAAGCCCGAGAACTGGAGGAAGTCCGAGCAGTGTAGCAAGAACAGGAGGAGCGAGTCTACAGGTCTGGGAACTGGAATGTCGAAGCATGGGGGGTCTAAATCTACGGTCGATTATTCCTATGATATCGTAAGTAATTTCAGAATAAAATATATTTTTTTATTTTTTTATGTTAATTATTTGATAATTTTTTTTTGATGCAGGAGCGAGAGACGGGTGCGTCGGCCACTACGTACCAGATTTTTGTACGTACGCACAAGAAGGACGATGGCACATGTATCAATCCGAGATCCAATAATACTAATGTGAGTCTCTTTTTTCTTTTTAACTTGTTCTTTAGTTTTAAAGTAGAATTTACTAACGACTTTTATTTTAGGATGAGTACGAGCGACGTCTGGATGACGCACGTGCTTCTTCACACGACTCGAAAAATGAGATTGGCCCTGACCTTATTTTTCTAGATCTTATTGGGTCGAGTAAGGGCCGACATTATAGCACCGACTTGTTCAGGAAGTTGGTGACTGCTACGAAGGATTTCTGAGGCATCTCTTCTTCCTCCTCCTCCTCCCAGTAGGATAGGACCCACGTGAGAGAGCTCGAAGAGCAACTCCAAGCATAGAGGAAGGAGTTAGAGGCCACGAGATGAGCTCAGAAGGTGATGGAGCAACGATACAACGAGTCTAAGTAAATAGATGAGCAATAGCTTTGGGAGTCTGAGCTACTACATGAGCAGCAGCGCTAGGAACAATATCAATTTTAGGCGTAGATGAACGCCCAGATTGCCGATCTGTTAGCTCGTCTCCAGCAGTACCCCTTGCCGCAGCCTCGCCCATTGTAGGATTGTATTATATTTTTATAAGCTTTTTAACTAAACACTTTTGTTGAACAAATTTAATAATTATAAATTTTTAGATATTTATATAATAATTAGTTTAATTATTTGTCTTTTCATTAATAATTTTTTAAAATTTTTTGGGGTATCTTAATAAATAAGCATGAATTAAAATTAATAATTAAAAATAAAAAAAGGAAAACGGAGGGATATTTCCCCTCAGTTTTTCTGAGGGCGATTATCCACTAGGTTTTTTCGTGGGCATATATATTCAGGCCCAAGTATATTACTGAAGAAAGAAACCTTCGGTAATTCTCTCAGAAAAATTTACCGAGGGCAACATTTCCCTCGAAATTTTTTACTGAGGAGGGGCTTCCGAGGGGATTTTTTCCTCAATTTTCCCCTCAGTAAACTGGTTACCGAGGGCTTTTCCCTTCGGTAAAATGATTTATTTTTAGGGAAACCAGACTCCGATCTAAGATCTGCCCAGTTTTTGGGACCCATAAATAGAACTTCAAGTCGCAGCCACCACTGAGACCAGGTGCCATCGCCTAGAACCCGATGCTTGTGCCATCGCCTAGAACCCGATGCTTGTGCCACCTCATCGCCGCTGCTCCTTATATTCGCCTGGTGATGACGCTATGAGACGGCCGGAGGGTGTGCAACCATCAAGCTGAGGTCAACGGGAAAAAAAGGAGGGAAGAAAGTGGGTTTATGTCATTAGAGGTTTTCAATTTGGGGTTATAAGGTTGCAAATGGGTTTTTAACACCCATATTTGTTGGTAACTAAGATTCCACCCATCAAAATTCCTTGAATTTTTAAAAGCAGACCCTTTAAATAGACTTGAAAGTTTGACCGATCAATTACTTCAATTATTCCTAGTTTAAGTTATATAATTCATATTTCATATAATAAGTTAATTTACGTCTTCATGTAGGAGCATTGATTATGAGACTTGTGATTTGCAAATACAATCATTTGCATATTTCAAGATCATAAACGTCAGTTTAAAGGTGGGGGTATTTAATTCAAAATACTTTTAAATTAAAGTTCATATTAATTGCTCAATATGCTATGGTTTATTTTGATTATATGACAATTATACAATTATGGCCTTCGGGCATTTAACTATGCATACATAGAGTCGCGCGACAGCACAGAACAATTATTCGGTAGGGACCTTATATAGGTCCGGGGTGTACAGATCCTTGGGAATGTCCCACCATACTACAGAGAATAATTATTAACCATGTTTTACTATGACACTATTTTATATTGCGAAATTAATTATGAATTGTATCTCCACTGAGTCGTTGTGTACTCATTCCTTTTCATCAAAGAGGTTAAGTGAAGCGCAGCGTAAGTGTGGAGGTGACGTCGATAACAAAACCTATTTATATATTTCTATATTTAAAACTTGATCAAATAGTCGTATTTCGTATTAGTCTTCATTCCGCAATTATTGATTATTATACATGTTGGATTTATTCAAGCGCTATTTATAAAATATCATTTTATTATTATTATTATTATTATTATTTTAATTGTTGTTGTTGTTATTATTTTATTTGTTAAGGTCCAATGATATTATATTTTTTTCTTTAAAGAGATATATGTTGGTATTATTTCATACAAATTATTTGTCATAATTTGCTTATCTTTTAAATTACTAGAAGGTATTTGGTTAAAGTAACGTCCCTCAAGTTATTTTCTTTTAAATATTAGTGCTTCCGCTTCTATATCGCTATGGAAAACCAGGGCGTTACACAATTGAATGGTTGTGTATTACAAAATAAGATAAATAGTCTCAATATGTCTATTTCCCTTTCAAAATATATTACGTAATATTTGAAGTACATATGTGAATGCGGGTGTGCACACGGCTGTTCACAAGACTTTGATATTGTTAATAATAATCATGGTTTTATAATTCGCTATGCGGCCGATGGGCGTCGGGCCACCGCCTAACGTCTATAGACCAAGAATTAAACAAAAATATTATATTTTATTGGAATATTTAGGTATTAGTATTGAACGATGTTAGAAGAGTTTTCGTGGTGTTGAAATAAATCAACGGGCTCATGGCTTGGTATTATCGGAATTCGATTCGATTGAAGGTTTCAATGTGTTTCAAACTTGAAAAATAGAAAGAAAATGAAAATAGAGCAATTAAAATAGCTAAACTAAGCTAGGAATTGAAAGTGCAAGTGGGTAGAATGCCTCGTCGTATGCCTCAAATAGAAAATGCAAAGCAATAATGAAAATAAGCAAGAAAATGCAATGTTTCACCAAGTACAAGCATGCAAGCACAAGGTACAACTATGCCTAAAAATCCTAAATAATGCAAATAAGCAAAAATTGAAAGCATGGATATAAAGAGCAAGAAAAGTTGACATGAAAGTTTAAAACTTTAAGGAAAATAACAAGCAACAAAGCCTAGATCTAGGATTTAAGCATGAAACAAGGCATAAAAATAAAATTTAAAATAAAGCATAGAAAAACTCAAAATCATGACGATCCAAGAGCCGATCTATGATCTAGATGTGTCACTCATCTAGATTCCATAGCCAATTCATATGTTTCATCATGAATTCAAGGTGATAAGACAAAAAGCATAACATGAAGAACAAGCATGAAAATGAAGAACAAGCCATGGAATTAAAGCATAAAACATGAAATTAAAGGAAACTTACTTGAATTAAGAAATGAAACAAAGCTTGAATGAAATTGCATCAAAAGTAACAATCCAAAGGAGTATTTGGATTCTTCTTAGGCTTACAAACCCAAGGCCAAGTATGAAATTAAATCTAAAACTAGGAAAAGAAATTACATCAAAACTTGAAGTTGAATCTAAAACCTAAGAAAAGAGAAAATTATCAAGAGCTTGASAGTAATTTGATCCCAAACCCAAGTTAGGGTTGGGAGGGGAGTTCTCTTTCAAATGTGCAAGGTATAGGCTTTATATAGTTGTTTGTAGGGTCAAAAACGTCCAAAAATTCTCAATATGGCCGAACTCCCAGCGTCTCAGTMGATCGACTGACAAAGCAGCCGATCGACTGCCCTTCAGAGAGCAACATAACTCTCTGCCAGGCAGTCGATCGACCGAAACCCAGTCGATCGACTGCCAAAACATCGGAATTAGCCAATGATRTCTTCATATSAAATGTATCCCTTTCTCTTTACTATCATATGGCTTTTGAATTGTGTCATTTGGAAATTTCCTCCGACAGTTATGGGCTCCGCACCAAAACCTGTCACAAACGAGACGACGACGAACTGTCTCCACTTAAAGCTGATTTTTACCATTCTTAGACTCGGAATTTGGAATTTTTGTAAACACAAAAGTTTTAGAAAATTCTCTCAGATTTCCAATGGTATAAAGTGGAGGCAAATGGAACAAGTGGTTCTGGAGTTATGCTTGCATTACGACAACTGAGACATCCACCGAGCGAATATAATCCCTTTTAGCCACCTACAAAACAAGAATTCAAACTTAAAAACCCAAAAATAGCACAAACACCTCACACTTAGTACACTTAAAGCCAAAAATATAATAAACAAGAAAAAGACCTAAAACCTAACGACTCTAAACTACTAGAAACGACGTTAAACTCTAACTAAAGACACAAGGAAAAACACAACAATTACATGCAAAACAACTACCCCACACTTATCGGTTTGTTCGTCCTCGAACAACGAAAAGAATCGAGAGTGTACATGAAATGAACATTATGTAAAAAGAAAAATCCTTATTTAATATGATGGAAGTATCAACATAAACTCGCTATCGTCAAGCATTGCTCGTATTACTCTTTCTCAAATGCAAGTCAAATCGATGACTTCCTCACAAATGGAAATTTGAGGATATTCGCTCAATTCGCTCAAGTGTTTGATATGAGGCGTGTATACGCTCGAATCGGACAATGCATGCACTCGTCAAGATTTCACAAATCGGACGCTCAAAATTGCTCATAGTACATGACCAAACAAGAATCGAAAGAGGTCTTTATTATGGGTTGTAATGTTGGCTCTTTGGTAAGGTATGGAATATATGGGTATAGTGGTTAACACACGATCAAACGTTATCAATAACACACAAAATCATACTCTCTAAAGCCCAAAGCTTATAACCGCTTCACCTTTCCCAATTCACCAAGCTATCATTCGAAACCCTTTCATTCACCCACATTCCCGACCTTTTTTCTTTTTTTTTCACAACACTTAGAAGCTTTTTGAATTTGCTTCTTTTTACTAAAATTAGCCTTTTTGAAATAGGCTTTTCACATGAACGCACACTTTATCACTTTTCATGATTTGTGTTGGAGTTTTATTCTCCTTTTTTTTTCTTTTTTTTGTATAAGCAACTCAAAACCCGAAGCCCACAATCGATTTTCCTCAGATTTCTCGTCAACTAACAACACACCCTCTCACCTCACAATTTGCAAAGATACAAGAGTTAAGATCGAGCTCGGCTAACAAGAAACGGGATAAAGGCTCAAGTGGGCTCGTTTGGGATTTTTAAGTAGCTTACATATATGAATATAGCCAAAACAAGGGTGATATATGTGCCTCAATGTCATTTTCAAACCCAATCATGTGCGAGCAAAATTAGACCTCCTCAATGCAATTTCAATAAAAACAAAAGCAAGCCCATAAATCACACAAGGCTACTCACTAGTTTGCATCAAATTTGGGAGCAATATCAAAAGAGCTTTTGGAACTTTGCAATCTTTTCACAAGAAAATGTTGATTATATATATATAAAGGCGGTTTTGGACGAAGCACAAAAATTTAACTCCTCACACAAGAGGTTTAAGACATGCAAAAACCCGACAACTAAACTATTCAAACGTCCAAGTATGAGGAATTGTTCAACAATGTAATAAAAACATAAAAACGACACACAAGAGACTCCAAAAACGAAACATCAACGAATCATTCATATAATAGCGCATATAGTAAGCGTCACTTTGCCAAGAATGCGTCACTTCGCCAATGCTCGATTCAAGATATACAAAATATGCTTGATTAAAATCGGACCCTAAGCACCTACCCACCCCACACTTAAACCATGCAATGCCCTCATTTTAATGAGAATCATGTAAAAGTAGGGTGAATAGAAACTTCCTTAACCGAGCGAGTTTGAGTCGAGCTCGGTAGGGTCCACCTAAGCATCTAAGCAATCCGAGTGAACATCGAGCATGGCTAGTATCTCCCGGCTTCATGAACACTACCACTTTTACCAATCGTCCCATGGTCGTCGTCGGAAAACAAAACCTATAAAAGAAAATCACACAAAATCAAAAATTTACATGAACTTCAACAAAATATATTTTTTTTGTTTTTCAATTTTTCAATTTTTTTTTTTTTGATTTTTGAATTTTTAATGTTTTTGGATTTTTCAATAAAAGAAAGAAATGGAAAGAACTTCGGTTGCCTCCCAAGAAGCGCTTGTTTTACATCATTAGCTCGACGTACTCCCTTTTCGATCAAGGTGGGAAGATCACGGGTGGATCCACCAACACAATATCCTCCTTGTCGGGAGGATCCACTCTTTGGAACGTCCTTGGCGCATTGCATAGCTCATATAAGATCCGCCAAAAAGAAACCGTTCCAAATGGGCAAATGACACTCGTCTCGGCTAGGTCCTCGAGTGGGATGGTGGTTTTGAAGTGCCCCGAAAACTCGTCCAAGAAGCAATAGGAATAATGGCCGGCTAGCTTGTTCATCATTTGATAGACAAACGGGTAAGGGAAACGATCTTTCTTTGTGGACTCATGAAACTTCTTGAACTCGATCAACATCCTCCAACCCGTTGAAGCCCTCATGGCCAACAACCCTCTTTCTTTATCCTTAAGAGCTAACAAGCCGCTCGTCTTGGGCACCAAGTCAATGGGCTTCACCCACTCACTCTCGGCGAGTACGAACATCAAGCCCTCTACTAAAAGCCTCCACATCCCGGCTCTCACCATAGTTTCAAGACTCAAATTCAAAGAGCTAACTCCCCCAATTGCTCCGGGTCTCCACTCAATGGCATCCTTAAGAATTCTAAACCCTTCAACCATCCTCTCTTCCTCTTCTTCTCGGTGCGAGTTTGCAAGGATAATAATCGACTTACTCTCTTTATCCTCCTCAAGATAATCGTCAATTTTTCCAAGCTCATCATCAATAACCCCCACCTCCCCCTCTAAAAAGTCGCCGTTGCCCTCAACGACACATCGAGACTCATCTCCACACAAAATGGGTTCAAATAGAGGCACAACGGGCTCATCGAGAAGAACAAGGGGCTTATCCTCACAACACCCCTCTATATCGACAATCGGGCCAACCACGTCCTCATTAATCCAATTCTCAATATAAACCCATTTGACCTTGTCCTTGACGAATTCAATATATACCCATTCTTCACAAGACTCTTTTGAAGTAAAGGGCAAAGGATCAAGAGAGTTAAAATCATCCGAAAATGAAAACAAGTCCTCTTCCGACGGCGAGGCAACCAAATCAAGTACCCTACACTTATCGGGGAACGTGACCGAAGGGATAAGGGAAGGTGGACTTGAGAATTGGCTTGTAATGGCCCATGGATCCGGATCGGGAGGTGGAGTAGTAGAAATCACCGGGATATTCGGATGATAAGGGCCCACATGAGGAGTACAAACTGGATAATGAGAGGGCGGTGGAGCAAAAGATGACATAGCACAATCGGGTTCCACATGAAGTCCATGATCCCCATACACGTTCTCCGAGGGATGCGTTGGCGAGGAGAGGTCCGGGCAATAGTCGGGAAGATGATCACTCATTCCACACCATCCACATCCCAA
>BMAC01000194.1:824051-854936 GCA_014905375.1 Phtheirospermum japonicum
TGGTCCGGGCTCCAACTTCACATGTGGCCCCCCCATCCGTACTATGAGAGATGTTAGCCGACCTTTTCAAGGTATAGGCTTTATATAGTTGTTTGTAGGGTCAAAAACGTCCAAAAATTCTCAATATGGCCGAACTCCCAGCGTCTCAGTCGATCGACTGACAAAGCAGCCGATCGACTGCCCTTCAGAGAGCAACATAACTCTCTGCCAGGCAGTCGATCGACCGGAACCCAGTCGATCGACTGCCAAAACATCGGAATTAGCCAATGATATCTTCATATGAAATGTATCCCTTTCTCTTTACTATCATATGGCTTTTGAATTGTGTCATTTGGAAATTTCCTCCGACAGTTATGGGCTCCGCACCAAAACCTGTCACAAACGAGACGACGACGAACTGTCTCCACTTAAAGCTGATTTTTACCATTCTTAGACTCGGAATTTGGAATTTTTGTAAACACAAAAGTTTTAGAAAATTCTCTCAGATTTCCAATGGTATAAAGTGGAGGCAAATGGAACAAGTGGTTCTGGAGTTATGCTTGCATTACGACAACTGAGACATCCACCGAGCGAATATAATCCCTTTTAGCCACCTACAAAACAAGAATTCAAACTTAAAAACCCAAAAATAGCACAAACACCTCACACTTAGTACACTTAAAGCCAAAAATATAATAAACAAGAAAAAGACCTAAAACCTAATGAAAAATGACTCTAAACTACTAGAAACGACGTTAAACTCTAACTAAAGACACAAGGAAAAAACACAACAATTACATGCAAAACAAACAAGCCAATACATAACTACATGATAATAAAATTACAATCATAGTGCATAATATAAGCTTATCATCAATAAAAATAACTACTTTTTTTTTCAAAGTTCCTCTTGTAAACTTTCATCAAACACGATGTCTATATTATTAGGTTTAAATATTTATAACTTCTAACAATAAAATTGAATAATTTCTCAAATTTTTTTTATCATCTTGATTACAAATAAAAACACCAAATATCAAATTGCAAAAAATAAAAATAATAATAATAATAAATAAATAATTATAAAAATAAGAAAAATAAAAAAATTGAAAAATCTTGGTGATTTATCTAAAAATATACAATTAAAAATAATTATAAAAAACAATTATTTTTCATTGGCTTGAGAATGAACATCGGCTTCGATTTGGCTCTGTTATTTGTCTTAGTTTATAGACCCGACCTTTTTGTTTTGACCAGAATTTTCTTGGTTTCCAAGAGCATAAGGATGAGTTCTTTCTTTCTCCCTCTTATGTCCCTATGGATGACTTCCAACCACTATTGGAATGTCCCTATCGATTTATTGAGACTTATGTCTGGAACCCACTATGTCTGTAGGATCTCCTTTTATAGTGAATTCCCCGACTTATGGCATTGGTGCTTATGGTATTAGTTCATATGATGTCATAATTTCGCTTGGGTTGAGACTTATTGGTGGTGGTGCAGGAATATTTTTTGGAACTAAGGCCGACAATTCTCGTGCATCCTTTTTTCAACCTACAATACCCAATCCTATGAAGGTTTAGCAAGGTCGTGTAGATCTTCAATATTGATTTTCTACATCACTTCTTGGGAGGTGAAGGAATCCCTTTGATAACAGCCATCATTTTTCATTCATTAGTTGGTCATCTTAGGACTTCGATAGGTTTTTCCTTTTAGTGTAAAAGGGGTTCTACCCCAAAGTTATATGTCGTCTTCCTCCAGATGAACTTAACCTAGCTTGAAGGGCCTCGAGTCCTTTCTAAACACCAACAAGGATTTCTCATGTTTACTTTAGATGTTCAAGAATCTCTCTCATTTGTACTTGTATACGATGTTGGTGGTTTTCAAAACCCCCCATTGATGCTTATTCAATCTTTTCATGGTTCTTGGATGTTTTGAGTCTTTGTTGTTGAATATGTTGATGATTGTTGGCTAGATCTTACGGGTCTAGTGCCTAGAATATGTTGATGATTGTGTACTTAATCTACAAGTTGGGTTTGACAACCCTAGCTCGTAGGTAAGGTGTTCGATGAAATTCCCAAGTGATCGTGGAGATGATTCTAGAGCCCTAGAGCCCAGTTTTTTTAAATCTTTTCAAAGCTTTTGGTTTCATCGTTCATCGTTTAAACAACGTCTTGAATCTGAGTGTTAGATTAGCTTTTTCGCTATTTTTCTTATTCTTGAAAACAAATACAAAGAGAGCCTCCAATTAGTTTTCCTCGAGGGACTCGACTCGCTTTAACTTGCCAACCTACAAGCGAACTCGTACTCTTGCGAGTGAACTTTTAAGCCAAACAAACTTAATTTTAAAAGTAGGTATGGAAAGTTCGAATCAAATTTTTGGCGCCGTTGCCGGTGAAGGCTAAAGATTGTGACTTTTGTGTTTGCTCTTCGTGACCTTTATTTGTGTTTTTATTTGTTTTGTTTGTTTATAGTGTTTGTTTGTGATTTTTCTTTTTGTTCGTTTTTGTTATTATCTGCCATTATGTTTAATCTTGTGCATTGAGTGTTGAGATTGCAAGGTAGTCATTGTGGAGCACCTGGGCATTGGGCGATTGTATGCCCAGTGACGTTTAACGAAGAGTCACAGAAGGAACTTATCACCATTCAGAATTATCCAAACTACGAATCTTATGCCCCTTCTGACTTAATTCCCTACTACCCGAACTATGAAGAATATACTCCAGTTAAACCAGGAGATCATTTTTCGGTGTGGCAGTAGAATCAGGAAGTCGAGACCATTCGTCATCTGGACGAACTTGTGCAATTGACTGTACAGGACGATGAACTTTCTAATACTATAAAGAATATAGAGACGATGATGGGTCAAATGGTTGTTTCTCTGGGAAAATTGGCAAATGAGAAGGCCTTAGATTCTCACGGGAAGAAGATTGATAAAGGTGTAGTCGATCAAGAGGGGGATAAGAACACTGGGGTATTGCCATTGTAAGGACCAGAGGATGATGGCGATTTGATTTTACTTTCTCTCTATGAGAATGGCGAATTTGTAGCATCGGTTTTGGAGGAGGGTGAGATTATTGAGCCTCACTTCGTTCCGCCCGATGCAATGTTTGATCTTAACTTTGAGGTGGTGGAGGAAATAGTCGAGAAGGATTCTGATCCCCCTCCCCTATGCCCGAATATGGAATTAAGTAAAACATTGAGGGGGATATCAAAGAAGTGAAGGTGTTCGGATTGGTCGATGGTTATGACGTTTGTTCAATAGATTTCCTAGTTTTTCAAGTGGTCGAGGATTGCTCCACGCTCCGATTAACTTTCAATCTATTTGTGGTGCTCGACTACTCGCTTTCTCGGCCCCCAAAGCTAGTTGGAGTTTTCACTTCTATCATTATAGCACCTAATTGTCATACCCACCTTGGTGGCTATCAATACCCGCTCTTGCTCTTGGAGAACACTAAGCTGTGGCACGATCGTTACTTATTCTTGGATCCCAGATATCATCTATTGTATGAGTCCTCAAGCTTTCGATGTTAAATAAGTGCTTCTTGGGAGGTAACCCAAGCTTTTTGATCTCGCTGCCCAGTCAGAGAGTCAGGGGGGTTAAGGGGGGCGAAGTCCCCCTTGCCTGGGGGGCAGAGATGCCCTTGACCCAATGGTATATAGTCTTATTCATTCATAATAGTTTTTGAGTCTTGTAGTGTTTTTCTTTGTTTTTCTTTGATTTTAGACAGTTGGAGGAGTTCTTGCTGAAGAACGTTGATCAATCGAATGAAAAACGATGCATGGGGAAGACACCGTCAATCAATGGTAAGTGTCGACACGGCATTAATGCCACTACGCAGTCGACGTCGATCGACCAATCCTTCGATGATCGATGGACGATACCCTATGTTCTTGTCAATCCTACCTCCGTCGATCGACATGCCTGATCGACCAGCCCTTTGTTCCCGTTGACCCTACCCCCGTTGGTTGACGCTTGTGTCGACCATAGTTCTCTGTCACCATCGATCTTCTTAGTTTTATCAACGCCCATCAATGGCGATCTAGATTCGGTCCGTCTACTGATTATAATTCGAGAGATGCGGATTTTGAGAGTAAATCTTGGAAGATATCTCCTGGACACCCACCTTGATAAGGTAAGTATTTCCAAGGTAAGTTTTGAGATCTATTTTTGTTCAATTAAGGAGTCTTGACCAATTTCCTTTTAAGATTCATATCTTAATTAGGTATGTTTTATATAATCCTACCTTATTCAGGTTAAGAAGATTCTAAGACTCCCTTTTTCTCCAGCCATTAAGTCTTATATAAACCCTCCATGAGAACCTTATTCTTCATTAAATCTACAAGCCTTTACCAAGTTTTGATCTTCTCCCAACCCCCAAGTTTTGCAACAAGCTTTGAAGACAAAGATGATAAAAACCCAACCACCACATGCCGACAACCGTCTTCAGCCCGTCGAGCCACAGTCTGGCAACTCTCATAAGATGGTGAGAAGAGAAGAACATGATGAGGCATTGGATGAACTTCATAGTCAATTGTATGAGGCTAGAGCTACAATTCGAGATTTGACATCTGCAAATCACGAGCTTTTGCTTAATGAGGCGGAGCATCTTATTCAAATTGACAAGTTGGAGGGGTAGGTAGCAGAAGAAAATAAGAGGATTGATGAACTTACTCTAGGAGTTAAGAGGCTTAACGATGCACTTTATGGATCACCCTTGAACTTTAGTTCTGAGAATTCTAACGATGCACTTTCTAGATCACCATTGAACTCTAGTTCCGAGAATTCTTCTGATGATTAGTGTAGCTAGTTCTAGATAGTTATCTTATTTCTTTTATTATTTTGATTCGGGGGTTGGTTATTTTAATTATTTTGGATTTTTATTCTTATTTTACTTTTATTTCCTATTGCTCGTATGTTTTGATCCCCCTCTAAAAAAATCAAAAAATTAAGAAAATACTAAAAAAGATTAGTTAGTTTGTTATTTTTTTTTTGTTTAGTTTTTATTTGTTTGTTTTTTTTCTTAGTTTTCAATCAAGATAATCGACATCATGTGATTCGAGATGAGGATACGATTGCACAATTCGGTTTGGAGAAACTCGACTATTTAGTCTTCATGGACGTTTTTCTTACTCTTTTCACCTTTTGATTTGATTTTTATATGTACTTGTGGTAATTCGGAGATTGCCGAAGTTTTAAAGAGGGGGAGGGTAGGTGAGTGATGATTTATATTTTATAATTGTGCAATTAGAATTCGTGGTTTTGTAATAATTAGTAATTGAATGTGATTGATTGTTATTCATGCGCTATATTGTGTTTGTCTGGTTTATCTTGTCAAAGTTGACTATGTGTGATTTGAGGTTCTTGTCTTTCAAGATGTATATGTGCATAATTTTTTCAAAATTACCTTTTATATATATTATGTACTGAGTTCTGTTTTGAGATCTCTTTGAAATTGAAGTGTGTAGTTAGCTTTGAATATGACAATTAGGCACAGAAATCACCCTTATTCCGGACATATCCAGATATATCAGCCACTATAAATTCCAAATGAGCCCCTCATAGTCAAATAATCCATTTTATATAGCCTTGAGTGTTTATGAGTTAACTCCTATGTCATTAATAGCTGGGGTAAGAGTTAGTGATTTTTGTTAGTTTTTGTGTTTTGGAATTATGATAAGGGATTTATGAAAAGTTTGTAATAAAAAAATAAAGGCTTGTTTATAAAGGCTTGTTGAGTCGTTACCTGTGTTTATAAAGGCTTGTGTTTACTATTGTTGATTTTCTTATGACGCCTAATGTTTAAGAGGCAAGAATTGAGTTTGAAAGAAGAAGCATATCCTAAGCTTCTAAATTGTTAAGTGGTTTATTTAGAAGTCAGTTTTAGGTTTCGAGTTGAGAAATAGCCTAAGTTTAAAGGCTACGTTATGAGAGTTAAGCGAGGTTTCGTTTGAATAAGGTGAAGCACATTGCTTCGTGATAAGATTAGTTGAGTGAGTTCTTGATCACGTTAGATTGTGAGTTAGCCACACAACTTATATATTCCATACCCATCCAAAGAGCCTACATTAAAACCCTTAAAGACCTTTTCCGATTCTTTGTTAGTTACAAACTTACTATGCGATGAAGAAGTTTTTTATTTTTGGTATTTGTTTATTGTGCATGTATTTTGATGATTTGTGCGTATACACGTCCCATCAAAAGATTACTTGAGTGATTTTGAGCGTGCACATATATATTACCCTTTGTGAGGATGCATGATTTTGTTTTTGGAGCGACAATGTAATAAGGGTCTAGCTTTTGAGTTTGCGTTGCAATTATCTATATCTTCAAAATTATATATGTCGCACGGCACGACTCTTTGCTTGAGCTTATTTTTATACTTGTTATTCTTTGAAATTATCATTTGTTCGAGGACGAACAAACCAATAAAGCATGGGGTAGTTGATTCGCATGCGCTTTTCTTGATTTATGTATATATTTGGTTAGTAATTTAGTTGATTCGCATGCCCATATAATGAAAAAGCCCACTTCTGTGCCTTTAAAAGGAGAGGCGCCCAGCAGCAGAGGGAAGTCTAGGACCTGGTATTTTTCCCTTTCTTTCGTCTCGGACCTCTTGGATTGACAACCCAAGAGTTTTCTTAGTTTTCTTTCTTCTATTTCTCCGTTTTAAACTCTAGTTTCTTAATTTTTGTAGAACTTGGATAGTTTCCTAGTTTTAGTTGATCGTAGATTAATTAATTAGAGTATCTTAGTAGTTTAATTTCTCTTTTGAACGATTTTACTTTTATCCATTAATTAGTAAGTTTTCAATTTCCTTTGCTTAATTAGTTTAATTTCTTGATTGCTTAGATTATGAACTCTTATTGCGTTAGTGATGTTCTTGATTCTATTCGTAGTTGTGTTCTTTAGTTCTCATACTTTTAAATTACATGCTTGTTAGGAATTCTTGTTAGAATAATTATTCTTCAAAAAACCCCATTGATGCTTATTCAAGCTTGTCATGGTTCTTGGATGTTTTGAGTCTTTGCTTTTAATATGTTGATGATTGTTGGCTAGATCTTTCGGGTCTAGTGCCTAGAATCATTTAGAACCATCAATTTATATTGTTGGGTACTTAATCTGCAATTTGGGATTAACAACCCTAGCTCGTAGGTAAGGTGTTCAATGAAAGTGGTCGTGGAGATGATTCTAGAGCTCTAGTCCCCAGTTTTCTTAAATCTTTTCAAAGCTTTTGGTTTAATCGTTCGTCGTTTAAGTCAATGTCTTGAATCCGAGTGTTAGATTAGCTTTTTTGCTATTTTTCTTATTCGTGAAAACAAACACAAAGAGAGCCTCCGATTAGTTTTTCCTCGAGAGATTTAACTAGGTTCAACTTGCCAACCTACAAGCAAACTCGTACTCTTGCGAGCGAACTTTTAAGCCTGGCAAACTTAATCTTAAAAGTTTGTACAGAAAGTTCGAATCAGTGATGTGGAATTTTATGGGTATGTTTAAGTCATCTATAATGGTGATTCAGACCTAGGGAATGGTTTATGATTTTATGGCTACGCAGAGTTGCTCAAAGTCTATCAGGTCTATAGAAAGAACGATACTCCGATTTTATGGAGTGGGTTGTGCTTGATATAATTTATAGTTAAAGGTTTTATGGAGAAACTCAGTAATTCTAAATCGGAAAATCATGATAAGCAAGTTCATACATAGTAAGTTAAACCTCTGAAAGGTTAAGTTCTTATTACATGAGAAGATTTTAATAATTACACAGGGTTACAAGGAGGGTCTAGGTCATCAGAGGAGCGTCAAGCTCCTCGATGAGTCCGACCTTCAGGATTGCATTGCTCGTGCAGGTAGTCCACCAAGTGTCATTTGCATCCTGATTTTCACGCAAAAATGTGAAGGCAGGGAGATCATCTTTTATTTTCTCCACATCCGTCTCGAAGTCAATCTCCGCTGCGAGCTGAGCCTAAATCGCTTAATAGTGATATTGAACTAATATTTTTCTCCTCTCCTTACCTTCTACAAGAAGGTCATCATGTGTCGACAGGTCCCGATCATGTTGATCTTGTATGCTTCCATGAATATTTGACCCACCTCACTTCTCAGAAATGTCCCATGACCTTTGGCCACTCCTTCAACAACTCCTTTTGAACGTGTTATGCGTGCTACCTCTTGTTTTTTTTTCTCTTTCTCAAGCAAGAGTCCGTCTAATCCCAATTACCGCTTTCCTAACCGAGTAACCTTCTCTCTTATTATTTCAAACTGGCTTTTTGCAACATCCAACTCCTCCCCTCGGATCGCTAGCTGGCGACAAGCTTCATCTAGATCTCCTTACGTCAGGGATAATTGTTGTGTCTATTTTTCAGCCTGGGCCATCAGCTCATCGCACGCTCTTTTCCATTCATCCTCGGAGATTGCTGCCAATAGGAAGATGGATAGAGAGGTCATCAGAGGTTCCATCTATATCATGAGGAGTAATAGAGAAGCATTGTAAGTCGAATGTATTATACTGGAATATACTGAGATATATTTTTTTGGGATGATAAGTTACCTGGGTGATCACTTATTTTTGGAGAAGAGATTTGATCTAGTTGGCATTGTTGCATTGAGAAAGGCCTTTGTCTAGGGTCGACAAGCTCGAGCTAGATGCCTTCTGAAGGCGGTGACGTTTGGGAGATGGAGATGTGTGTTATGTTGGAATTTACTAACGAACCGTTCACTTCTTCTTTCCTTTGACAATCGTTGTTCGCAATGACATTTGGTCTTCTAAATCTGCGAGCTCCTCTGGTTCATTTCTTGTGGCCAAGGCGAGCTCCACCTCTTTTTCAATATCTATAATGGGAGTTGGGGCTGCAGAAGTCATGGTCTGACTCGAGTCTCATTGGACCATAGCTCCACCTTCCAAGCTGGAAGACCTACAATCGAATATGAGGCTCTCTGCAATAAAGGGAAAATGGGTTATTACTTATTTTTATACATGGCAAAAATTAAAGAAATTCGTGATGTATCAAAACCTACAAAATTCGAATCCGGTTAGCTGTAAAGGTCACTGTCTAAGACCCATAAAGGAGTATATCCTCTCTGACTCTATGAGTCTCATTACATCGTAAGAACACTTATCCCATTCATCGAGCAAGTCTAAGTATTTATGGTAAAGGGCAGGTTGTTTTTTGTTTGAGGGTACCACCTCTTGGGTAGGGGTCACCTCTTAACCTTGTATAAGGAATGGCCAGGGATCAGTAGAGTGGAGAAAAAAGAATTTAGGTTTCCATTCGTGGACCTTTGATGATGGATTAACTAAGAAGCTTGTATTCTGATGCGAGGAAAGGTAGAAAGAGTCTTTCTGCTTTTTTATTAGAAAACAAAAATGAAAAAGATTTACATTGGATTCTACATTGTAATGTGTACACAATATTATATACCCGGGCATGAATCTAATATAATTAGGGGTCATCTGAAAAAGGGTGACTCTGTACTTCTCAAATATAGCGATCAAAAAGGGGTGCAGGGGAAACCTAATGCCCGCTAGTAAGTGTTTGTCAAAAAGAGTGATGTGGTTTGGTGGAGGATGATCGGTGATTTGTACTTTTCATACACCTTTTTGTTACCTTTTTGTGTCGCATTCGCGTGTGTTCTGCTTGCATTTACGGGTTTTAGGAGTCGTTTTGGCCTATTTTGTTAGTTTTAGGTTTTTATAGTTTTTGTGCGGTTTTTAGTAGTTTTTCGTACATTTTTAACCTTTTTTGTATTTTTAGCCGTAGGATTACCAAGAGGGTCTCGCGCATGCTCAGGGCATCTCTTTTGACTCAGATTGGAATGGGAAAAGCAAGGGAACACACCGTGAACGAGGAGCGACAACCGGCGGACGTTTAGAGCAGAACAAGAAATCGAGCTGAAGTAGTCGAGCCAATCGATCAACTGGCTTTCAGTAAATCGACTAATTGTCTAGTCGATCGACTAGATCTCTCCGAATCTACTGGAGTACATAAGGTTTGGTAATTTTGGGCGAAGTAGTCGATCAACTGACCCTTAGTCGATCGACTGCCAGTCGATCGACTGCTCCTCAATCGATCGACTGAGTCACAGTCCAGCTCGTGAGTTTTATCCCTTTTTGACAATTTTACCCCTATGACTTTGTATTTATAGGCCCATCTTTCTCCAACCTTATCCAACTCTCCTTGGTGAAATTTAGGGCTTGCTCCATTTCCTCCAAGCATTTACTCTTGCATTTCAAAACCCTAGCTCATAAATCCCTAGTTTAGTGTAGTTTAGCTTAGCTTTAGTAGTTAGTTTAGTTAGGTTTAGTTGTTCTTAGCAAGTTTGGGAGAGGGTGACACCTCCATCATTTGTTGTTCTAGTTTTGTTGAAGTTGTTATTGTGTTTGAAGATTGTAAGCTAGACTTTGAAGCACTTGTTTGGAGCAAAAATTGGTAGTAATCTTTCCCCTTAATGTTTTGTGTTATTATTGTGTTGTTTTGATTTCTCTTGTGTTGGTTATTGATTCTTAGCTTATGTTGTTTTTCATGGCATTTCAATTTCTCTAATGTAAATTTAATTGCTTTGTGTTGTTTTTCATCTTCTCGTTTAGCAAAAACTCCATTGAAGAACTCTTGAAGCTTTTTGCCCAATTTGTCCAAACAAACCTTGGGTTTTTGAAAGGCTTATGGGTCTTTCTTCTTTGAGCAATTTGACTTTTACCCATTTAATGCTTTTGACTTGTTTTCAATTTCAAGTTTGTAGTTTCCCTCCATGTCTTCTCTTTTAATTCGCAAGCCTTCTAGTTTAGTAATTTTTAATTTATGCAATGTTGTTAATTAGGTTTAGTTAATGTCATCAATTAATTATACTTTCAAACAAGCTTTAATTTACATTAGATGCAACTAGTATAGTAATTATGGGTTTAGGGTCAAAGTTCGTTTAGAACCATTAATCGGAGCTTGTTAAGACTCGTGATTTACAAACCCGAGAATTGGGATTGAAGACCCCAACACTTGATCGACAATTTAGGATTGAGAACCCCGAATCGTGGATTAAGTGCTCGGAAAAACTGATTGATCGTGGAGACAACCCGAACACCCTAAACCCTCATTTTCATTATTTTCATTTAAATCTCTTTTAATTCTTGTCTTAGTTGATTAACTTTCAAAAACTCAAAACCCACTCAATGACTTAATGCTTTCTTAGTTTAGATTAGTGTAATTTTGATTACCAAGAGAGTAAGTAAAAACACCGACCGCCGATAATATCTATCCTATAGAGACACGACTCGGTAAAAGCTTACCGCTCTACAATCAACTCCGTACTATTGCGAAGACGATTTCTTAGAGTGCTGAGAAATCTTCGATCAAATTTGGGCGCCGTTGTCGGGGATAGATTAAGGCTAATGGTGTTTTTAGTTATTTCTCTTGTTATCTTAGTTGGTAGTTAATTTAGATTTTTATTTTACTTTCGATGCTCGTAATCCTTTGTTGAGTGTTGTGTTTGCAAGGTACTCATTCGGGAAGCCCCATGCCGCTCGCCCACACTCACGACGATCAAAGGATGCCTCCGCCGCTTGATTGATCCGGTTTAGGATGGCAACTACCGAGCTAGCTTGCCATATGACGACCCTTATATCCAAACTCCCAATTATCCAAACACGTACATCCAAACTCCCGAGTATCCAAATTCGTACACCACTCCCCCAAGCTATCGGGTCCCCTCGACATATGATGACCCGTATGCTTCGATCGGTAAAGAATGGGCCCACTCTTTTGATTATTCCGGCCCAAACCCCCCGATTTTGTATCCCCATAACCCGAGCATGGATCCGTATGAACCGACTCATGATTCTTATGATCTGGGTTTTGACGATCCATGTGCTCAACTCGCCCCGACTTTTTCTTACCCGAGCTTTGACTTGTATGCTCCAACAATTCATGATTCATATTCTTGGATTACGACCTACCCACCTCAAGTACGTGTACTACGAACGATGACCTGTACAACTCGCTTTCTCAAGATTCGTCTATGCCCCAACTCCCGGACTTAGAGTCTCTCTTAGCCGAGCTCATGGAATGCCTTGCTCGCATGGAGACTCAAGTAGAGCAAATTGCCAACGATGTGGACGAGATTAAAAGACAGTGGCTTGACGATATGTCCATCTTCGATGTGGTGGATCCCATAGTTGTTGTTTCCAATGCAACTTTTGACGGTCTTTTGAAAGAGGTGTGCACGGAGGTGGATATAGAGGGTGAGGAGAATGGGTCGGAGATCGGCGTTACCCCTCTCGCGTTTTGTGAAGAAGTTGTAGAGGAATGTGAGGGGGAGTCACCTTTGGGGATTCCAACGGCACTTGGAATGTTGAATTCACTCGCTCTTGGTGAGAATGATGAAGTTGTGCCATTTTAAAGGATGTGGAGTTAATCGAGCCTCTTTCGCCACCACCCGATGCTTTATTGCTACTTGACCAAGTGGAGGTGGAAGAGGTAGTGGGGGATGTGTTGGATCCTACTCTCTCGTGCCCGACTACGACTACTTCTAAAGTCGAGAGAGAGGTGATGACGGTCGGGGAGACGAATGAGTATATCGACCCATTTTGGGATGATCACGTTTGGGTGGTCGACTACTCCCTCTTCCGACCACCGAAGCAAGCCCACGCTCTTGATAGTTCGACCTTTCGGGTTGCCCGATGTGCCCGCCTTGGTGATTTTTGTCACCCGGTGTGTCTACTCGAGAACACCGAGGCGTGGCACGATCGCCACCTCTTCTTGGATCCCGGATAGTGTCAGTTGTATAAACCATCGAGCTATAGACGTTAAAGTAGCGCTTATTGGGAGGCAACCCAATTTGTAAAAAAAAACTTTTTATTCGTATTTTGTTTTTGCAACCCCCCGTTTGTTCATTTCTTGTAGGTTGCTTGTCTCGACTCCCGAAAATGACTTATGCACAACCGCGTCGACACAAGCTCGGAGATAGGGGCGTTCTCTTTTCCCTACACTTTTTACCGCTTTATTTAGCTTAATTTTCATTGAGGACATTGCTAGGTTTTAAGTGTGGGGTGGTGGTTAGAGTTCTCCTTAGGCTTTTAATATTGTTTGCATTCTTGCTTGTGCTAATTTGAGTAACGTGTGTGTTATTTTTGCTTGGAACCGTGGCGAAGTGATGCGGTTTTGATGAGTTGTTTAGGAGTTTAGATTTTCGACCGGATTTTGTGTACTTAGTTAATTTGACTCGTTGGGAACTTTGTTCGGCTTTAGCTTCGTGCTATCCTTGATCTCATATAGAACTAGTGCCTCAACTAGCCTCGTCGTCGAACACTCTCTATAGGATTTTTGTTTTGCATTTCGGAGTCGTCAATTGCTCCTCGTGCTCGATCGAAAACATTGTAAGTTGCTAGTAGCAACGAGTGGTTGGAGTCGTTGATTTCTCTTTGTATATATCTTGTATTTAAGTACCTTATTTCCTTGGGTACCAAAAAAGAAACAAAAAAAAGATGAAAAAGAAGAAAAAGAAAAAAAATGATGATGAATAAACAAGGATAAGTTATAAATCCTTGTAGTTATTAAGTAACGTGCAACTCTTGCACGTTTCCTCTTTCTCCTTCTTTTTAGATTTTGTTTGTTAAAGAGAGTTTTAGACGATTGGGGCAAGTAGGGAGCCGATTAACGGTTCGACCGTGGATGGACCTTAGCCGGGGCAAGGACGAGGGGACCGACTTGGAGGGTTACCTAGTACTTTTAGGTTTCGAGAGTCGATCTAAACTTTCTTTGTCAAGACATCATTGTCGTCCTTTTAGCCGAGCTAACAAGCATTTTAGCATACAACGCCTCAAATTAGGTTTTTGTGCATTAGATTAGGATCACCCGGGGTAGTTTTGTAGTTTTAGATTAGTATTGCTTGAGTACAAGCAATCATTCTAAGTGTGGGGTGGTTGATTTGTACTTTTTTGTACACCTTTTTGTTACCTTTCTTGTCTCATTCGCGTATATTTTGCTTGCATTTACGGGTTTTAGGAGTCGTTTTGGCCTATTTTGTTAGTTTTAGGTTTTTATAGTTTTTGTGTGGTTTTTAGTAGTTTTTCGTACATTTTAACCCTTTTTTGTATTTTTGGCCGTAGGATAACCAAGAGGGTCTCGCGCATGCTCAGGGCATCTCTTTCGACTCGGATTGGAACGGGTAAAGCAAGGGAACAAAGCGTGAACGAGGAGCGACAATCGGCGGACGTTTAGAGCGAAATAAGAAATGGAACCGAAGCAGTCGAGCCAGTCGATCGACTGGCTTTCAGTCGATCGACAAGATCTCTCCGAATCGACCAGTTGATTGGCAATTTTGGGCGAAGCAGTCGATCGACTGACCCTTAGTCAATCGATTGCCAGTCGATCGACTGAGTCACAGTCTAGCTCGTGAGTTTTATCCCATTTTAACAATTTTGCCCCTGTGACTTTGTATTTATAGGCCCATCTTTCTCCAACCTTATCCAACTCGCCTTGGTGGAATTCGGGGCTTGCTCCATTTCCTCCAAGCATTTACTCTTGCATTTCAAAACCCTAGCTCATAAATCCATAGTTTAGTGTAGTTCAGTTTAGTTTAAGTAGTTAGTTTAGTTAGGTTTATTTGTTCTTAGCAAGTGTAGGAGAGGGTGAAACCTCCGTCATTTGTTGTTCTTGTTGTGTTGAAGTTGTTATTGTGTTTTGAAGATTGTAAGCTAGACTTTGAAGCACTTGTTTGGATCAAAAATTAGTAGTAATTTTTCCCCTTAATGTTTTGTGTTATTATTGTGTTGTTGTGCTTTCTCTTGTGTTGGTTATTGAATCTTAGCTTATGTTGTTTTTCATGGCATTTCAATTTCTCTAGTGTAGATTTAATTGCTTTGTGTTGTTTTTCTTCTTCTCGTTTAGCAAAAACTCCATTGAAGAACTCTTGAAGCTTTTTGCCCAATTTGTCCAAACAAACCTTGGGTTTTTGAAAGGCTTATGGGTCTTTCTTCTTTGAGCAATTTGACTTTTACCCATTTAATGCTTTTGACTTGTTTTCAATTTCAAGTTTGTAGTTTCCATCCATGTCTTCTCTTTTAATTCGCAAGCCTTCTAGTTTAGTAATTTTTAATTTATGCAATGTTGTTAATTAGGTTTAGTTAATGTCATCAATTAATTACTTTCAAACAAGCTTTAATTTGCATTAGATGCAACTAGTTTAGTAATTACGGGTTTAGGGTCAAAGTTTGTTTAGAACCATTAATCAGAGCTTGTTAAAGACTCGTGATTTACAAACTCGAGAATTGGGATTGACGACCCCAACACTTGATCGACAATTTGGGTTGACAACCCCGAATCGTGGATTAAGTGCTCGGAAAAAACCGATTGATCATGGAGACGAACCCGAACACCCTAAACCCTCATTTTCATTATTTTCATTTAAATCTCTTTTAATTCTTGTCTTAGTTGATTAACTTTCAAAAACTCAAAACCCACTCAATGACTTAATGCTTTCTTAGTTTAGATTAGTGTAATTTTGATTAGCAAGAGAGTAAGTAAAAACACTGACCGCCAATAATATCTATCCTCAAGAGACACGACTCGGGAAAAGCTTACCGCTCTACAATCGACTCCGTACTATTACGGAGACGATTTCTTAGAGTGCAAAGAAATCTTCGATCAATCGGCGTCATTTTTTACGCCTTCAGGAAGTATGAACTTAATAGTTTCCATAGGAATGAGGCTTCTGATAAAATCTGTGAGTTTATGCCTATCAGGAAGTACCCATGGGTTTTCAGTAGCTATCCTAGTAGCTCGTTGAAGAGGAGGCAGGTCGGCGTGAGCCGATGGAGGTACAATGGTTACAGGATTATTGAAGAAAAAATCTGTGGATGTAGAAGTTGAGGGTATTATTAGTTGTGTTAAAGGAAGGGCTTCTGGAATATTTACGGTTAGGGCACTAGTTTGAGCTTCAAGCTCAGACCAGGAAAGATTTCCTGACGGTTCGTCTATTAAATCGGGGCGGGGTGTTAATGTTTCTTCTTCTCCTAGGTCGGGTTAAAGAGATTTCTATAGATTTGATTTCGGATGGCATGTCTAGATTCTGAGAGTTAGGGTTTTGGGAATCGGAAGCATATGGAGCTAAATTCACCATAAACCGTGATACAATTATACAATAGAGAGGGGAAGAAAAGAAATATATTCGGAAAATAGCAGTTTACAGTAAAATGAAGTAATCAATACTAAGATGATAAATTAAGGAGACTCACTTATGGTCATGGTGTCAAGATGAAATGAGCTTGTTGTCTTGAAGTTTCTGGGTTTGAAGATAACTATATTTTTTGCTATAGATTTCTTGGGGTGTTTTACGCATAGAAAATGAAGGATAATTCACTTTTTTTTTTGTTTTTTTTTAAATGTGTTTTGCATGTAATTGTTGTGTTTTTCCTCATGTTTTTAGTTAGAATTTAGCGTCGTTTCTAGTAGTATCGAGTCGTTTTTCATTAGGTTTTAAGACTTTTTCTTGTTGATTTTCTTTTTGGCTTTAAGAGTACGAAATGTGAGATGTTTGTGCTATTTTTGGGGTTTTTAAGTTTGAATTCTTGTTTTGTAGGTGGATAAAAGGATTATATTCACTCGGTGGATGTTTTGGACCGGAAAACGAGAAATTCGAGCTGAAAGCATCCAGAATTGACTGAAAACCCCCAAATCGACTGCCCAATCGATTGGTGGTCGATCGAATGAAGGAGCTCCAAATCGACTGTCGGACAGAGACCAACGTCTTGCAGCAGAGCAGTCGATCGACTTCCCTTCAAACGATCGACTGAGCAGTCGATTAACACCCTCTCCAGTCGATCGACTGCAACGCTGAGGGCTGCGGGATTTTTGGTGTTTTTGATATTTTTGACCCTACAAACAACTATATAAAGCCCACACCTTGCACCATTGAAGAGAGAACTCCCTTCCCAACCCAAGATAGGGTTTGGGATCAAAATCACTCTCAAGCTATTGGATAATTTTCTCTCTTAGGTTTTAGATTCAATTTCAAGCTTTGATGTGATTTCCTTTTCTAGATTAGATTTAATTTCAAGCACCTCCTTGGGTTTGTAAGCCTAAGAAGAATCCAAATACTCCTTTGGATTATTGCTTTTGATGCAATTTCATTCAAGCTTTGTTTCATTTCTTAATTCAAGTAAATTTCCTCTCAATTTCATGTTTTATGCTTTATTTCCATGCTTTGTTCTTCATTTCTATGCTTGTTCTTCATGTTATGATTTTTGCCTAAGCACCTTGATTTCTTGTTAGATCTTAAGAATTGGATATGGAATCTAGATGAGTGACACATCTAGATCATAGATCGAGTCTTAAATCGTCTTGATTTCAAGTTTTTCATATGTTTTATTTGCAATTTTATTTTCATGCATAGTTTTGGCTTAAATCCTAGATCTATTGCTTGATCCATGTTATTTCACATAAAGTTTCAAACTTTGACGTTAATTTTCATTGCTCTTGCTATTTGTGCTTTCAATTTTAGTAGATTTGCATTTTTCAAGTTTCTATGTTCATGCAAGCTTAGTTGTACCTTGTGCATGCTTGTACTTGGTGAAACAATGCTTGTCTTTGCTTATTTTCTTTTATTTGCTTGCATTTTCATTATGGGCATACAACCGAGGCATCCGACCAACTTGCTCTTTCAATCTCTAGAATAGTTTAGCTAGTTTAATTGCTTTATTTTCATTTTCCTTTATTTTTTTTCAAGCTTGAAACACATTGAATTCTTCAATCGAATCGAATTCCGATAATACCGAGCCATGAACCCATTGATACTTTCAACACCACTAAAAACTCTTCAAACAAAATGGCGCCATTGTGACTCGGCTTGGTTAAGGCTTTCGATTTGATTGTGGTTTAATTGTGTTTTTAGCTTTCTTTGTTATTTGACTTTTTTTTTTGTTTGTTTAGTATGCAAGGTGCTTATAACTATGGTGGATACATTCTCGGCATGGGAGGGCATGGTGAAAACCATATCGGGAATGAGATATTGTATAATGGCTTTGGCAACGTGGGAGGGCATGGCCCAAACCACGTTGTCAATGGTGGTTATGATTATGGGCAACCTGGCATGGGAGGGCATGGTATAAACCATGTCGGGTATAATGGTTTCTCGGGCGCGAATGGTTCCTTGGGTGGTTATGGAGCTACAAGTTCCTATCCGACCATGCAAGCTCCGATTTCCTATCCGAATGTGCAAGCCCCAAATCCTGGCCCGTATGGAGACTCTCATGCGCCTAATTTCAATCATGCTCCGAATGTGAATTTTAATTCTTATGGTGGAGGTGCGAGTTATGGAGGTGCCACCAATAGTGTCCCTAAGCACGATCCATATTGGATGTTTGTCTCTAATATCGCAAGTGGCCCCCCCATCCGCACTATGGGGGATGTTAACAAACCTTTTTTGGGATGTGCATGGTGTGGACCGTGTGGTCATAATACCAAATCTTGCCCTTCATTCTCCTCGTTCAATATGCCGATGCCTCTTTCGGAGGACGTGTATGGGGGTCATGGACATCATGTGGGCCCCGATTGTGCTATGCCATCTTTTACTCCACCGCCGACTCATAATCCGGTTGTTACTCCTCATGTGGGCCCTTGTCATTTGACTATCCCGGTGATTTCTCCTACCCTACCTCCCGAGCCAAAGACTTTTCAAGTAATGTACTCTTGTGCTAATGACGTGAACATGGCTTTATCCTCAAAGGAGTTTGATTTGGTTACGAAAATAGCGACATTGAAGACTCAAATCGCTCAAATGTCTAACCCGGAACCGACTCCTCCTTGTGCGGGACCCGGTTGTCCTACTCCCCCTCCGCCTCACGATCCTCTTGTTACTTTTCACGTGGACCCACTACCTTCGCCTACTCTTCCGGTCACGTTCCTTGAAAAGTGTGGGGTAGTTGATTCAGTTGTCTCACCGACGGAGGAGGCCGTTGCTTCGATTCCGAGTATTTTTACTCCTATTGACCCCTTACCTTTTACTTCAAAACAATCTTGTGAAGAGTGGGTGTATATGGACTTCATCAAGCCACGGTCGAACGAGTTTGTTTAGAACAGAGGATCAATGAGGAGGAGGTTGGCCCGGATGTCGATATTGAGGGAAGTTGTGAGGATGAGCCCCTTGTTCTATATGATGAGCCCGTTGCACCTCTATTTGACCCCGAGTTATGTGGAGATGTTTCTCGTTGTGTCGTTGAGGGCAACGACGATTTTTTAGAGGGGGAGGTGGGGGTTATTGAGGATAAGATTGAATACATTGACGATTATCTTGAGGAGGAAGAGGAGGGCAAGTCGATTATTATCCTTGCAAATTCGCATCGAGAAGAAAAGGAGGAGAGGATGGTTAAAGGGCTTGATGTTCTTAAGAGTGCTCTTGATTGGAGACCCGGAGTGGTTGAGAGAGATAGCCCTTTGAATTCGAGTCTTGAAGAAGAAATGGTGAGAGTCGGGACTTGGAGGTTGTTGTGGGAATGCTTAATGTTCGTAATTTCTAAAAACGAGTGGGTGAAACCCATTGACTTGGTGCCAAAGACGAATGGCATGTTCATTTTTGAGGATGGAAAAGGAGATTTGTTGGCCACGAGGGCTACGACGAGGTGGAGGATGTTGATCGATTCTAAGAAGTTTAATGCGGCTACCAAGAGAGATCATTTCCCTCCCTTATTTGTCGATTAAAGGTTGAAGAAGCTAGCCGGTCATTACTCCTATCGTTTCTTTGATGAGTCATCGCGTCACTTTAAATTCACCATCCCACCCGAGGACCTAGCCGAGACGATTTTCGATTGCCCGCTTGGAACGTTTGCTTTTTGGTAGATCTTATACGAGCTATGCAATGCGCCAAGGACGTTCCAAAGAGTGGATCCTCCGGACAAGGAGGAGATTGTTTTGATGGACCCTCTTGTTGTCTTCCCACGTTGATTAAAAAGGGAGTTCGTCAAGCTAGTGACGTAAAACAAGCGCTTCTTGGGAGGCAACCCATGTTCTTTTCATGTATTTCTTTTATTTGCATATTCCCTTGTGTTTTTTATCTTTGTGTGGTTTTTGTTTTTAGTGTTTTGCTTTCCGACTTCAACTTTGGGCGATTGGATAAGTGAGTAGCGTTCATGAAACCGGGAGATACTAGCCATGCTCGATTTTTGCTTAGATTGCTTGGATACCTATGTGGACCCCACCGAGCTCGACCAAAACTCACTCGGTTAAGGATGTTTCTATTCACCCTCCTTCTACTTTATTTTCACTAAAATGCGATAAGGGTATTCCATGGTTTAAGTGTGGGGTGGGTAGGTGGTTAGGGTCCGGGTTTTCACAAAGCATGTTTTGTCTATCTTAACTCGAGCCTTGGTGAAGTGACGCATTATTGGCGAAGTGACGCTTACTATTTGAGCATTTATATGGTTGAGTCGGTTTTTATGTCGTTTGTGTCTTTATTACATTGTTGAACAACTCTACATGCTTGGAGGTTTGAATAGTTTACTTGTCAGGTTTTTGCATGTTTATGGCCTCTTGTGTGACGGGTTAAATTTTTGTGCTTCGTCCAAATCCGCCTATATATATATAATCAACGTTTTCTCGTAAAAAGATTTCAACGCTCTAAAAGCTCTTTTGATTTCGCTCCCAAATTCGGTGCAAACTAGTGAGTAGCCTTGTGTGATTTATCGGCTTGCTTGTATTTTTATGGAAATTTCATTGAAGAGGTTTGATCTTACTCGTACATGATTGAATTCGAAAATGACCTCGAGGCACATATATCACCTTTGTTCCGGCCATATCCATATATTTAAGCTACTTTAAAAATCCCAAACGAGCCCCCTTGAACCTATGTCCCGTTTCTTGTTAGCCGAGCTTGATTTTAGCTCTTGTATCTTTGTATTTTGTGAAGTGGGGGAGTTTATTATTAGTTGACGAGAGATGTGTGGGAGATAAATTGTGGGTTTAGGGTTTTGAGTAGCTTAAAAAAAAGGAAAAATAAGAGTAATACTCCAACACAAATCATGAAAAGTGATAAAGCGTGCGTTCAAGTGAAAAGCCTAGTTTAAAGGCTAAGTTTAGTAAAAAGAAGCAAGTTCATAAAGCTTCTAAGTGTTGTGAAATAAAAGTCGGGAAAGCGTGTGAGCGAACGAAAGGGTTTCGAATGAAAGTTTGGTAATTTGGGAAGGGTGAAGCGATCATAAGCTTCGGGTTCTAGAAGTTAGGGTTTTGTGTGTTATTGATCACGTTTGATCGTGTGTTAACCACTATATCCAAATGTTCAATACCTCACCAAAGAGCCAACATTACAACCCATAATAAAGACCTCTTTCGATTCTTGTTTGATCATGTACTATGAGCAATTTTGAGCGTTCGATTTGTGAAATCTTGACAAGGAGCATGCATTGTCCGACTTGAGTATATACACGTCCCTTATCAAACACTTGAGCAAATTGAGCGAACACCCTCAAAATTCCATTTGAGAGGAAGTCATCAATTTGGCTTGCGTTTGAGAAAGAGTAATACGAGCAATGCTTGACGATAACGAGTTTGTGTTGATACTTCCATCATATTAATAAGGATAAGCACAAGGATTTTTCTTCTTACATAATCTTCATTGCATGTACACTCTCGATTCTTTTCGTTGTTCGAGGACGAACAAACCGATAAGTGTGGGGTAGTTGTTTTGCATGTAATTGTTGTGTTTTTCCTCGTGTTTTTAGTTAGAATTTAGCGTCGTTTCTAGTATCGAGTCATTTTTCATTAGGTTTTAAGACTTTTTCTCATTGATTTTCTTTTTGGCTTTAAGAGTACGAAATGTGAGGTGTTTGTGCTATTTTTGGGGGTTTTAAGTTTGAATTCTTGTTTTGTAGGTGGCTAAAAGGATTATATACACTCGGCGAATGTTTTGGACCAGAAAATGAGAAATTCGAGCCGAAAGCATCCAGGATCGACTGAAAAACCCCAAATCGACTGCCAAATCGACTGGTGGTCGATCGACTGGACACGGATCGACTGAAGGAGCTCCAAATCGACTGCCGGACAGAGACCAACGTCTTGCAGCAGAGCAGTCGATTGATTTCCCTTCAGTCGATCGACTGAGCAGTCGATCGACACCCCCTGCAGTCGATCGACTGCAACGCTGAGGGATGCGGGATTTTTGGTGTTTTTGATGTTTTTGCCCCTACAAACAACTATATAAATCCCACACCTTGCACCATTGAAGAGAGAACTCCCTTCCCAACCCAGGCTAGGGTTTGGGAACAAAATCACTCTCAAGCTATTGGATGATTTTCTCTCTTAGGTTTTAGATTCAATTTCAAGCTTTGATGTAAGTTTCTTTTCTAGATTAGATTTAATTTCAAGCACCTCCTTGGGTTTGTAAGCCTAAGAAGAATCCAAATAATTCTTTGGATTGTTACTTTTGATGCAATCTCATGCAAGTTTTGTTTCATTTCTTAATTCAAGTAAGTTTCCATTCAATTTCATGTTTTATGCTTTATTTCCATGCTTTGTTCTTCATTTCTATGCTTGTTCTTCATGTTATGCTTTTTGCCTTAACACCTTGATTTCTTGTTAGATCTTAAGAATTAGATATGGAATCTAGATGATTGACACATCTAGATCATAGATCGAGTCTTAGATCGTCTTGATTTCAAGTTTTTCCTATGCTTTATTTGCAATTTTATTTTCATGCATAGTTTTGGCTTAAATCCTATATCTATTGCTTGACCCTTGTTATTTCACGTAAAGTTTCAAACTTTGACGTTAATTTTTATTGCTCTTGCTATTTGTGCTTTCAATTTTAGTAGATTTGCATTTTCCAAGTTTCTATGTTCATGCAAGCTTAGTTTTACCTTGTGCATGCATGCTTGTACTTGGTGAAACAATGCTTGTCTTTGCTTATTTCCTTTATTTGCTTGCATTTTCATTATGGGCATACGACCGAGGCATCCAACCAACTTGCTCTTTCAATCTCTAGAATAGTTTAGCTAGTTTAATTGCTTTATTTTCATTTTCCTTTATTTTTCCAAGCTTGAAACACATTGAATTCTTCAATCGAATCGAATTCCGATAATACCGAGCCATGAACCCATTGATACTTTCAACACCACTAAAAACTCTTCAAAGAAAATGCCAAGAGAAGAAGCTAAATGATTACTTGTATTGGGAATGCTGTAAAAACTGAGGAGACGGAAAGATTTTGGTTGGGCGGCATGAAAGTTTGTAGGGTTTAATGTGGGCCTTTTATTTTCTGGCCCACACGATTAAATATATTATGAGGAAATGGGCCGGCAACGCGTGTCCGACACCATAGCAGATGAATCGCACGAATTTGTCATGATTTTTGTATATATTTAGTTAATGTTTTAGTTAGATTTGTTGTTAGTTTTGGTATAAGTTTGATAGATTGAGCATATTTTCGTATTTATGTATCTCTGGCTTATTTTACCATTTTTTATGTTTATTTCAGGGAATTTGAAGTGTTTCGGTCTTAAGATGGACGAGTATGGGCCCGCGAGTGGAGTTTCAAACCCGATTTGATGTATTACCTCTAACACTGAGTATGTTGTCCACACTGGGTTACCCAGTGTCAGCACACCAGATTGACCCACTAAAGTCACATCCGGTCGGATGTTTCCTACTGGACTCACATTCGGTCAGATAAATCTGACATCCGACCGGATTGGCTAATGTATAACCGCTGTCACTAGGTATGTTGTCCACACTATGTTACCCAGTGTCAGCACAATTTCGGGAATTTGGAGCCCTCGGCCTATAAAACGGACAGGCCCGCTTGCGTGACTTTAAAAAGAGAAGCTCCCGGCATTAGGGGCGGCCAATCCATCACCCAGTTAGTGACAGACTGGGACGAGAACCGTCTTCTCGAATCTATTGGGGATGACAACCCAAGAGCATTCTTGAATCATTCTTCATTATATTTCCCCTTTTCTAATTAAAACTTTAGTCTTTCAATATTTAGTAGATTTTAGATGGTTAATTGCTTCTCGGATTTCGGATGTAAATTTCATTCCTTTTAGTTGAAATTCTGATTTGAACGATGTCAATTTCCTCCGTTAAATAGTAAGTATCCAATGTCATATTTCAATTATTTGAATTCGTGTTTTGATTGTATGATG
Source organism: Phtheirospermum japonicum (assembly GCA_014905375.1). Taxonomy (NCBI): domain Eukaryota; kingdom Viridiplantae; phylum Streptophyta; class Magnoliopsida; order Lamiales; family Orobanchaceae; genus Phtheirospermum; species Phtheirospermum japonicum. Next base: position 848,147 of record BMAC01000194.1, read on the forward strand.
TTGAGGTGTTTGATATGTCATTGGTTGGTACTTAGTTTAATTGCAATTCTCGTAATCTTAGGTGTTTGTTGCTTTCTCAATTGTTCATGTTCATGTTGCTTTCTTCAGTCTTTTCGTATTTGTTGGCAGATAAGTTTTGTGTTGAATCATTGAAATTGTTGATGATTGCTATTTAGAGTTTACGGGTCTAGTACATTGAATCGTTTAGAACCATTGATTGGGATTGTCGGGTGTTTGATCTACATGTTGGGATTGATAACCCCAAATCATTGACTAAGTATTCGATGAAATGTCAATTGATCGTGGAGACGATTCTAAGGCCCTAGACCCCAGTTTTATCAATATTTTAAAAGACTTTGATATCATTGCTCGTAGTTCAAATCATCATCGTAGTTATAACAACTTTGAAACAAAAACCCTATTGTCTGCCTGTTTAAATTAGCTTTTCATTATCTTCTCTTTCGTAAAACGAACACAAAAACTACTTCCGATTAGCCTTCCTCGAGAGATTCGACTCGAGTTAACTTGTCAGTCTACAATGACCCCGTTCTCTTGCTGGAGAACTTGCTTTTCAAAACGTAGACACGCACTGTTTAACTAGATTTAATTTTGAAAGAGCAATTTGTTTGACTCAGCAGAGTGTATTTAATGTTTTTAAGTTTGAGGTGATGGTTGATGGTTTCACCCTTTACCAAGAGGCGTGTCGAATTGACTTCCGGGGTTACTCATGATTATATTCCACTTGGTTTCCTACCTCAACCAAGTATAATATGGGGGACTAGCTTATACGACATCAAATATCCATGTCGACGAAAATGCAGGTATTGTATGGATTTAGGAAGCGACATCCTCTTCTAGAAGGTGCAATCCTTCTGTGAGGCGGGCGAGCTGTTTTGGGGAGCGGTGACCTCTCGTATAAGAGTGGCAAGCTCTTATGTGAGATGGCGAGCTCTCATGAAATAAATGGTATTATGGAAACTCGGTACTAAGTGGTAGCTCGGTATTGAGAGTTGGGCTTTATGGTTAACATAGTTTTGGGCCCTGTTGGGCTGATATGGATTATTGTATGGTGTCCCGGCAGACTAAGATTATAGACATGGTTATTACGGTAATTTAATGAGAGTTCTAATATCTATGGAAACTTAGCATACAGGAGGAATCCTAATTCTAAGTTGGTCGCTATTTATTGTATTATAGTTTTATTAAGAGATGGGAACCCTAGATTGGGAACATATCCCTTATCTATATAAAGAGGATGCATGCCTCATTCTTTTTTCTAAGTTGATTTCATCATACGTTTTGAGCTCTCGCAAAACTCTCTTAAACAACATCTGACTTAAGCATCGAATGGCCTACGCCGGGGCTGTCCACCACCTGGCTTAGGTTCTATTTTGCAGGCTAATCAGGTCGCCAGGAGCTTTCTGGAGAGCTATTAGGTCGCCTAACGCATATTTGAGGTTAGCACTCTATTTCTTTGGTGAACCAAACTTTTTGGTCGCATCAATTATTATTATTATTATTATTATTATTATTATTATTATGGGAGAATTCCCAACTAGGTCAATAACAAAAGAAACTACCCCAAATAATCCATTCAATAGTATTATTTCCCAATTACTCACTAGTATCAAGATTTGGACAATGATACCCCCAAATTAACATTAATTCTATCCAAAAATACAATCCCCCTCCCCCCGTCACGCCCGGCTTTCCACATTACCTCCCACAAAACAAGCAAATAGATTCCATACAACCCAAAACCCTGGACAACCAAAATCAGAATTCGTACACAAATTCCACAAAAATTAAGAAGACACAATCAAAATCGGAACCATAGTAGATTTGAGCGAACTGGAAAAATCAAGCAGATCCTATTTTCGAAGAAAATCGAATCATGCAATTTGGAAAATTTTGATTTTATGGCTTGGGTCTCAAGCGATTTGAAGATTTCGGGTGTGGTTTTGTCTGAATTCGCTGCTCGCAATTCAATACAATCCTTCAGAGAATCATGCATTTCGAGGGATTTTGTGTTTCGCTGATTTTCAACAGTACGATTCCCAGTTTGGAATTCTCCTTATATATACTAGTGTAGTAGTCCAGTTTCGAATTAGTACTGCTTGTAGCCGGAAAACAAACACAGCTCTCCTTTCATCACCAGTGATTGAAGATGAAGAACTTGCCCCCCCTCCGTAAGTTTTTTGTTCATCGTTTTTTTTCTTTTAACTGGTGACGGATTTCAAACGCGATGGGTTGTCATTTATGTAGTCCGCAATTGACCTGCCTACTAGTCTGTAATTATGAGCCATTTTCTATTGATTAGTCAGTATGGAATTTATCCTGATTAAAGAAACGAGATATATGCCCAGTTCGTAATTTAAATTCCATCGAGTGTGTATGCAAATGAACAATAGTATAATTGTTATTCCATGATTCTGTAATTTATAACTAGTCTATAATTGGTGATTCGTAAATCATTTGTGCTAGTAGTACGGAATGCATCTAGTTTGAAGTATAGAGTTTTATGCCAATTTCGTAATATAAATTCCGTCGTGTATTTGGTGAGAGGGGTTTTGAGCAAATTGTAGGATTTCTCAGACAGTTCTTGATTCAATTTGTCCCTTGCCAAATTTTTTAATATTTAATATTTCCAATAAGTTGTCCGGAAATAGTATAATTGATTCTTGATAGCCCAAAATATCAGATTCCTAATCTTTTAGGGCCAAAAGTATAATTATCTAGGTTTTTTTACTTGATTTACTGTAAACCATTAAGTATGGAATTAATCTCGGAAACAGGAAAATATTATATGCGAAGCACGTAATTAAATTTTGTCGTGTTTATATGCGATTGGACCAATAGTAGCAAGGCCAGTTTGTAATAATACATAGTTTGTAATTTATAACTAGTCTGTATTTGGTGGTACGTAAATCGTTCTGGCTAGTAGAACGAATTAATATGGATTGTAGTATATAATTATATGCCAAGTTCGTAACCTAGATTCCGTCATAATTTTAGGTGCGCTGCTATTGGAGAAAATTGTATATATGGTGGCTTGGGAATGAACTGGACTGTTATTAATTCATTTTTGCCCTTGCAAGATTCTTTAATTTTCAATCTTTGCATTCTTTTGACGGAGAAATACTATAACTGATTCTTATATGCCAAAAATATCAGATTCCTAATTTTGGTGAACGAAAAGTATAATTAACTTGATTTTCTAGACTATAATTATCAACTTGGCTGTAGTCGCATTCCAGTATGGAATTCATCCCGGGTATAGTACAGAATTATATACCAAGTACATAATATTAATTTTGGCGTGTTTATTAGAAATGAGCAATAGAAGCACATCCAGTTCCTACTAGTACCTAGTATGTATTTGAGCATTTCTTGCTAAATTAAAGGGTAGTACGGAATTATACACTACCAACTGTCTGAATTGCATATTAGAAAATAAATTATATACTGCATTATTATAAATTACATATTAAAGATTTGTACTATACATATCATGTTAAACTGTGAATTTATCACTTTAATTCAATTGTATTTACCTTTGCAAATGAAGTTTAAATGATTTGGTAGTTGACAATTGTAGTAAATGAAAGCATCATAGCTTTATATATTCTGTACTAAACAAATTCTGGAACTATACTAGAAAGCTTTGTAAATGAATTTTTTATTTTATAATTGCATTGAACTTTTGCTATGTGTAGTTTACAGTATAATATCTGCAATTACATGTTGTCGATATTATAGAGAAGTTTGTAATTTTTTTGTTTGTGTAATCTGTTACATTTGAGTTTGCATTTTTTATTTCACAATATGATATTATTTTGACTTGTTAGTATAATATTATATTTCTAAATAGAAATTTTGGTTAGTATAAAATAATTTATTAATATGTAATCTGTTACTATATTTATTATTTTTCTGAACTACTGCCAATGTTTATTTTTAGAATTGTGGGGTTAGTATGGAATTCGTATGGCGATTTTGTTTACGTAACAACTTTTTTATTTTCGGACTTTATTGTTTGAAATCTATATTCAGTATGATTTAGCATGGTATGCAATGTTTTCATTTAATATGTATATGCAAAAAAAAAGAACAAACTATTAATTGGCTAATTTGGTTTAGATCGGAGATTAAATCTAATCTTATATAGTTAGTATGTAATAAACCAACAAGTATCAAAATTTCAAATGTCATGGTCAGTATGGGATTCAACATTCCATTGAAAGATTTAGTATGTGATCCAGGTTGTTCTAATATGAAACTTTGTGATTTAGCATATTTTACCCATATGTTGAGTATGAAACATAATATGGAATTGTGTGAGCTTGTTCGAAAATGTTTGTTTTATCAAATTATTTAGTTTTTGGTTAGTATGAAATTTTTGATATGAACTTGAAAATTAAAATTAGTTTTTTATATTTATTCATTATGGAATTGTACTCCCTGCGGATTACTTATTGTTATCACTTTAGTATGGATTTTGAATAGATCTTGTATATTAATAGTGCTGATTACTTATTGTGTAGTATGGTATTTTCATATAATCTTGTAAGTGAGCATTAATTTGTTGTTATCCTATCTATTTATTATAGAATATTTGATATGATCTTATATGTGAAGCAGGTGGTGCCACAGAAGAGCATACCAAAGAGGTTGTGAAAAAGACAATATCTAACAATACAAAGTAGAGATTATTTAAGCCATCAGAGGACGGAAGACTTTCTTGAAATTGTTTGTTCATTACAGTTTTGTAAACATATGGCTTCATTCATGTGTAGCTAGTATGAGCAATATGAATGAATATATATTTAGCAGATATGTTTTGTCAAATTTGGGATTTTTATGAATTCGTTTGCTTTAGCATTCAATTATGTGATTTCTTTTTCTTTTTCTTTTTTTGAGCAATTATTTAGAAGTTTGTAGTTAGTCTAAATTCATAATATATACTAAAATTTCCTACTAGTTGTCGAATTACATACAATAACATGAAACTTCATACTACGTCATTGAATTTTGCACTAAGCATCGATTTCCATACTACATGTGTTGGGTGGTCAGCCATATCCCGTGTTCTCGATTATTCTGAGTTGGGTGGTCAGCCATATCCCGTGTTCTCGATTATTCTGAGAGCATGAGGTTTTCTTTAATTTTATTACAATTAATAATCTGCTCATTTCATTTTTGTCTGTACCCGTCGCTCAAATGAAGTGCATAAGTTTCTCTCGGCCATGAACCCATATYACTCTKTGAGATCRWWCTATTCTCGGCCCAAAATCTTTCGATTATGTCAATCTGCGTCAATGGCTAGTTTGACTCCAATTGCTGCTAGAGAAAAACAAGATGCTAAGATTCAAACAACAACACCTTCACCGAGTTGGCTCRTTGGCGACCGATTGKCGTCTCTAATTAAGTTAAACTTTATTAGATGAAGTATGATCTTAACTACATTCACTACGCATCCATTAAGAGAAGTATGAAATCAAAYTTTTTTAAAACGTATGAAATCAAACTTTAATAGTATGGAATATGATTTTACTATAATACACTACATAAACAATTGATATTAGTGTGAGATCARACTTTAATAATACAATATATGCTCTTAACTACAACTCACTACACGGACACTAAGAGGAGTATAAAAAATAGTTTTAACTACGATTCACTATGAGTGGTATGAAACTAGAAATTAATAATATGTAATCAGACTTTAATTACACTAGATTGCACATACATTAATAGTAGTATTAAATAGTATGTAAAAATATGGAATTTAGTAATTCTGTAATGCTTAGTAGGTGATTGCATACTACTAACGACGCCATCAAAACCAGTGCCCTCTCCAAAAATATGGAACACCACCTAAAATTCTTTCCGATCATCGACATCCGAGAATTCTGCGAATATGTTCAATCACCCATAACTAGCCACCTCGACAGGAGCATCGTAAAAATCCATTTCATCGTGAGTTTTTAGAGATTTTGCACTACACGTCGAATTTCATAATATCGTTGTTGGGTGGTTAGCCTTCGAAGTCCCGTGTTATCGATTATTCGGAAGCCTGAGATTCTTTTTAATTTTATTAAAACTAATTTGGATTTTTTATTTCTCTCTGTAATTATCGCTTGAACGAACCGCATAAGTTGTTCTCGGCCCGAACCCGAATTAGTCTGCACTCGAGTATTGTTCTTTGCCTAAAATGTACTGATTTTGTCCATCTGCATTGGTGGCTAGTGCGATTCCAGTTGCTGCTGCTCCAAATCCCGGCCACACGCAACGAATGGCACCTGCAAAAAACAACACCTATTTAGTGTAGAATAAAGGGAAATACCCCATGAGCAAAATAATATGCCAGATTTGAAAAGTAAAATGTAGACAACCATGTTGATTAAATTACTTCCAGTTTATAAGTAAAAGAATTGCATAATACCCTTTGAAAAATCATGGCTCGTTTAAAAAGATAAAATTGTGTCCAGGTTGATTCCTCATTTCGATTGCTGTCAATTTAGTTTCAATATCAATATTAAAAACTAGAACTTCACATATAAACCTAACAAATAATATTCGACGTAGTTCTCATATAATCGTATGGAATATCCAGTTGTTTTAAGAAATCATTGCAAACTATACTATAAAAAGAGATTTTACATACTATCCCATGGAATTAAATTACAAACAGAAATTCATCAAGCATGTTCAATGGGGTTTTGGTTAAGAGCAGTATGGAGTATTCATAATACCCATTGATCGAAATAATATCCCAGCCTTTTAA
>BMAC01000194.1:863444-877466 GCA_014905375.1 Phtheirospermum japonicum
AAGATACCTCTCGAATGGGTACATCCATCTATACTGCACAGGTCCAGCAATTCTCACTTCATACGCAAGATGAACGGGCAGATGTTCCATCGAATCAAAAAAAATCGGAGGGTAAATCAGTTCCAGTTGACACAGTATTAACGGAATGTCACGTTCAAGTCGGCTCATGTCTTCGGTGCGAATGACTGTTGCCGTTAGATCCTTGAAAAACAGGCTCAATTCGGTTAGATCCTTCCACACATTTGGAGGAAGCAGTTCACGGAAGGCTATTGGGATCAGTCTCTGCATGAATACATGACAATCATGACTCTTCATTCCGATTAAACGCAATTCCTTTTTGTCGACACAACGCCCCAAATTTGATGCGTACCCATCTGGAAATCGAAGGGATTTAACCCAGTCGTAAACGGCAGCTTTGGATTGATTATCAAGTGTGTAACAAGCTTTAGGACACTTTCCTGACCCATCAGGCGCCAACTCTGAATGATTACAGTATTCATTTAACTCTTCCCTGGATTTAAGCGTGTCCTTGGTCTTTCCTTTGACGTTCATCACAGTGCTGAAAACGTTGTCAAACACATTTTTCTCGATGTGCATAACATCTAAGTTGTGATAAATTAGATTTGTGCGCCAATATGGCAGATCCCAGAATATGCTTCATTTTCTCCAACCAGACGTTCGAGATATATGCGCATTAACAAGTGCTGCATCCGGTTCCGTGACTTTCATAAGCCCCAATCTTTCTATTTCTGCCAGAACTTCTGTCCCTGAGCGCACTTCTGGCGGTGGAGTCTCGACAGATTTTCTTTTTCTGAAGCGTCGTTTATCTTTTCGAAACCGGTGATCGCACTCAAGGAACTTTCGGTGATTGTCGAACCATGATTGCTTCCCGCTGCACTTAAGAGTGAAGGCGTCTGACCGTTCCATACAATACGGACAAGCTGTTCGACCGGCCGTACTCCATCCGGACAACATAGAATACGCAGGAAAATCGCTAATTGTCCACATAAAGGCTGCTCGCAATTGAAAATTTTGTTTCTTAGATATATCGTACGAGGGAGCTCCAACCGTCCACAATTGGTTTAATACGGCTATCAAAGGTTTCAAAAACACATCAAGTTTGTCTTTTGGATTCTTTGGCCCTGGTACAAGAACGCTCAAGAACATGAACTGGTCTTTCATGCACATCCAGGGAGGCAAATTGTAAGGTGTAACTATGACGGGCCACGATGAATATTGTGCGCCAAAACTTCCAAAGGGTTGAAAACCATCTGTACAAAGACCCAATCTCACGTTTCGACTTTCAGCCGCGAAACTTGGATGTTTCTGGTTGAAATGTTTCCAAGCTTCTGAGTCGGGTGGGTGTCGTATAACATTGTCTTCAACGACGTGTTCAGCATGCCATCTCATATCTTTCGCTATGGCATTAGATGCGTACAACCTCTGAAGACGTGGAGTTAATGGAAAATAGTACATCTTCTTGTACGCGACGCGAGCCTTCTGTCGTTTTGTTTTTCCCTTATAAACGGGTTTAAACCGAGGTTCATTGCAGAATTTGCAGCTTGTCAAATCAGAATCGTCTCCCCAGTAGATCATACAATTATTCTTACAGCAGTCTATCTTCTCGACTGGTAAGCCCATGCCCCTTAACAACTTCTTACTCCTATAAAAGTTATCGGGTACGAGATTTTCTTTCGGTACGATCTCTTTGATTAATTCACTCAATTGATCATAACACTTCTGAGACATGTGATTCTCTGACTTCAAATTCATGAGACGGGAGACTAGTGACAACTGCGTATGTCCCTCGCACCCCGGATACAATGGCTAATTTCCATCTTTCAGCATGTCGTAAAATTTGTGTGCATCAGGGTTCGGCGACTCTTCCAAATCGGCAACAACGTCAAAATCAGGACCAGCTGCATCTCGAACCATATTAACGTACGTATTTGATGATTCTTCACAACGAGCGTTGGAGGGTCCTCCAATATGATAATCGTGACTGCGTCCAGAAGTGGCGAGTCGGCTTTCTCCGTGATAAATCCATCTATAGTAATTCAGCTCGAATCCGTGTCTAAACAAGTGGTACTTGATCTCGTCGACATCGAGGTAACCACTATTCCTACATCTGCTACGATTCCATGGACATTTTAGCTTCTGTCCGTCCTTCTGAGTGGAATGCGCTTGAGCAAATTCAATAAAACTCACGACTCCATCCACGAATTGTGAGGATAAATAGCCGTTGTTGATTCGCTTGTATATCCAACTACGATCGGAACTCATCCTAACATTATACGGTTTTTATATTGATTTATCAAAAATTGGGCAGCATGAGGGTGCTAGAGAATGATTGAATTTTTTAGTAGGGCCCTATCTCATTCGAAAACGTGATTCTTCTGTAATATAGCGTCTTAGTATATGAATTTTTGTTGACTAAAAATTTCGGCAGCATCTCCCTTTAGTTCTCAAAGTACACATATATTGCGGTGCACCCGAGAACATAAGAGAGATACTGAACTGAAATTTATATATTCAACAAAAACACATATAGATAAGATAAGCCATAGTACAATCACGCTCTCAAACTGTCCAAATAAGTGGACAATTCGGGATTTAGTATCGAATTCTCTATTCGATACAAAATCCCAAACGAGGCTAAGGTATATTGTTTATAAAGAGTGTATCTTGGGTCGAACATATTTTGAACTCCGTTTGTGGATAGATGAAACATCCACGGCCGGCGCCGTAAACAACGTCATCACAGACGTATACATCAAGTAATTAATCACATCATTTAAACTATAGATACAAAAAAATATGTACTCATAACACAACATGCATGTACCGATCACCACGGTATTTCACCACCACTATCACGAACAATTTAAAACATTTTGAAAACCACCGTCCTTTTTTAAAATAATTTTGAAAACCGTTATTGGAGGGACGAAACCTCCCGGCCGGCGCCGTACACCACGTCATCACCGACGTCTTCCCAAACCAATCACAACATCAAGCAATCATATTAAAGCTATAACAATAAACCATAAAAAATATGAAATTAACATGCATGTACCGATTACCACGGTATTTCACCACCACCATCAAAAACAATTTAAATGAAATTGCATAACGGATCTGTAATTATGTAATTAAAACCAAATTACTTAATTATTCCTAAATTGAACAATAATTACAACTTTTTCCCTAAATTTTAAATTATACCCTCAATATTACATAATTACAAACCCTAACCCATAAACCCTAATTTCAAGCCCTAACCCATAAACCCTAATTTTAAACCCAAACCCATAAACCCTAATTTCAAGCCCTAACCCATAAACCCTAATTTCAAGCCCAAACCCATAAACCAACAAATAAACTTAACAAAACAGAATAAAAAAATAAAAAATGTAAACTTACCTTCCGAAACTGGCGGAGAAGGCGGGCGACAAAGGTGGGCAGCGAAGGTGGGCGGCGGCTGCGGCGGAGACTCCGGCGATTCTTCCGACTTGCTGGCGGCGGCGGCGTTGGCGGACGGGCTCGGCGGCGGCTGCGGCGAATCGGCGGACGGGCGGGGCTGGACGACGGCTGCTTCTCTTTCTCTTCTCTTTCTTTCTCTTTTTCTTTCTCTTTCTTTCTGTTTGTGTGAGCAGCGAGTCTGGTGCCCGCTGCTGTTTTAATGTGAAAAACCGAGGGCCACGGGACCCTCGGAACGACCCTCGGTTTTTATTAAAGCCTATTTCTTTTTTACAAAACCGAGGGTCACCTTGACCCTCGGAATAAACCGAGGGGAACCAAAGACCCTCGGAAATTTCTGAGGGGAAGAAGGACCCTCGATTTTTTTTTTTTAAAAAAAATAGGAAACGAGCACGAAACTACCGGAAACCGACCCCCGTGGATTCACGACGCCGAGACACACCCCTCCCCGCCCCGTTCGTGATTTTTTGGGGTTTCCTCCTATTTTTTACTATTTTTTTTATTTTTCTATAGGGTATTTTTTCAGTTTCTTATTTAGTAAAAAATCGGGAAAAAATACGAAACGCGCACGAAATGACCGCCGACTGATCCTCGTGGTTCCAAGAGTTCGAGATGCACCTATCCCCTGAATGTTCGTGAATTTTGGGCATTTTTTTCCTATTTTTTACTAATTTTCTATTTTTCTAGGGGTTTTTCCGATTTTTATTTAAAAATTCGAAAAAAATACTAAACGAGCACGAAACGAGGCACGACCGACCCTCGATGTTCCACGACGACGAGACGCACCCCCTTCTTTCTTGTAGAAATCACGACGCCTCGTCGATTCGCGTTTCCAACCGAACGACTTGATCGATCGATCGTATCTTGGTTGTTGGTCGAATTACACGAAACGTATGGATACGTACATGCTCGTTCATATCTTTCGACCGAAATTGGGTCAAAACCTCCCCACGTGCCCGAGATGATAGGATTTATTTCATTTTTACAATTTTCCTATTGCTTTTAATTTTTTTCCTATTTTTCTTTTTTTTTTACAAAACCGAGGGTCACCTTGACCCTTGGAATAAACCGAGGGGAACCAAAGACCCTCAGTTTTTAGCAAATTATTTTATTTTTTTTATTTTTTTAATTATCAAAAAAACCGAGGGGAGCCGTGTACCCTCGGTTTTTTCCGAGGGTCAACGTGACCCTCGGTTTTTAGCAAATTATTTTAATTTTTTTATTTTTTTCATTAGTAAATAACCGAGGGTTGCCAATGACCATCGGTTTTTTCCGAGGGTCAGTATGACCCTCGGTTTGTTTGGCGAATTTTTTTAATTTTTATATTTTTTTTATTATTAAAAAATCGAGGGGAGCCAGTTACCCTCGGTTTTTTTCGAGGGTAGAAGCGACCCTCGGTTTTTTTGGTGAATTTTTTTTTTTTGGTTATTAAGAAACCGAGGGGATCCATGGACCCTCGGAAAGAATTCCCCTCGGAAATTCCTCGGAATTACATTCGGTAATTATGGCAGTAAATATTGGCGCCTGATTTTCGAGGGAAAGACCGAGGGGTCTTGTTTTCTCTCGGAAAAAACCGAGGGTCTCACATTTCCCTCGGTTTTTCCCTCGGTGTTTTCCGAGGGGAAGAAAACCCTCGGTTTTCCCCTCGGAAAATTGCAGTTTTTTTGTAGTGGTTATATTTGCATTAAATCGTCATTTACTATTGATAATTTTTTATTATCAAACTTATCAAATTATTATTGAGAATTTTCATATTTATGTAACTGTTTTTTAATTATATATATTACTAAATTGAACGTAATTCACTACAAAAAAAAAAGTATATTACCGTGGGGAAAGCCTAGTGAAATATTACCCTCGAAACTTACAAGAGCATTACTGACGGGAATTACCGAAGGTCACTCCCTTTGGTAAATCCTTCAGAAACATGCGCCAATGTTTTCCGTCATTATTACCGAAGGTAATACTGAAGGCTTTCCGAGGGTAAATTTTTCGAGGGTAAATTTTCCAAAGGCAACTACCCCTCGGAAACACCGAGGGGTCAAAATTCCCCTTGATTTCTTTGAAATTTAATAAAAATTCAAAAAAAAAAATACAATATCGTAAAAATAAACCATATCCTGTCATTTTAGGCATGTGTCGTATAATTCGACCAACGGTAACAATTCACGAAATTAGATATTAATTAAATAAAAGCACGTAAGTACAATTTAACTACACAAAGAAATGGGGGCGATAGATATCTAGAGAGAGACCTTATTACACTTGAGTGTTATTTTGACACCAGCATTTTCAGATTGTTGTTCAACAGGCTCGGCTCCCTTGCTTTTGTTTTCTGACATGCCTACAAATTCTATTGACTTGCGAGAAATATCGAAAATGGTTTATTCAGAAAGGATTCATTGATTTTATATTATATTGTTAAGTATCAATATTTTTTATTAGTTTTCTAAAAAATGAATATTCTTTGATTAAAAGTGATTTGTACATATTTGTATGTGATTTTCGTGTGTTTTTGCATCGTATGTTGTGTGCTTTTATGTGCTTTAAGTTTATCTTTTTATCGTTTTTCTTCCTTTTTTATGTTTTTCGTTTCTTATGGTGTTCAATGTGTTTTTACTTTATTTTGTATGAAATAATCTAATTTTGTTTAATGTTAATATCTCAGCTCAAAATGAGGAAAACGGGACGAGCGACGAGCCGAAGCCATGCAGGTGCGTCGACTGACGCACTGTCGACGCTACGCCCGAGTCAACTGACGCACCGTCGATGCAAATGTTCTGAAGCGTCGATCCTAGGCCCGTCAGTCGACGCAATGCCTGCCGACGCATGCAGCCTGGCTCGCGTCGACTGACGCACCGTCGACGCACTGTCGACGCAAAGGTTCTGAAGCGTCGATCCTAGGCCCGTCAGTCGACGCATTTCTTGTCGAAGCGTGCAGCCTGGCTCGCGTCGACTGACGCACCGTCGACGCTCCAGCAGTTTGAGCGGTTATTTTCGAAATTCTATATAAATCTGGTGGTTTCTTCGTTTTCAAAGTGCTGGGACGAGGGGGAAAGGTCTAGAATGATACAGAGCACCCTCGGTTCATGCCACCCTTCCATTCAAGCAAGATTAGAGTTAGATAATTCGTAGTTTCGTCGATTTCGCTTCCGTTCGACGTTCAAGGTCGCTTCTCGTCGCTGAAGATCGTTGGATGGCTGATGCTTTTATAGATTATAGGTTTTTCTGCACCTTTTTATTGCTTCGTGTATATGGCTTTAATAATCTTTGCTTTGATGTTGTTATGTACTTTGGTTTTGTTAATTTAGTATAAACCTTTTATCGTTTTTCCTAGTTGTTAATTTATGTTATTTGCTTTAGTAGTTTAGTTGTTAGTTCTCGTTAGATTAGTTGTTTATTTTTCTTATCGATTACGATCATGCTTGTTAGCTAGATTTATTATTCTTGCGTTGTTATTATGAAGTTGATCATGATGATGTTTGTTTTCGGCTAAGTTTATCGGTTTGGTGTGCTTAGGGTCGTTTAGAACCATCGGGATTGACAACCTCGATCGTGGAGACGATTCCGGATGCACTAGACCCTCGTTTTCTTTATCGTTTTAAAAGCTTTTAATTTTATTGCTCGTAGATGTTAGAAAACCTCAAACTCTATTCGATCGAGTGTTTAGTATAGTTTAGTTTAGTTTTTATTTTGCGTTTCTAGTACGTAAAATCGAACACCGGAACAGTTTCCGATTAGTCTTCCTTGTGATTCGACTCGATTCAACTTATCGCATACACAATATTCTTTTTTTTTTTTTTGTAATCATCAACGATCAATATTTTTAAACCCCTACGATTGGTGACTCTTGATATAGTAACGTACAATTGACCATGACTTAAAATCGACTTCTTCAGGAAAGTAGAACTTGAGAGAGAGACTGTCATTTACTTTTGTTAATCGTCATGGTGTATGACACGATCACAAGAAATCTTTGTCGTTGGAACTTGAAAGGCTGTTAGAAGAGTTTTCGTGGTGTTGAAATAAATCAACGGGTTCATGGCTCGATATTATCGGAATTCGATTCATTTGTAGAATTCAATGTGTTTTAAGCTTGGAAAAATAAAGGGAGAATGAAAATAAAATAATTAAACTAACTAACTATCCTAGGAATTGAAATTGCATATTGGTCGTATGCCTCGTCGTATGCCTCAAATAGAAAATGCAAAGCAATAATGAAAACAAGCAAGAAAATGCAATGTTTCACCAAGTACAAGCATGCAAGCACAAGGTACAACTATGCATAAAATCCTAAATAATGCAAATTAGCAAAAATTGAAAGCATGGATGTAAAGAGCGATGGAAATTAACAAGAAAGTTCAAAACTTTAAGGAAAATAACTAGCAACAAAACCTAGATCTAAGATTTAACCTAAAACTATGCATGAAAATAAAATTCAAAATAAAGCATGTGAAAAACTCAAAATCAAGACGATCCAAGAGTCGATCTATGATCTAGATGTGTCACTCATCTAGATTCCATAGCCAATTCATATGTTTCATCATGAATTCAAGGTGCTAAGGCAAAAGGCATAAAATGAATAACAAACATGGAATTAAAGCATAAAACATGAAATTGAAAGGAAACTTACTTGAATTAAAGGAAAGAGTAGCAAGCTTGAGTTAAATTGCATCAAAAGTAACAATCCAAAGGAGTATTTGGATTCTTATTAGACTTACAAACCCAAGGCCAAGCATGAAAGTAAATCTAAATCTAGAAAAGAAATTACATCCAAGCTTGAAATTGAATCTAAAATCTAAGAGAGGGAAATTAGATCTTAAAAACTAGAGAGATGATTTTTAATCTCCAAACCATGCTTGGGTTGGGAGAGAAATGAGAGGTGTCTTACAAAATGAAAGAGGGGTTCTATTTATACAAGTTAATTAGGGGTAAATGGGTCAATTATGCCATATGAGCTTAGATATCCATATATTGACCAAGTTTGACCCAGAATGGTCAAAATAGACCATTTGGGTCAAGTTGGGCTTGATTAGCTCGGCAAAATTGCAAGGTGGTTCAACATGGGCCGAGATGGCTCGACGCTGGGCGGGCTGGCTCGGTCGTGGTCGGCAGCTGTCGGCAGGCATGCGCGCGGGACTCGGCAGCTCTCGGTAGGCATGCGCGCAGTCGATCGACTGCCCTCGGCAGGGACTGGGCGGTGGGGATGGCCACTCTCTGAAGTGCAGTCGAGCCAGCCCTCGGCAGCCGATCGACAGGCTCGACAGTCGATTCGACTGCTCGCAGTCGATCGACTGCGCTCGGAAGTCTCGGCAGCTGTGGCGCGCAGGACCTCGGCAGGCTCGGCAGGCGTGGGCGCTGGCTCTCGGCAGTTGCGGCAGGCATGGGTGGACACTGGGTAACTCAGTGTCGTATCACGTACCCACTGTCAGCCATATTTCTTCAATTCGAGCCCCGATTCCGCTAAAACTCCTATCGTAAGCCCATGCTCGACCATATCCAGACTAGAATACTTCAAAATACCTAATTTAAATATAAAATTAATTAATTAAGATTAAAATAATCATATTAAGTAGAAAATCAAAAAGAAACACGAAAAACAACAAAACGAGAAAACTAACGAAAAACCTAATAAAACTCGACTAAGAAATCACTAAAATCAACATAAAATCCTAATTAAAAACACAAGGAAAAATGCAACAATTACATGCAAAACAAAGGCAAACTCGAATCAGATGGCATAACAGTCATTTTAGGGATCAACACCAACTCACCTGCATTGCTTCCTTGAAAAATCTTAGCATGTACAACATGATCGCCAAGTTTTCTAATAACCAACCTTATTCTATTACACAAGGGAATGATCGATATTTCTCAAAAACATGATTGGAATTTCAATTTTTAGTTTGAGCTCATGGTTCGCCAATCCAAAACATTTAATGGTGTTTAAAAACTCCAGTGAATAGACATCCTGCAATATGTCAATATTTGAATTTGGATTTACACACACTATTAGAGTTCAGATATACTTTACATATTTTCCATCATTCAATGACGTCATATATTCATTAATCAAACTATCGACATCAAGTATTGGAGCAAGAATAGGACGTCCCTCCAAATAAGCAGAGCATTCAGTAATTTTTCCAAAGTGTGGATATGTGTTGCCACGATTGACGCAACATGGTTCAATTTGTACTACACCATCGTTTGGTCATCCAATTGTTACATCTCCTATACTATTATTCAGTCGCAAATTATTTTTGTTCGACACAATTAGGATCTAAACTGAGATTTCCCAGCCTCATGTTCTTGGTCAGCCTCAAAATTGTGCAACAAGTTCCCAGATATGAAGAATTGATCATTTTGTGAACTATATCTGGTCTAGTGCCTTTTGGAATAACCAGCAAAATTTGATGAAAGTCTCCACCAAGAACTAATGTTTTGCCTCCAAATGAAAGCTTCCTGTTAGAATTATTTTGAGATCCCATCTCGTCTTTCAATGTTTTGTTAAGAGTTTCGATCCCAAATAATGAGCTGCGAACACTCCATTAATTCTTCAAGTGGAGTTCCAGTAAAGATCAAACATGATGAATCTTGGTGGAGATTAAAAGGAAGCTATGCCACTAGATACTACATTAAGAATAATTTCACTATTAAACCTAACGGACGGAGAAAGCGTTCTCCAAACAAATGTTTTACCGATCACTTTTTATCCATATATGAAAAACAAACCATGTTTTCGAATGTACTGTATCCATGATTTTATCATAAATGTGACGTTGATCAGCATCAAATTATCTGCCTATTTACCATGCTCTTCGATGAGTGCCCCACGATCATACTCTAATTCTTCAGTAATAAATCTATTTTGACACATACTGGAATCGACGCCTTTGTAATTGGTATGGGAGAAAAATCCTTTAACTATTTCTCGTACTCTACAATAAATTGTCAACTTCGAGCAAAGAAAGGTTGTGAATTTAAGCATCACTCATTTGTAAATTTGAAAAAAGAAAAAATGCATTTAAAAATATTAGTAATGAAAATTAAAAATACTCCCTTCTATTTTTTTATAAATGACGTTTAAGAAATTCTTTCTCTCTTCAATTTAAATGATCTTTTACTTTTTTTAATGCAAAGTAGTATCTTATTCCCCAAATTACCCTCCTTATATTAAGTCATATAATTAATGTTGTTTCCAAAATTATAATTATGATGAACATTTCTGTTATACTAGTGTAGACACCCGCAAATTACACGGGCATAACGAAATAAATACATGATAAAAAAAATTGAAAAAACAAAATTTAAAGATTTTAAGTTGAGTTGTTCATGCAATAAAGAAAATGTCCGCTTGAGGTTTTGAAAAATTTCTTTGTAAACAACATTTGCTGTCTTATTAACAATGTTACCATCTTCGTCGCAGCATAAGATTTTTAATCCTTTACGACTCTTCACCCGAGAGATGGCGACATAGAGCTGGACATGGCTAAAAAATAGGTCTTTGTAAGTACAAACCAATATTGGATAGAATCTGAACTTGACTCTTGTTTATAGTCATTGCAAATTTTGCACAATAGACAATAAGTGGAAATTGTCTCGTATGAAATTTAAACAGGACCCTAATTTAAACCACAATTAGGGACACTAAGATGGTTCTATTAGTTAATTCTGACGTCAAAATACCTCAAGACTAAACAAATTAGGACTAACATAAATACATCAAACTTAGTTGGAAGCCTGTAATATAATGATTAGCACATATTTGTCCTTGTTTTTATTAGTATTTTAATTCATTTTTCTATTTGTTTTTGGTATAAGTTGGATAGTTTAAGCTTAATTTCGTGTATCTGTACTTCCAGCTTATTTTACCGCTTTTTGATCTATATTGATGCAATTAGGTAATATTTTGATGTTTTTCACCTTATAGCTAAGTAACCGGAAGAGTTTAGCACACAAAGGATGAAGTATGATGATCGAAAGATAAAGATCGAGCTTTCCGGTGAAGGAGTAGCAAGAATTTGATGTTGCTGATTATCTATAACGGTTTTCCATCTGGAACCGCTATAGTAGCGCTGCCTACCGAGCAAGGCCCACACTGCTGACGCTGGATGCCGAGAGCTACCCGCGTCGACCGACGCTTTCCGGCACCTATCGACGCACATGGCCGACGCAACTCTCTGTGAGCGTCGACCCATGTAGCGTCGACCGACGCAAACCAGCCAGACCACCGACGCTGTCTAGCACTGCGTGCAACACCTGCCGAGCCATGACTAGCGTCGACTGCCTGAATAGACCGACGCACCCGTCTTCGCCAACGTGCTGAAAATGCATTTTTAGGTTTTATTGTGCGCCAAGCATACAATAACTATAAATACCCTTCATATTTCGGGGTTTTAAAAGAACACACGACTACCTAGGTTAGAGAGCACAGAAATAACGCATCTTCACATTCCGTTACGTAGTTAGAGATCGAGATTGAAGATCCAAGTTCCTTACATTCAAGATTCACTTCAAGTCAAGATCTTCTTTCCAACTCCGGATTGGCTGGAGGTTTTTACCGTTTTTATTAGTCTTAATAAGTTTTCTAAACTTTCTCTTATTTAATTTCTAGTTGAATACTTAGATTTAATCTCTTAGTTGATTTCTTAGTTAATCCTAGGGTTAGATAATTCGTTCTCAATTTACTTTATGCTTGGATATTGGATTTTGGGTTCATCAAGTTTATTTATGCGAATTGGTTTATGTTAGTTGCTTATATTCATGTTTATTAGATTCGTTATTGTTATTCACGAGAATCGATTAGGCTTAAATCATTGCAGTGTTTTAATACTAGTTCAATTATTTCTTAGTTCTTAGGTTTAAGTAATTTAATTATTGCTCTTAGTTTTAGTTGGTAATCTAGTTTAAGATAATTAGTTTAATTAGTTTTAAATTTAATATTGCTTTAGTTTTTAAAGATTAAATCAAAACCCTCAAAAAACTCAATTTGTATGTATTATATGTTTACTTGTGATTGGGAAAAGCATCCAAGATACCGAACAGTTGTACTCGAGAGAATCGACTTGAGTCAACTTACCGCCCTACAAGTTCCTCATACTCTTGCGAGCAAGTTTGAATGTTTTAATTTAAAATATATATTTGGGTGAACAAAAGCTTGAATCAAAAAATTGGCGCCGTTGCCGGGGACAACGAGTAGGAATTAAGGATGTTTTTAGTTTTATTTTCTTTTTGAGTTATTATTTTCTTTTTATTTTGCAATTGGCTTTGATTCTTGCCATTCGAAATGATATCGCTGACATGAAAAAGTCTATTCTTGATAATACAGCTGGGCAAAGGAAACTAGAAACAGTAATAGGTTAATTATCGACCCACCTAGCTGGGCTCTCAAACGAGAAGGGTAAACTTCTAAGCCAGGCAAAACAAGCGTCGACGGTTCATGTCCTTTGCAGTGCACCAAGACATACAATAACTATAAATACCCTTCATATTTTGAGTTTTTGAACACACGACTACGTAGGTTAGAGAGCACAGGAATAACCAATGTTTTGAAAACTGGACCGGTCATCGAACCGGTGCAACTATAGGTTCAATGGTTCACAGGTTCAACCGTGGTCCAACCGGATATACTTTTATATATACCTTTTTATTCTTATTACATATAAAATATATTATTTAATCACATATACTTTAAATAAGCAAAATAATGAAAGATAAAAATAAATTATTTAAGTATAATCATATGAGGAGTCGAAGTTTATATATGTTATAATAATTATTTATTCTGCAAACTTTTTTATTTTGAATAATTAAAAATCTTGGAATATAATTTCTCATCTATTAGGAAAAATTGTGTGGATTTGTTGTGTATTGGTGAAAATAAATAAATAAAAGCTTCTATATTTTTTTAATGATTTGTACTACTAAAATGTACCGTCTTTTCTTGTAATGATTTTAAAATGTTGTCCCACATTGAAAAAAAACAAGAATAGAGCTTCTTCAGGCGAGTCCGTATACCATGGACCCGGGACCATCTAATAAGGTGCATCGGGTCCCCAATTTCATTACACGTGGGCAAAAAATTGGACGCATCTTTCTCCGTGCACGCGCTTTTCTTTTCAGCAAAAGTAAAAAAACTTCTCCAAATTATCGCCTGCAATTTCATTCTCCCAAAATCTTTCTTTTCACCTCCAAGCGGCCACTCCATCCTCCCCAGAAGATGCAATTTTCATCAACCTGCAATTTTCATCTTCCCCCAGTAAATTTTTAATTTTCTCCAGAAGATGAAACAATTTTCTTCAAGCAAATATCATCTTTCAGAACGGAAATTTCAATGACAACAACAACTCAAACCACTTTAGATGCGAAAGATTTGAACAAATCCAAAAAAAAATGAAAAAAATTCAAAATCGACGTTAAGCTCAAAATTACGGAAAACATTGTATTCGAATCTGCAGAAAATCGCAGCAGAAAAAGAATTCGCCGAAGAAAATCGCGCAGAAAATCGCCGGAGAAGATGAAAATTGTTGCAGCGTCCGG
>BMAC01000194.1:882050-902355 GCA_014905375.1 Phtheirospermum japonicum
ATTCATTCGCAGTCCAATAATTAATAATTCTTCTTTAATTTCCAGAATTCGATCACTAGCTCCGTCGCTCAACTCGCTTGCGTCTACACCACCGGTATATGTGCGACGCAGTCATAAGGGAGATGGCAGAGTTGCAATTTGTGGGGTTTCGATCAATTGGGGGTTGATTTTAAATCGGGTTTTATGTCTCTCCTGCCAGACAACAGCTTCAACAAATTTCCAAGAATTTTTCCATTTTTGTAGCGATTCAGATTCTGTACGGATAGCTCACGACCTTTGATTTTCTCACATAAGGTATGATTTTATTCCATTCGGTATTTTTCTCTATTTAAATTGTAATCTTCTTAATAATCTCTACCAACTTTATTAAATTCATTGTTAGTAGTTTTTTTTTTTTTAAATATCAAATACTAATTCTATAAGACTGAACTGTTGTGGAGCGACGGTCAACGCTAGCTTCCCAGACGGGTGCACGGAGATCGAATTGATTTATTTTTTGTATATTTTGACGCTCTTGAGGAGGATGAATGGATCAGAGTCGTAGATGGAGATTGAGCCGTCAGCGTCGCCGGCGATTAGGTTGCGGGGGAAGGAGGAGAGGGAGGGGGGAGAGAAGAAAGCGATGGAGGCATAAGAGTGGAGAGAGATGATGGGAATTCTGAGGACAGAGGGGCGCGTGAGAATTTTGCAAATTGATTTTATATGGACAATAGGGTACTTATAAGGTGCACTTGGGTCCATCTAATAATTTGCCTCTTCAGGCCATAATTTGAAAGAGGGTGATATAAAGCTATTGTCCCACATTGGTTTTGAGTAACAAATGTCCAAGGTAAGTATAGTATAAATAAAGGCAGCCCAACAAGATTTAACTAGGCATCTCTCCCGGTCTAATGGGCTTTTGTAAAGGCTTGTACTGCTGGACTGGTAAACCTCTAAAACCAGTGTAGGTTTACCGGTTCAATCGGTTTTTGCCCGATTTTCCCAGTTTTTTTACTGATTTTTAGTCAAACGGTTTAAACATCTAAACCAAACCGAAACTAAGGCCGATTCCCGGTTGAACCGGTTAGACCGGCATGTCCGGTCCGGTTTTCAAAACCATGGAAATAACGCATCTTCACATTCCGTTACGTAGTTAGAGATCGAGATTGAAGATCCAAGTTCCTTACGTTCAAGATTCAGTTCAAGTCAAGATCTTCTTTCCAACTCCGGATTCGCTGGAGATTTTTACCGTTTTTATCAGTCTCAATAAATTTTCTAAACTTTCTCTTAGTTAATTTCTAGTTGAATACTGAGATTTAATTTCTTAGTTAATTCTAGGGTTAGATAATTCGTTCTCAATTTACTTTATGCTTGGATATTGGATTTTGGATTCATCAAGTTTATTTATGCGAATTGGTTTATGTTAGTTGCTTATATTCATGTTTCTTAGATTCTTTATCGTTATTCACGAGAACCGATTAGGCTTAAATCATTGTTGTGTTTTATTGCTAGTTCAATTATTTCTTAGTTCTTAGGTTTAAGTAATTTAATTATTGCTCTTAGTTTTAGTTGGTAATCTAGTTTAAGATAATTAGTTTTAAATTTGGGGTGCACAAATATTGTGATCAATCATGAAACAATCATAATGCCCTTTTCTTGCTAGAGCTGAAGTAGATAATTAACTAATCAAACATTGATATATTTGCAAATAAACAAAACTAAAGAGATGGTGATTGGAAAAGAATCCAAAACAACATATAAACATGAATCTCACCGTTCACTTTTCTCTGATAGAACCATGGCTCTTTCAGCCACTAAATGTCGAGTTTTTACCTAAATTCTTTCTCCGATAGTACCATGAAGAACTTCTTTCCCGTCTCATCCGAATCACTAAACTCTCCAATCTCGCGAGACCTCTTATTCGATGGAATCTGACCTCTTATTTTATGGAATCTCGAGGCGTAGTATAGCAGCGGACGAAGCCAACAACCTGAGAGAAACATAACATAAAGTTGATGAACTAAAAAGGAAACTCAATACAATTAATATTTAGCAATCAAATTAATAAGGAAAGCAAAGATATTAGAACGTCACCATTAGATAGTGTTTTACTAATATTTAACAATCATATTAGTCTAATAACTCAATTGTTTTATGGATTCATTTAACCGAATCGTCATCAATTTAATCAGGACGTGAAATAATTGTAGCGTGTTATAGTCAACAAATCTTCTTGTAGTGCTTCATTTAAATGTGAAACATAATTGTCCTTCTTGAAATTATAGCCAAGAAAATATAATAAAAAGATGACCTTCTTAACCCTATAGTCAGGCTGTTTTTTTTAATTATTAAGAATGTATTTTTTAATTACATAGAATGTACATGGGAAGTGTTTGCATATAGCCATATATGAAAAAACTATCTGTTGCAAAATTTCATACTGAAACTAACTTGATTCCATGCTACTTGTATCCCTAAGAGCAAATTCTTGACATTAGAAAGAGGGATTAATTGCAAAATTATCCCTGAAGTTTTACCTAATTACAAAAGGACCCATATCTTTTAAAATTACCCTAGGGTTTGTATTTGCTTTACAGTTATATAATCCTCTTTAGGGTGCACTTTTCTACATAAAGAAATGTTGGGAGGTATTTGTAATTTTAAAAGAAAATTGCCATTTTTTAGTAAATATGCTAGTCCTCGAGGGCGGTTTTTATATTTAACCCATAGTAAATAAATAAATATCATAAAATACTCCAGATAAGAAGAAGAAGAAGAAGAAGAAGAAGAAGAAGAAGAAGAAGAAGAAGAAGAAGAAGAAGAAGAAGAAAAAGAAGAAGAAGAAACTCACATTTTCTATCCGATGAAAACATACATAATCCTTGCATTTGCATCACAAACAACCTCTGCACAACTCTTAAGTGAAAGTCTTAACTGCACTTCCAGGCACAAGAAACTTACTTAAGTGATTTTCCATATTATGTGGCCAAACTATATCAAGAATGATATATATCTAAATCATAAATAATTGGAAGTGCTATGCTTGAGTATGTAAATAATACTAATAATAATAAAAAGTCAATGAATAATAAATATGCATGGATATGGCACAATATGGAAATTCAAGGGGATGAAATCGCTCCACAACCAATCTTAGAGGAGTTTAATCAAGTCTTGGGAACTTGGATGTATACAATAAACATTAAAGTTTGTCAAGCCAAACACAAAAACTAAACCAGCAAGTGCTTCATGCAATAGGTGAGACAAAAACCTTTTTAAAAGAAATAATAGAGATGAAGCATGCTACAAAATTCTAAACCACCCACCCATTGGCACACGAAATCACCTAGTTATGCCTGCCGTTTATGATTCATCGTCCTCCTCATCTGAATATATATATATAGCAATTAATATAATAAACCAAACATTATCCCACTCCACCTCCCCTCTTTCTACAAATAATAAATAAAATTAATTAAGAAAATTACCCTTGAAGTTTTATTGTCTTACATTTACCCCCTCATAAGCAAAAAACATTTTTTAAAACCTCCTTCACATTTATATAAACATAATAGTTAGACCCTTCATATTAACACTGAATAAGTCCTCATCGGGAGTAATTTTGCAATTTATACTCGACAATAAGCTAAGACACAATATAAGCTCCCACTTGTATTTTTTTATGCAACACCGTTTGTACTACAACTAATAGAGGTAATCACGTAACAAAGATTGAACTATAATTTGTCACAATGGATATGTTTTCCCATCTTCACTAAAACAGGGGAATACAAAGAGCTAACAAAGCAAATTGAATTTTAATTATTACTTCATTTAGTTTTTTGGGTAGAACTAATGCAACAGGCATTGAGGTAGAGATAACCAAATAATTCGGTAAAATACAGGATTAGAAAAATAAAATAAATACCATCGTCATTAAACTGGTAGTGGATCGATCGAATGAAAATTGTTTCACCAAAGATATTCGTACTTAGGAGAGAATATTATATACATAGCAAATAATTCTGGTGACTGTTTAAAAATAGCAGCAAAGGATATTTGAAATATAAATAGTGCACAGATGGTATATTGAACCATGAAAAGCATATGGCTACAAACAATGTTAAAGTTAACATAAGTTAATTTTGAAAAATAAAAGTGCACAGATGGTATATTGAACCATTGACCCTCTTTATCAATGAACACTAAAAACCATGCTTATGAACATCAACTAAGTTCTAGGTTTATCAAGTTACTGTTTTTTGGCCATCAAAATATTAAAAAATAATAATAAACTCAAAAGAACAAAAACACACGACATTCAGACCAATTCATCATTTACATTAACGATAATTTAAATATAAATAGAAAAATGATGATTATAATAAATGCAAAGTTTCCTCAAACAGAAATCTCGTTTCAGCAAAAGTGAATCATATAGAAGCTGGATAACAAAAAAAGGGAATACCATTCATCCCTTCCATCTTGTATTAGAAACTCTCTATATTAAAGGAAAATTATAATCATTTTGTCAGAGATAAATTACATAGCAAAACATAGCTGGAATTAAAACAAATAACAATCTCCATCGTAGAGAAAATCATGCACAAAAACACAAAACAAAAAAAGCTACTCAAAGAACCACAAACATCACCAAAACCTCATCTGTTAGCCAATAACACAAATACCATACAAAATAAAATAATCATTCAGCAATATAAAACTTAGTAAGCTGAATCACTAAGATTTTAAAAGACATTTCATATCAAGAGAAACATAAAAACAACTAAGAAATGTTGGAAAACGCGAATTTATCAAAATACATGAAGAACAACCTGCTCCGCAAAACTTTCTCAATACGTTGAACTTCCCCATGTCTTCCTATATATATTGAACAACAAACACAAAGGTAATTCTATGATCAATTAATATATTACAAAAATCTAGTTGGTTAAGTGTCAATTCTTATGTTGTTGAGTTCCAAATAAAATTTTGAGGAAACTCAATATAAGTAAAAACTCGTGCTTTCGAATATTTTTTATGCACCTCGAACCAGCCTAAAAATATTCTATGATGTGTTGATTTACATTTCATTACCTCGTCAAGCTGATAATTATCATTATACAATACATTATACTCTCTTAAAAGATGAAAACTCAATCTCATGATAGTTGGATTTTTATACATGATTCCATAACCTAATATTCTCTATACCGCTGTGCGTGGAGAAATGTAACGTCAATCATAATACATGTTGATCTCAGCAATCTTTTTCTCCATTGAATCCCCTTCATTGTTCTAATAGAACATTGCAGTGACCCTGTCATTATCTTTGGTGACATATTTGAATAAATACTTGATAGATCTAGATGGATATACCATTAAATATTCAAATGATCACCATACTTTATCGATAGATAATGATTATGTGGAATGACCCACCGGTTACGTAACTGAACACCATTCTTTGTAATGGTTCTTCCAGTATTTCAACATCTATATATTGGGTAATCATCGTTATCGACAGTAGTATCAATAAACCTCTTTGGATAATATTTTGTAAAATTTTCATCAACCATGCAAGGAGAAGATTTTTGTAAATGACAACATGATCTATGAATCATCAACTCTGATAAAACAGAATAATATCTTGATCTTCATATTCATCAGGAATCTCAACTGAAATGATTTAATCAATAGCACTAGCATTTGTACCTTTGTCTTACATTGATAGAAAAAGAAGTATGTACACATGAGGAAGACCTCTCTTTTGGAATTCCATGGTGTAAATTAAATAAAAAATTATAAAATACAAACAAATGTTAATAATTTATTACTAATAGATTAAATAAAATAAAAACATAAAGTTTCCTTATACTCACCTGAAATAATTTTTTCAAAAACTTCTTTATCACGTAAATATCTTATCAAATCATCCAGCCTGATTTTGCAAACCTTAGAGATTATATAAGGCCTATGTCTTGATTTTAAATTCTTTTTATCAACAAAGTAAACAATTCCTGGCCATTTAGGAATGCACGTGAATGTAATAAATAAATCGGGATAACCTACACACCGATAAATTGCCATAGTATCTTGGTAATTCTGAATCATAAATCAAGCACCAAAAGAAAATGTTGCGGGCAAGACAATGCGAATACTGATTTGTACATATTTGTATGTGATTTTCGTGTATTTTTTCATTGTGTGTTGTGTGCTTTTAGGGTGTTTAGGTTTATCTTTTTATCGTTTCTCTTCCTTTTGATGTTTTTCATTTCGTTTCGTGTTTTAATATTTTTCTATTCTATTTTATAAGTAATAATCTAATTTTCCTTTATTTTTGCATTTCATCTCTAAACGAAGAAGACGAGACGCACGACGTGCCGAAGCACTGCAGATGCCCGCAGCCAGCGCAGCGTCGACGCCGGGAGATGCCCGCGTCAGTCGACCTTTGCTCCGCCATTCGACGCACAAGCCGACGCATCCTTGCAGTTGCGTCGATCCACGCACGCATCAGTCGACGCCATGCCTGGTCGACGCGAGAACTTTGGCACGCATCAGTCGACGCACCAGCCCGCGTCGATCGACGCTAAGGCAGTTTGAGCGGTTATTTTCATCAAAACTATATAAACTCGTGGGTTTCTTCATTTTCAAGTGCTGGAACGAGGGGGAAAGGTTCAGAACAATGCAGAGAACCCTCGGTTCATGCCCCTTTATATTCAAGCGATATTAGATTTAATAGTTTGATGTTTCGTCGTTTCAATGACGTCCGACGTTCAAGGTCATTTCTCGTCGTTGAAGATCGTTGGATTGCTGATGCTTTTCTAGATCATATGTTTTTCTGCACTTTGTTTAATAGTTTTTATAGTGTAGCTTTGGTTTTCCTTTGAATGTTAATGTTGAACTTTGATAGCATAATTTAGTGTTTTTACCGTTCTTCTCGTTCTTAATTTATGTTTACATTCATGTTTGCATTGAAATTATGCTTTGATCATGATGATGCTCATAGGCTAATTTTATCATTCTAGTGCCTAGGGTCATTTAGAACCATCGGGATTGACAACCCCGATCGTAGAGATGATTCCGGTGTACTAGAACCTTTCTTTTCTTAATCGTTTTAAAGACTTTCAATTTTATTGCACGTAGATGTTAGAAAACCCCAAACTTTATTTGATCGAGTGTTTAGTTTAGTTTTTATTTCGTTTCTATATTCGTAAAATCAAACACTGGAAAAGCTTCCGATTAGTCTTCCTCGTGATTCGACTCGAGTCCAACTTACCGCCTACAGCAACTCCATTCTCTTGCGGACGAGCTTTTTATTTTTAAATAAAAAGTAGGTGTAAAAAGTTCGTTTCAAATAACAACATTCAACTATTTATTTCTCCTTGTAACACTGCATCAACAATCTCACTATACATCTCGCTTCGTAATTCTTTTTTATGGGTTCTGACATACCATAATCTTGAGGATTCAGTCATTGTATATCCATCAACAATGAATTGTTGTGTGAGGGACTATATAAAATAGTGGGTACCTCAGTCTCTCTTTCGTGCAACCGATAGAAAAGAACTCCCTCTGGGTCAAATATTGTCTACCCTTACCTTTAGGTTCTTGATGTTCAGCAAAAGATATATCTTCCCTGTAGTTGTGTTAATTTTGAGGATTCAGTCATTGTATATCCATCAACAATGAATTGGTGTGTGAGTCCTTGACTATATAAAATAGAGGGTACCTCGGTCTCTCCTTCGTGCAACCGGTGAGAAAAGAACTCCCTCGGCTCAAATATTGTCTACCCTTGCCTTTAGGTTCTTGATGTTCAGCAAAAAATATATGTTCCATATAGTTATCTTCCCCATAAGGAAATAGATATGATATTGTAGAGAAAGGTATGAATGATGTAACTCGTTGATACGTATCAATTTACCATATCTCTTTTCTACTACAATATCCTTGTTACTACTTTGAGAATCAAGATCAAGAATGACTAATAGAGCAAGTTCATCCACTTCTGAAAGATTGTGTGTTCTTTCATCCTTGCCTCTTCTCCCAAGTAGACACAATTTCACTTCAGCAACAGCATCTTCTCCAAACTTTTGTTTGGCCATTATAAAAGACTTGACCAAATTATTTTCACTATTTAGCATAGATTGTAGGTCTGATACAACTTCGGTGTGAAGAGAGTTATATTCATTATTTCCTCTGCATAGTGAGCAGATGTATAAGAATGCTAAATAAAATATAAACATTCTAATAAAGTTGAAGGTATTGGGATGTACAACGTAAATGTATACCTAACCAAATTAATTCAATTCTGAACTTTGTTTTGAGTGTCATATATATAAAGTGTTTCACCCAGAAAACTTGAAGACCGAGAATGCATGTTTCCTCCTTGAAGCGAGCCTGAACTGCTCCACAAAACCACGTTAGAAAGGATCACCGAGGGAATTCCGGTGGAATCCTCTCCGATGCTTAAATCAATAAGCGTTTTATATCAGAAAAACATAATGAATATTCAGAATGTCATATCTTTTTCAGCCTCCAGGCCAAGATATTTATAAATCCAACCAGGTGGGGACCCTTCCGGGATCCCGGAAATAAACCCGCAAATCTTGGGCCATTGTATCGAACGACCTGATCAGGTTATTCTCCTCTAGAATGACCTGATCAAGCAATTTGCTCAAGGAAGACCAAGGTCATCCTGGTCATCAATTTCCTCGTATTCCTGACCTGATCTCAATAAAGCCTCATCCCCGAGTTGAGGTTAGGTCGGGACATATTTTCTCAATCTATTGGCCCATCCCTCTGCTTTTTTTTTCCCTTGCTGGGGTATCAGCTCAGGTCATCCCGACCAGATTTGCCTACGTTGTCTTATGGCTTGCCCTTTGCTCAGGCCAGGTACGATTAGGTCGTACCATAAAGCTATGCAACTTTTAGAATAGAACCTTGCTCTGGAAGAAAACTCCTGATTAAATGATAATTCTTGCAGTGGGTTTTGCATCTTGGTGGAGAGTTCCCCGTATTCACACTCAAATCAATATTACCACCCATAAAAGTGAAACAAAAACATGGTGTATGATCTAATATTCACCAAATAGTGTCGACTTTTATCACTTTAGCTGAAAATTAGATCATAGAGAAGTTGAGGTGGCTTTTAAATTCTTGCAACTTGATTTTTCCTTTGTCACAACATCCTAAGTATAATGTAAAATAGGTATTTTCACGTGGGTTTAATCTCTAGCCATACAAAAAATATGCTAAACAATGTTCACATTTGAAGGAAGGATCGCCAAGGTCCCTATAATATAATATAATTAAATCATTATAATATAATTACCATAAATAACTTAATATTACAACTGCAAAATTAAATAAAAACATTTTATATGTATAACAGAATTGCCAAACTAATATAAAATTTTAACTTAGTATTGAAATTAATGTTCATAAGAATATACCATCATTAAGAAAGTTTGTCTTTCTGGTCTTTCTTCTTCGTGATGGTATGGAAAGTGGTTTATCACTCTCCAAATCTATTACACGGGTTGTTGTCATTATTCTATTAGATGAATAAGATGTGGAAGCATTTTCACCAACCAAACTCAACTGGGATTGCGGAATTATAATATTTTTAACTTGTAGTGTGAATAAATTTACAATTATCAATTTGTTCGAAATCTAAAATTACGGTAGTTAACTCATGTATTAAAAATATTATCGATAACTAAAATTTATAAGAATATTCATCTATTTATAACTTAAAAACCAATATGCTATATAATTAAAATAAAATTTGATTTAGTTTAAAATAAAAATTAATAATGCATGAATGCTTTCAAAATTACCGTGTTTCGCAACATTTGATTTCAGAGACAACCTTCCTTTTCTTGGTTTTGGAATTGGTTGGGGTTTTTTTTGAAGATGTCATACTTGATGCTACAATCTGCATTACACTTGATCCCGTGTCTGTGATTTCTGAGATAGTAAAAAAATACATTATTTTATAATATTAACTCAAATAAAAAATATATCAAATTGTAATAATATTTGATAAATAACATATTTATAGTCAATAAAATAAATATTAAGTTATATTGTATTGCAGATTTCTTATACCTTAATTAAAAAATGTGGTCAAATTATTTTTGATACATGAACATGTTGAAAGTCAATAAAATAATATTAAATAAAGAATTATTTTTTGCAAACCATGTACATTTGAATTTTGCAATACTATGATCATAAGCTAACAATATAATTAAAATTAAGACTTCATATCACTGCTGCAGAACTGCTCATCCACGGTGGTTATTTGGGGCTTTTAACGGCGGTTTTGGAACCGCCGCTGAGTAGACCGCTGTAGTCGTTTACGACGATTTTTTGAACTGCCGTAGAAAGTATCACTTTTAACGGCGGTTCTTGAAATATACCTTCTAAAAAGTCTGTTTTCCAGAACTAACATTGTACGGCGGTTCTTGAAAATTACCTTCTAGAAAAGTCTATTTTCCAGAACGGACATTGAAAAATACCTTCTAGAAAGTAGTAAAAAAAATAAAAAAGAAGAAGAAATGAAACCAGGTGAACCAATTTCTAGAGATTCATTATTTTTATATCACTTTTCTAAATGTTCATCACTCTACTATTAAATAGTTCAAGTTACAACCAACGCAAGAAGTTATCACTTAAAAACTATCTATTGATGATATTTTAGTACTTGATAGGAGCGATAATGTCAAGCTGAGCGCCAAGCTTCTCCTAGGTAACCTTCTCAGCTTTAAATCTCAATCTCATCAACCCCTCCCGCAGGCCCGACGACCGAGATGCAGCCTTCAAATAGCATAATCCATATTCTATTAACAGAAAACAAACCATGTAAAACAAAAGGACTACGAAATACCCAAGAATCGGTTCAAATATTCTAAAATGTTGAAATGATCAACTTTTTCAGTTCTAATTGATCAACTTTTATCATTATTTTGTACATAGCTATGTCACCAAATAAACAGGTCCATAAGAACAACACTTCTGAGTATTATTATTAATCTGGCCAAGACACATATAAGGCACCTCATACTCATCTGCTCTCTTTGTCGAACTAATAAACCCGGTGATTGGACCGGATGCTGCCTTAGCGACCTGGCCCGTATCAAATCCATCATCAGTTTTCTGGACCGGGCCCGAAACATGACCACTCATCGGTTGCTCGGTCGATTTTCTTTTCCTGTCAGTTTTAAACCAAGAAAACAATGAGTTTCTCCATGATTTCCTGTTCGAATTTATATTTATCTGATTGAAAATTTGCAGCATCTGAAGTCCACTTGCATGAATTCTTTCTGGCTTCTTCTAAGAACTGAAAGAGAGACTTAAATATGTTAAAATTAGAATCATGGTTTTAATAGGACCCCAAAAAAATATAATGTTACATGTAAAACAAATTAACCTGAGTGAAATCTTTTATATATATATATACTATATATATATATGTGTGCTGTGTGTGTGTGTGTGTGTGTGTGTGTGTGTGTGTGTGTGTGTACAATTCGAATGCTTTTTAGTTAAAATAAGGAGAAATACACTAAAAATCTGATCCATCCATTTAATTAGATCTAAGGCCCATAATTGACCCTAGGTTCACATATAGGAACATGGTTCTCATTTGAAGTTCAAATGAGAACCATGTTCCTATATGTGAACCTAGGGTCAATTATGGGCCTTAGATCTAATTAAATGGATGGATCAGATTTTTAGTGTATTTCCTTATTTAATTAAAAGCATTCAGATTGTATAATAAAAGCACCACTGGTGTATATAACTGAAAATATTAATAAAGCACTGTGATTGTATAATAAAAGCACTGCTGGTATATAATAAAAACACTAGTTCCCAGGTTCGCATATAATGACATGGTTCCATTTGAACCCACCCCTATATATATATATAATCCCAATTATCAGTATGAAAATCTGAATCTTACCTCGTAAAAAGTAAATAAATGACATAAGAGTATAAAATTTGTCACCCTTCATTACCTTTATTGGTCTTGATCTTGGCAGAGAAGGCAAATACTTGAGAAAATGATAATTACAATCAATTCATCGATAATGAAATTAGAATGTGAGATTAGGCAAATACTTGAGAAAATGTTGAATCGTCATATGAATGAAATTAGAATGTGAGATTTGCAAACACTAAAATATGATTAAAGGAAAAAAAATTATTCTAAACCTAATAATTAACTTTTTTTTAGTCATTATTGCAAACATCTACACTCCCTTAAAGTAACTAAAGCCTACATATCTGTGTTTAGTTAGACATCTAATTTTTCATCCAAACTGTGTATCATCTCATGTTCCAATATTATGATTACACTAAGTATATTGATGATATCATTCATGGAATATGAAAAGGAAAGATGTCTAAATATAGATTATTTTATGAAAATTTTGTGACCATTAAGAAAAGGGAAACCTAAATCAAATTACCTCTTCTAATGGAGGTCTTGGTCTATGCTCATTGTATGAAACTGATCTCTCCACCTGTTTCAAGAAACACAAATAATTCTATTAGATCAAATACCAATATTAGTTAATTATGTTTTCCCCCCTAAAATTACAATAATAATTCGTTAATTTTTAAAGTTGAAGAGCCTGGACTTTTGATTTTTTCTAGGAGGTGATTCCAGCTATTGCTCATAAAATCCCTACCCTTGGAGTCATTAATACTTTTCAGCAAACAGCTGATGGCATAAATGAAGTGTGTCTTGAGTTTCCAAGTTTTTGTAAAAAGTTAGAACATTGTTACATATCCAAAGCCTGTTTTTGTATTGGATAATAACCTTGTGGTGAACAAAGGAAATACTCAAAGCAGCTCAAAAAGATACCATGTTTTACATGAATACATAATAGGAAGGATCAAATACTTTTACCCATTTTAGTTTAGAAAAATAAATAAGACAATCAAAATTGTCAGTTAAATACAAACTAATTTCCAAAATGAAGTTCCAGACAACACCTGTTTCCAAATTACAATCCATGTTTTATCCAATGGACAACAATTAATTTGAAGTAGCCATTTAATATGAGAAAATTGTTGAAATTGAGATAAATTGGCTCTCTCACACACCTTTAGAAATTAGAAAGGAAAAATACCTGGGCAGGGGTAGCCATGAGGGTGGGGGAGTCGAATATGTCAACAAATGGCGGGTTTTATAAGTCTTTTGGCCGATTGAAGAGCGTGTCCGGAGACGTCGCAGCAACAGAAGCGAGCTTTGATAGAAAGGGATGAATGAATATGCATAGAGAACTAAAACAAAAAAACTTTAGAGAGAAATTTATACAAAGAAAAAAAAAAGGAAATTGAAGGAAGTTCAGGAGAAATAAAATAAACTCCACAATTAAGTTGTTGATCTCATAAAATTAAACCACAAAAGAATTCAAGAATTTGTACATCCCCCTTCAATTAAACCCTGCACATTACTTTATAATTCACCAGATAACAATGAACTCACAAAAAAAATCTAATCTCATAAGAAATCAAGACGAAGAAAATTAATTAACGCAAAATGTTTTGCAAGAAACTACATGAAATCATAAATTCTGCAAATTAATAACCTTCGTTTGTTGTTGTCCGGGTTCTATCGCCACCACCCGGAGCTCCGGCGAGTCCCAACCGGTGCAAAGCACCTGCAATCAGATACCAAATAGAGTTAGGGATAGAAAAGGGTAATAACACAAAGTAAATACCAGACAAATGAGATGATATAGGGCTAAAATGAAGAAACTCTCTTTCACGGAGAAAGATGTCGCCGATCTGGGCTGCACGGTGCCGGCGACAAACTCCGACTGATCTTCTTCGGACAGGCTCAGATCTCCCAGAACTCGGTCCCCCTTTAGTCCCAACAATGAACAAGGAACGTGACCCCAACGCGATTTTGGTTCAAATCCCCTCCCAAAAACCCACATGGCAAACACACTAAAATTGGACGCACCCACGCTCAGAGTTTTTTCGCACAAAGAAAAAACGGTGAGAGTGATTGAGAGAGAAAAGAGGGGCCGCTCAAAGATGAAAAGTGTAATCTAGGTAGTGAGTCTCAATTACGGTTAGGAGCCAAGTATGTCAACAAGAACCGAGGGCTGAAATTAAATTCCTACGATGGACGGTTCAGATCGGGACTTAGAATAAGTAAATGAGCCACACTACGGCGGTTCTAATAAAACAGCCATTAAATGTCATGACATTCACGGCGGTTCCAATGGAACCGACGTTAAAACAAGCTGGCCTCCAGTTTTTAAGTCGATTCATTTATAACCGCCGTAGAATAGGTGAGCTTTTATGGCGGCCCAAACATAACCGCCGTAGAATGTAGGAATCTACGGCAGTTTTCAGATAACCGCCGTTAAAATTTGGATTTATCATCGGTTTTCTGGAAAATTGCCGTAAAAACATATTTAATAGTGATTTTCCAAAACCGACGTGGATGAGGCGTCGTGGTAGCCCTGTTTTGCAGTAGTGTGTGAATAGAAATTTAATAAAGAATTAATGTTATCATGGTTACTATGATTAGCAAGATTAACCTGCTTGGTTGAACTTATTGAAAGTGCTTATAACTTATTCCATCACAATAAGCTTTTTTAGGTTATTTGGTAAAAACCAAGAATAAGCTTATTCTGCCTAATAAGCTCCTGTTTAGAAAAAGTTACAAATCGTAACTTTTTCTAATAAGCTCCTACCTTATTTAGTAAAATTCCTTTTTATCCTTTTATATTGTAAAAAATATTTTATTTATAAACTACTATATTACTTTATATTTTACGAAAATATTTTTATTAGTCAAAATTAAAGTTATATTTATAATTTAATTATCTTTTTAATTGTTTTTAAAGTACGTTTTTTTTAAATAATCTTTTGGAAAGTCTTCATTAATTATTATAATTTTATTTATTTTATATCTTATATTTTTCTTTTTTATGTATAATATTTTATATTTTTTAATCATATTTATATTGGTAAATTAACCTTCAATCAGCTACTTTAATGAACTAATTCACCAAGCACTAATTGAAAATCAGCTACCAACTATCAGTCATCAGCTACCAGCCGTCAGTCATCAGCTACCAGCCGTCAGTCATCAGATGTTTGAATCAGCTCAACCAAACGGCCTTCCTACTTTCTTTTGTGAATGATTTGATTTTTTTACCAAATATAATGTAATAATGTTAATCTCACTCGACGCAGAAGGCGCATGAGCATTTTCTTCAATCTTATTAAATAGAGTTACCTTAGTTTTCTTTAAGATGGTATTTGACATAGTTAGAAATTATTGGTATATATGTTCAAAGAAACATAATAAAAAATTAATATTATTATTATTTAGAAAAAAGTCCTAATTATTATTATTATAAAAATATTTTTTGATAAATCCTAATAATTATTATAAAAAAATCTAATAATTATTTAATTTTTCTTTTGTTGTGTTAAAAAAGTTGTAAACAAAAAGAAATAATAAAATTACGATATCTATCCTATTTCACACACACACACACACACACACACATATATATACAATAATTTTATTATTTTTAATATTAATTTTTACTATTTTTAATATAAGATTTAATAAAGAATGAATGTTATCATGAGTACTGTGATTAGAAAGATTTATTTTTAGAGGCGGCCTTCCTACTTTTCTTCTAGGAATGATTTGATATTTTTACCAAATCTAATTTGATAATATTAGTTCCACTTGACGTAGAAGGCGCATGTACATCTTTTTTTCTCTCTCCAAACTTCTCTTTACATATATAAACAAACAAGGTCCAACATTCATTTCACTTTGTTCACAAGCATATCCCCCACAAAAGAACCGACCATGTTGTCCAAATGGTGATGTTCACCTAAATCCGCACGAGATTTGACTCTCCAAACATTAGATCATGGAGATAGTCTTGCAAAAGGCCTTTTTGCTCTAATACTTGAACTAGAGAAAGGCTAACCACTCGCTGTCTAGGAGTTGTATGAGTGGTAACGTCCTTGACTATATATTTTGCACCTTTCTAATAAACTGATCATTGTTTACCAACCACACATGTCCAACCAATTCAAAATGATTTTTTATCTCTATTTTTGGTTATTTTTTGATATGTTGAAATAGCTTCACCAAAATGATTCTTAGAAGCATATACTTTTTAGAGGGATATAAAATAATTTTAAACCCGTTTAAGATGGTAAATGTAATCTACAAGAAAATCTTACAAAAATTTAAAATTGGGTGAGATTTAGAATTTCATACAATTCTAGGTATTTTCAATTTAGAAGTCGGTAGTTTCCATAAAATTATGGTGTCCTCAACTTAGAATTCCAGAATCCACAATTTGTAGTGGAATCTTGTGGATTTCATTACTATAAATTTTAAATTAAAAATACACTTACATCTTATGCAATTCACTTTTTTTTATTCATTTTAAAATTTAAATAACACACACACACATATTTTAAAGATATTATTTTTTATCACTTTAGTATTAAAATAATTATTTACTTTATTTTTTTCTAATATTTGCATATATATATATAATCAATCTATAAGGAGAAATGTTCGTGCAAACCAGCAAAAATTATTTATTTCTTTTCTCGATTTTTTAGAAATCATCATATTTGAATATAATATAATATGACAATGATTACATTAATCACATTATCATATTGGCACATGAGGTATAATAAGATCTTATTATTAATTTTATTTAATCAGATTATAAAATTATGGAATATTCTTCTATTTAAGAAAAATGACAATGTTAAACGTTATATTTCTTATTATCATCATAGTTTGTTTGTTTTTTAAAATTACTTTATTTACTTATTAAGTAGGAAGACATATTATTCTTCTTGTAATAAAAACAAAATAAGAGAAAAGATCAATAATGTTGAATTTATAAATTTAGAGTTAATAATAAATTACAAGTAATGACTTTTTAAGTATTTTTACAATTAGTTGTTTGAACTCTTCAAAAAAATAATAAAAAAAAAGGTAAAATCATATTATGTTTTTTTTTTTCCAGTTAAGTCGTGTTTTTATATGAAAATTGCAAAAATAAAAATTATCGTACATCCTCATAATTTGTGTTAATTTTACTCTATTAAAGTTATGATAATTTAAGAATTCATAATATTATATTTGATAACATTCCACGAATTCCATTAATATCCACATAATTTCATAGTATAAAATTTTACAAAATTCCATTATAATTTGATGAAAGCCATAAAAGTCAATGTAATTCCATAAATTAAACAATCCATAGAGTTTAATAAAATTCTGCTTGGGGACACCCCTTAGTTTGCAGCATTTAAAGATCACTAGTGTAAAACTCGCGATTTTCGCGGGCAAATATAAAAAAATGCAAAATAATTATAAGATTATTAAAAAATTTAATAAATTTAAAGTTTATATATTAATATCAAAAAAGTATATTTTAAAATTTGAAAATCTCTTACAGACTACATTAACTGTAGTATTCACAATGATATCATTTTCATTGCAGTAAATAAATTATAATCCCTTATCGCTCTTAACTAAATAAATTGCGATATAAAGCTTACCCGAGTGTACACGAGAGTTATAAAATGATATTTTTTCAAATTCTTGATATTTATATAATACGAAATCTAGAAGTATAGGTATTTAAAAAAAATGTGAATATCGTATTTTCAACATGTCTCGTATCGTACCTGTGTCATGTACCAATATAATCATTCATGCAAGAATCTACCATACTTGTGATGATACACATATTAGACATTAATCTAGGGCCCTTGATAAATGGAAACCACTTCTACATCACCTGCATGGTACAGAAATAAGACTCAACCCTGTGATGCTCGTTTTGCTTGGCTCTATTTTCAGAGAGCAAGAGATCACGTTACCTGAGCTCCAACTGTATCTTATGCTCTTTGAACTTTTTTTGAAGTAATATGATGACAATACATAGATGAATTAGAATTTTTAAATATACCATCAAGAATACACATACATATTAATAACTTTAACAGAATAACCTCACTAGTTAATGAAATTAGAAAAACCCTTTCAACAAAATCTTTATAAAAAAATAGAACATCAAATACGCTTGGTTCGACATCCGTAAATACTAAAAAAGCACCAACACATATGTTGTCCAGAAAATGAGGCATGAAAAAACCATGTAAATATTACAATAACCAAGTATGTAAATTACTATTTTTGAATAACAAAAGTGCATATATAACTAACTTTAACAAAATAAAAATGAAATGCATAATAGTATTCTCAGTAGAATATTTCATGAAATAGATCAAGTTTGTCGGTGTCAGGTCAACTCTTGGGAGTAAATGCCAATAATCGACCTAGACACATTTTATTTGTGAGCGGTTCAGATTTTGCACGATTATCATTCCTATCCAGGTACCAAAATTCTAAACTTAAATTCAACATGATTTTGCAATCCCCTAAAAAAGAAGAACCATTTTTCCCCATTCAAAGCGCGTATTAATATCGCAATGTTTTGCAATTTCTTTAGATCTAACACTCTGTTCTCCTGGTCCAAAGTAGTTAACACCGGTGGCATCCTATTTGCTGCTTCTCTAGGAACTGAGTTTGCAGATCTTTCGTCTTGCAACATTGAAATAAAATTAAAAAAAAAATAGCCATTAGCATATTAAACTAAACAAAGAAATAAAATAAGAAAACAGTCACTCATCTTCGATTTTGCACCAGCATTAACCGAGGATTCAGCCTTAATTTTTGGGTCCATCTCCAAACCCAACAGCTACAAGTACCAAAGTATGAAGTTTAAATAGAAGAAAATAGATTAAATTCCCTTGTTTGACAACACATTTACTAAACCCCTTTGCTTTAATTTAATTCCATAAGCTTCCATTGTAATGCTTGTTATCCCAAGTAACAGCCTAATAAACAATTCTTCATTTCCAATTTTCATGGGTAGATACTTCTGTAAAATAAGTTCCCCAAATTTATGCAGATTTAATCTATTATCTCATTCACAATCAAACAACATACCCGGTTGCTCTGCATCGATCCAAACCTAAAAGAAAAAAAAAATTGAAAGATGACCTCCTTTTTTTTTTCTTTTTTTTTTCTTTTGTAATTAGGCTACACCACATGGGATTTTAAATGTAATCATCCCTCAGTTTTATAAATGTGACTTGACTTAATTTGGTTGCACCTCTTAGAGCTCAAAGGATTTAGTTTTATAATTAGCCTACATATGGTGTAGATGGTTTGTGACTCAATTTTAACATGTATGAACATTTTTTTAATCCAAATTCTGTATTTCAATAGACATAGAAATGGCAAAAACTTGAAAGTGATGGCGACACGGATCCATTATCATGTGACGGAGTCCAACCCGCTAAATTTAGACCCATCCCAACAAATCGGGTATTATATAAAAGGTAAAGATTTGCCGAATTCCCCATATTTCTCCATACATCTCTCTTTCAATCTCTGCCCGTTAAAAGTCCCAGACGCATTGCAGAAATTCCGGCCAAATCCTAGGCCAATTGCCATATTTCACCGTCGTTGGTACCTCTCTCCGTCACTCTCTTTTCTCGGTTCATTTTTTTGATTTCTTGAGACCACCGAGAAAAACTCTGTCTATCGGATTTCGCAATACCATCGCCTGCCAAAACAAAATGTCAAAAACAAACAAGTCTTATGACAAACAAGTTCATCACTGTTATTAAAACTACATGATACATAAGAATTATATTTAACATCAATATTCTGCCCAAAACACAAAGAAAAAAAAACTACTAATCTGCCCAATTTTCCAACAATCTGCCCAATTTTACGACATTCGACAACTGAACAAAGCACAGAAACACAACAGAGTTAAAAAGATAAAAAGAACATTTTAGCTAAAATGTAAAATCTAAAAACCCTTCTAAAGAAATCTGATAATCAAACATTCAAGTAAAAAGTACAAACCGGCTGCAAATATCAATTTCTCCTCTTTGGGTCAATCTCTACAGGTAAAATTGTAAAATCTCTTTGCAAATATCAATTGGTTTATAAAAATTCTCAGAATTACCTACATTTAATTTGTAGTGGAAAACCCAAAATAGCAATTTTTATTTAAAATTACTATTTTCTTCGTCAAATCAGTAATCCTAATTAGACATGGAAAATAATAATAACTGATAATCGAGACAAAACCCTATATCATTAAAGCAGAATATGGAAATGAATGAATATAATGAGCACCTTCAAGAAAAAGGACCAATGGACGAGAAAGTGAGAGATGGTGAGAGATTTGATTTAACATCCAGTTGG
>BMAC01000194.1:910039-953658 GCA_014905375.1 Phtheirospermum japonicum
TCCCTGAATGCTCCACGGCTCTTTGCTTTGCTTGAGCATTGTAAATAGTTCTCATTGTCGACACATTTCCAGGATGCCTAACTTTCAATCCGTGCAATATATCTTTTGGTCGGCTGTTGCTTCTTGTCATATCAACAACAAATGCATTTTCAGTAGGAGTTAAGCGACCGGCATAGGAATGGCCTTCAAAGTGTTTAGCAAGAG
The DNA here is from genome assembly GCA_014905375.1 of Phtheirospermum japonicum. Lineage (NCBI taxonomy): Eukaryota > Viridiplantae > Streptophyta > Magnoliopsida > Lamiales > Orobanchaceae > Phtheirospermum > Phtheirospermum japonicum. The sequence continues at coordinate 910,244 of BMAC01000194.1, forward strand.
GATGATTATGCATGCCACATTTTATTTGTAATGACCACTTCTCCTCACCGCCAACAAACATTTGAGAGCCGTTTAAAAGGAATGGACATCCGCACTTCTTTGTCCCAGTTTGCCTCATCTTTGATTTTTTTCCTTCCGTCTCCATCTCCAACTCGTCAGGTAGTGAAGTGTGTCCCAACCATGCCACGATATTTTTCACTTCGCTCGCATGCTAAAATAATTCGAGCTCGCCTCCCACTCTCTCCACTGTCTGATCTTTTAACAACTATCTCCATACGATTTTCAATTCCTATTGAACGAACCCAATTTACTAATTCTTCTCTAGATTCAAAATAACTCCTTGTGTCAAATAAATAAGAGTAGTTTGCAATCACATCGCTCCTGATTGGACTAGCATTACTATTTTCGCTTGCCACTGCCTTAGATTCCTGAAAAAAAAAGGTTCAATAATAATTATATAATTAACACATTAAGGTTCAAAGAAAGTATCGAGCGACAGAGACGTGTTCGAAAAAAAGATTCGAACATATTGCAGATGTTCGAAGATTATTACCGAACAACATAAAAATGTTCGAAAATAATTTTCGAACATGTATACAATGTTCGAATATTTCATTCGAACATGTTCAATATGTTCGGCCGTAATTTTCGAACATAGATCAGTTGTTCTTGAAAACCAGCTCGAACAGAGTCGCAATTTTCAGAAAAAAAAATATACAAAAAAAAAAAAGATATTAACAATACTTACATTAGTCATCTTGTTCGTATCAATATTCTCCATTCTTACAGGTTGTAACGTGGAATTTCTGCCAAGTAGGTTTTGGTAAAGCAGAAGTAAGTAGGTTTTATGATACGTAGGTTTTTCTCATACACGTAGGTTTTATCATATATATATATATATATATATATATATATATATATATATATATATATATATATATATATATATATTATATATATATATATATAATATAATAATTATATAAATTTTATTTTTTCTATTTTAATTAATATTGTAAGTAAGGTTATTCTTGTCTTTTTAAATAAGGTTAATTTTGTCTAAAATCACCTGGGGTGAACTCATAAATTTCCGGGGTGCGTATATCCGCGCCCTTATTGAATATTCAAATCTTGAACTACTTGAAAAACACCCCCAATATATTCCTCAAAATGCATATGCATCTAATAAAAACGCATGTTGTAGAAAGTTCAACAAACCCAACCATTAATCTCCTTTTCACAAATGAACAATTAAAAATAAATTGAATAGTAGTTATCTTTGTAAGTCTGATGTTTATTATTTAAGAATAAATTAAAAATACTCTAATAAACATAAATACGACAAGTAAATAATATTACCTATTATGCACAATGACACAATCCATTCTTGGTTTCTTTTCTTCATAATAGCATATTGGAGTGGAAACAGAAGTAAACTTGTAAATTGAAAGGCTGCRGAGCAATAGAGATAGTTCAGCGGGCAAAGGTGGCGTATCATTATGATTGTTGTTCAATAGAGTTTGCGAGAGATAGATGGAGGAGGTAGTGATGGAGGTTTACAGAGGCGTAGATCTATCAAAATTTGGTGCTTTGCGCGCGTGTGTATATATATATGTATATATATGCATCCGAATTTTGTGTTTTCATTTGTTTCAAAAAAATAATAATTCAGACTCGGACAAAATGATGGTGTCGCGGTGGCTGCGTGAATACGACGGAGAAGAGAGTAGAGAAGTGGAGGGGTTTTTCTTTCTAGGTTTGGGAATATTCATTGGACTGCACAAAGAGGAAGAAGAAAGTAACGGTGAGTTCCCTTTTTTTTCTTTCCCTTTTATATGATCCATTTTTGATGGGTGGATACAACAATGGGTCGGGTTTGGGCTCCGTCGTAATAAAAATAACCCGTGTGGCTGTCACACAAGAGACTTGCTCATGCATTTGTGAACTTCCTGTAAATTTCTAACTTGGCAGTCATCCTCCTAGCCTATTAAATAAAGTAACAACGTAATTAAAGCAGACCGTTTTGCTATGGACTAGTGAAGGAATATTAATCGTCTACCATGTCATTTAAATTTAAGAATATCACAACAACAAAAAAAGAAAAAAGAAAGAAATGAATTATTTCTCTTGAGTTTCGATCGATAGGCAGTCGGTCAAATACAACTGGTGATATACTTGTCATGCAAAACATTTTTTCCCCATTATCTCATTGCAATGCAACTCCAATTTTATAGCTTCAGACTACATGCAGAAATTAATGGTAAATTATTTTAACATAAAACCCAAATGTAAAGAACTATATTTGCAACATCATTTTTTGCTTTAAGAAAAGATGTTAAGACAAATCCAGAAACTTTAGCTCAAGTATATCCACCGAACAAATAAACATAAAAAATGAGAATCAAGTATCTGAAGTTTATTCAAAGTCGAAGACAATGATGTAAATATCCAAATAATGAAAAAAACATCCAAGATCGCCACAGGAAGGACGAGAAAAAAAAAAAGAAATAAAGAATAATTAGACCCAACTTCATTATCATTTTCCGCTCTGGAATGGAACAAATAAAAAACAACAGACAATATAATAGATAAAAGAATTTGTTCTTTGTTTTCTAAGATTTTTCCAAACCAATCTGTCAACCATCAGAGTTAAAAATAGAATGAAATCCCCCAAATTTTCAATCAAATATCCGAAACCAATCCAACACCATTGCCTCTATCTCTACCATAGAACCACCACCACCACCAGTTGTCACCTTCTCCGCCACCACCACAAGTTCAGCCCGCATCTAAGTCGAAACACCACCACAGCCCCACAACAGTCGCCATCCCAATTGAAATGACACCCGAATTAACGCCGGCCGAAACCACCACCTCCGTCGCAAATAACTTCTGTCCGAAACGCCACCCACACCGCCGACATAACCTCTGGCCCGTAACCCTCGCCGGCAAGATTATCATAATTCAATTATAATAAAGATAAATGAGAAAAATTATTGAAAAATATAATTATCTTTTTTGTTATAGAAAAATATCGACGGATAGCTATAAAATAAAAGAGGAAAAATCTGATGCCGAAAGCTAGAATAAGAAAAAACAGATTGGGAATTGAAAATATGCAAAACATATTGGGAAACTAAAAATCGAATCCATTAAAAAAAACAGATCCATAAAAATTTATGATCGAATTTTACAAAACAGGTCTGATATTATCAGTTAGTAATCGCTCAATCAGATCGGGAAATAACGAAAATCATATAAAAAACAGATTTGTAAAAATTTATGACCAATTTTTTTGAAAAAAAAATAGACTGGGAATTGAAAATATGTAGAATAGATCGGGAAAACTATAAAATTGAATCCATATAAAAAAACAGAATTGAAAAATTTTAGAAAAATTAAGATTCATAAAAAATATTAAGTAACTAAGAAAACAATCTAAAGAACATTCCTTACCAGACTAGTTTTATGATCTATCAACATAACTTTGAAAAATATTGGAATTATCATAGCTAAAAAGAGGTTTAATATGAAGAACAGATTGGGAATTATCTTCTATTGTGTCGGCATGATTTTCTTGGGATTCAGAAATAACGTGAGATTAGGTGAGATTGTTTAGACGGAAAAATGAGACCGGAGCATACAAATTATATTAACAAAAATAGATTAAAAAGTTGTTATTTATACCTCATAAACTTTTTGGCCTTGTCCCAAAATAGATCCCGATGAATCACAAACTAACACCTCAGCCTATGAGATACCACAATCCGCCACATGTACCCCGAAATGCTCTCCATTTGACACCTCATCACAGATAGTTAAAATACTATTAAGGGTGGTAGTAGTAATAAACCCACAAACTCAATTTTTTGGTGGGGTCCATTATGACACATCACAAATAATAAACTCACAACTTTTTAAAATTTCTATTCACAATCATAAACCCATAAATATCCAACATATATTACAATTAAAAAAATCAAAACCCACCCTATGCCTAATTAAAAGTTGGGTTGGTAAATCAAAACCCAGTATTTACTGTTACAAATAAAACTTGATGTCACAGTGGTTGGAAAAAATTTAAACCCAACTTTTTGAGTTTAAACCCAGACATAAACCTACGGTTGCTGACACCCTAACAAAAGTGGTGGATCACTCGGTCTCTAAATTTTATTCTAACAAAAATTGCCCACCAGGTCCAAAACACTAGTTAAACTAGTAACATTTTATTAACATTCATCGCTTGAAACTTGTTTCATAATAATACAAAGACTTTATGATACATCTAACTCTATTAACCAATAAATTTATTTAAAAATATTATAATTTATTAATATAGATAATGTGACAAAAATTGATTGAATTAAAGTGAAGACACATTATAATTCTTCCATAATATATCACTTAGTAAATTTATTTTAGCTCATCTAATAAAAAGTAATAAAATAATAAATATAGAGGTATTTGGCTCGTTTAAAATTGTTTATTAGTAGCTACATCAATTTCTAATATCATTTTAATTTTTTAAAAGAAAAATCAAATAAAATTATATTACGTTCAGTCAATTTAATTCGCCATGATATGTGAAAACACTAGAAATTAATAATAAAAAATAAAAGCGAAAAATAAACAAAATGATGATGTTCTTACATATTCTTGTTAAATTTTTTTTTTTAAAAATAACATTCAACTATCTGATCTTATATAAGCTGTTGAAGACAGCTTATCAGAAACTTATAAAATGTTTTATATGTAAACTCAGCCAAACACGTGCTTTATATGAATAATAGAATCAATTAGCAATCTATTCATTCTGCAAATTTATCAGGCTTTATTCTTTCGGAGCTTCAAAGAAAATCTTCAGATTTTCAGATCTTAATTCTCAAACCCTAATAAAGAAAATTCATAAAAAAAAATAGAAATAGGATTCGACTCATATAGCCTTTTGATCTGATCAGGTTCGTGCCATTTCTTCCTTTCCAATCCTTTATTTAATTATTTATTTACAATTTTCTATGTTGTTGATTCCCACACTATCTGTGTTGTTTTCGTTGACCTCTAAAGACTGATATGAATTTCAATCTATCCATGTGTAGATGTTTATTCATTGTAGTTGTGTTTAATAATTTCCCTGTTACGTTTACTTCAAATTTCTTTTAGTTGTATTTCACATGATAGATTGATGAGAGGCAAAATGGACTATTCCCTGTTAGCTGTGCGCATAACTTTTTTTTTTCTTCCTCTTTTCCTTCCCTCTCATTTTCGAGGCATATTTTGCACTGATCATGGCTCCATTTGATGCCAGTTTTTTGTGTTCTATTTTTTATGGTTAGGTGTGGAGATGAAGGTTTAAGGAAACAATGTTTGGTTGCCACAATGTTTTTCTTTATCCATGACCAATTGCTTAGTCCTTAACCGGGCCTGTAATATTGGCGTGGGCAAGGAGGCATGAATATAGTCAAAGGTGTTGCGGACCTCATTTGGAGGACTTCAAGTGGCCAAAGTGGAGAATACAGTTCAGTCTCACAATCTGGGAGGTTTTCTCCACCAACCCCGTCGATCAGCTTCAGGTTGATGTTTTGTCAATTGATTTGTTAGTGCAGATTATAGTTTGGACTTACGGTTTAGGAGTGTAGTGTAAGCCTAAGGTTAAATTCGTTAGTACATTTGAGTGTGGAGATTTATGCTGGTAAGGCAACTGAAAGTCTGAAATGTTAGACAGTTCTTTGACTCTTACGTGAGTTTCTATCCGCTGGGCAATATCCAATTACATTGTATGCTCTTTCTTCACATATTTTGTTAGTACTACATTTGTTAAGTCTTTTGTAAAGTCTCTTATGTGTAGCTGTGTCGGTGTGTGTACGACTTTTTCAACTATTATTGCATTGAAAGACCGCTTGTTAAGACATGTTTAGGTCGACGTTTTAGATTCGGCAGCATAAACTCAAATATTTTAATAGCAAAAACAGTTGAATTTCTCAATCTGTCAACATGGGCTTCATTATCAAGTAATCTTTGGGTTCATCCCGATGGAATTTAAATCCTTGAGTCTTCTGCTTAGAGTTTGGAGAGAAAGTCATTTTACTAATCTGTTATTATTTAGGAATTATCATCATATTTGGCTTAACTGCTTAACAAAATCTGTTCTTAAATTTCTCAGCTTCAGAAATTCTTTTAATTTTAAGCTAGCTTGTATATGGTGCTTATGATGCATCTTCTTCACTATTCATACGAGTGCTATTTGCGACGTCCGCCTCCTCATATATTTGGCATTTAATTATTTGTCTCCATGGCTATTTCTTCTCTAGTGAGGTAGGCGATGAGGCAATATTGAAGACTCTCTTGGAAAGATACATAAATACAGTTGATGAGGTACGCAAGTGTTATTATCTTGTGAAATTGGGTCTTTTTGTATTTTCCACACAACTGCATGCTTAAAACAGCAAAACCTAACCTACATGAATTCTTGCATCTGGATTGGAAATTGTTTTACGCCCCAGATGATTTACTGTGTAAAATCACCTTTCGTTTGAAAGCCTTTGGCTATCAGTACTACCATTGGGGAATATAAAGGCCAGGATGCATGAGCTGTCCCATAATAAAACCAGTTTTGCTGATACCTTCTTGTTTCTGATCTTAGCTGGGCACTAGCCGGCATCTTGTACTTTTGAAGAATCATATCTTTACCATGCAACTCACTCAAATATATAATATATTACGCAGTGATTAAAACTGATGATAGGTAGCTAAGCATTGGACGCAATAACTTGAAGGCCTCCCTATTTCGATTTTATACCATCTTTCCTATGTTTTCTTGAGAGGTTGTATAAGTTCTGCTCATATTTACTTATGTTCAGGTGGAAAAGAGAAAGTTGTTCCATATTTTTCTCAAGCAATTCTCGACGATATACAAGAGTTGGAAACCAGCTAATATGGGACAATGTCCCGAAGAAGCTCCCCCCAGTTCATCTGAACAATATGTGCAGAATATTGGTGATGTGGTGGTTGGCTGCAATTTTGGCCACCCTGCTGAAGTAATACTAATCTTGATAGAAGAAGTTTCACAGATAACAAGACTGCTCACTGACAGTAAGTTGGCTACATTATGCAGTTGATTTTCTAGGGGATGTTAGTGAGCTATAAGTTTTCTTCACTATTTATTTTCTGTTCCCCTTCTACTCCATGAATAGTGTGTTTTCTCCTTGATTTGGCTCTAGAACTGGGCTATATTGATGGTTATCAATTCTCCTTGCATCAGATGATGACATTGGTTGCATTGTTTCCTTATTGCCAACTTATTAATTGATCTCCTTCCATTTAATTTTTAATTTTTGGAAGTGTAATGGCATTATTTGCAGATCAGGTGGGCATTACAACGTGCATGAACATAACAAGCGAATCATGGATGGCCTTAGATGCTTTAACTATTGTGACTCTGTCCATTCATAACTGCAAAGTCTTTGGTTACCATTCTGGGATTCAGAAGGTTACAGCATTGATGAAAGGTCTGATTACCACATTGTTCTGATGTGCGGCAGCATTCTATCTTCTCTTTTATTGTTACTGCTGGTTTCAGATGATCAAATTTGTTTGGTAATAATAGTTTGTGTGTCAAAGGTGTAAATTTCTGAATGATTGTGCAATTTTCTTTTATTATTTCATAATATATCAATTCCCATATTAAATCTCTGTTCCCCTCTTTTTTCGTTGAAATTTTATATACCTGAAGGTATACACTAACACACATTGTCAAGATAGAGTACAGTATATGCCACAAACCTATTTTCGTATTATATGTTAATGTATAGTTAGTAGAGGGATGGGAATTCAAATGACCATCTAAAATTTGAAGATTTTGGCAAGTTCGAATGCGTTTATAGCAGCATTTCCAATGAGTTCTGAGTTTTTACTTCTTTTTTTAACTTGAAAATATAAGTGCGAAAATAACAATAAGTTTTGTTCGTGTATTTATTATTTATATATATATCCACGTGAAGAAATATGCTCTAGAAAATGATATTGTGTTTCCTTTTATGTTTGAATTGCATTGTATTAACAAATCAAAGCTATTAAATTGTTAGCGGTGTGTAAATGCTGAAATATTTTAAATGTAAGAAAATAGTAGTGTGGTCATATAAGAATTTTGTGAGACCCAGTAAAGAAAAACATAATTGGCCTTGGATTTAGCAAAGCTTGAGCATGGAAGTTTATTTGGTTTTAGAGTACTTTTCAATCTGCTGTGGACATAGTATCCTATCAGCTAATACAGACTTTGACTTTATATTTGAAGTCTATGAATGCGAGTCGATTGATCCAAATGAATTTGCAGGGGATTGTTCAACTGATAGTGCTCTTGAATTGTGTGACTGATCATTTAACGTTGTGCAATGATTTTATCTAAAACTTACTGTGTTGTCTGTTAGGTTTGTTGTCTTCTGATTGTGGAAATTTGGTACTCGCATATTACATGCTTAATGCTTACTCCTAGCTTCTGTTTCTCCAGCTGCCGTTGTTCAACTTAAGACTATTATTAGTGCACTCCCAGCAGATCAAAATTTGTTAAATGCTATGGTACAAAATGCTGGAATTTTGCAGCAGATACTTGTTCACGTGGTGTTCATCATCTGCAATTTCATTGATCTACGATCACGCATAGAGGAAAATGTACTGTTGAATAGCACCAACATGGAACCTTCTCCAGCAGGGATTGGTGAAATTCATATTAGCCCTTCTACTGCTGTAACATCTGCAGTTTCTGAAACAATCTTATCGTGGCATCAAACAACAGTTGTATCAGTTATGGAAGCTGGTGGTCTTAATTGGTTATTAGGTAAGGTATGCATTTCGAGCTTTTATTATTATTATTATTATTATTATTATTATTATTATTTATGATTTATCATGTCCTTAGTATCAGCAGTCATGGACTTGCATATGCACTTTTGAGATTTATGATGATCTGTGTTATGATATATAATTTTGGCCAAGCCTCTTGCAGCGTGTTCCTAGAGCATGTTGAATGTTGAATATAGAAGTAAATTTAAAAAACAAATTTTATTTGGTTTAGCTGGATGAAGTCAACATCTTCATGGAGAACCATGAATGAAGCAAAAATAGGTTGTACAATGAATATTTGGATCACACACTCATCATTTATACGCTGGAACTGGATCCTTTATTGCATTTCTCAGAATTGTGCATGTAAAAATATTACTGGAAATCTGCACCAAACCGGCTTGGTTAAGATTCTTGTGTGCTGTATCACATAAAACTGTCATGTTAGACTCCTTTTATTTTATCAGGAATTTGATATGGAGCTGGTGGATTTTTGAAAGTAAACCCCTGACTGGACTTCATACCTATGCATCAGATGCATAAGTTAATATGTACATGCTCATATTGGTCATACTTGGTATTATTCTTTGAATGAATTAGTCTATTGATTGTTGGTTTCGCAGATTACATGTTATTCTTCTATCCAAATTGATGGATAACTAAGGATCATTGCTTCTATTCAGTTGACTATCAGTTTTTTTGGTCTTATATGATGTAAAATGTTAAAACATTGCCTCTTGGGAAATTATTTCTTGAAGCTTAAGGCACGAGTATGGTCACTGTCTCACATGCTGCTCCAATCCCTCTAAACTATGTTACTTTCTTAACACAATTTGTATTATTACCAGTGGAAAAGTATTTGTAACTGTTAAAGTAAATAGTAGTGGAAAATTATGTAAAATTGGAGAAAAGTTTTTGGATTATATGCCTGTTACTTCTATGATACTTGAGGTTTTCTACTTTTGGCTTCACGTGAAAAGGAACTCCTTCTCTCAGGCTGCAGACGTTGCCCCTAAATAAGTCTGCATTGCATGAGTTCACTAAGTCTTGAGTTTCATGTAATATTGAATGAACACTCATCATGACATTAATTTTGTTTCAGAGATATTGCGTTTGATCAGGAGATTGATTATGAAAGAACAGTGGGCAGATATGTCCCTTCAGCATTTGACTCTTAGAGCACTTCGATCAGCTTTGGCGGGTAATCCACGCGGTCAAAATCATTTTCGAAGTATTGGAGGTTTGGAAGTTCTGTTGGATGGATTGGGAGTTCCTTCAATTGATAGCCTGATTTCGAATGGTTCATCAAGCTATGGAGAAAGGTAACCTTTTTGGACTTGCTGAAGTTTGCCTACCAGCTTATCTTATTGTTTGCAAGTTCTCCCTGTAATGGTGAGATGAATCGTGGAACATTTTTTGTTTTAGCTTAAAAAGAATTTTGTTTTGTTCCTTGATCATCTGTCAGGTACTATTAGTCGTTCAATTTTGAAGCTACTGTAGTCATGACCTCAACTAGTACTTCATAATTACTGAATAAATTTAATTCAAATAGCAATGTAGCATGCAAGCAGAACCCCCTTTTATTTTCTTGAATTTCGGTGCTACATGATTGTCTGCGTTCAATGCAATAAACTCAGTCAAAAACTATCCATCGACATATATTGACACCTCAAATTTCATATACCAACGGGCTTCTATTAAAAGTAAATATGATTGATAATTGGTAAAATAAAAATGAAAAGGGGTAGTAATCCCTTCTATTTAGCCAGCATATTATATTCAAAGAGATAAATTAATCAAAATCTCCTGTTTAAGTGGTATATTACCTGAAAAATTATCATCCTTGAGATTTGGATTTGCCTTGGTTTGTATGATGTGGACGTAACATAAATGGTACTTCCTGATAAGTGCAATTATATAACTTGTTGCAGTTATTTTTGTTTTCTTTATCGCCTCAAATGTTTGCCTTTTATTTCTGCAGGAGTAAAAATCCTTTGGAGGATATTTTTAATCTCCATGTTCTCTCATTGGAGGTTCTTAGGGAAGCTACGTATCCTTGCAAACCTACTTTTAAATTATTGGATTTACATAGTCTAGAAGACCAGAATTCAAGGTCATGCATGCATCATCATGTGCTAATTCAGTTAATTTTTTCATTCATTTGGTAACATCAATATTGCATGCTAGTTGACTCATGGTTCTACTTTTGTCTACTGAGATTAATTAAGCATTTTGAAGTCACTTTTCTACTGTTTAAGTGTTAAATATTTTTCATCCATTTTAAGGCACGTCGTGTCAGTCTATGGTTGCCCTTAACTACTTCAGAGAGTATCACAAGTACTACTATAATGTTCTGAGAAATATAGTTCATTATATATTACTCTGTTGCTCACCAAGAAACAAAAAATAAAATTTTAAAGGCAAAACTACCAGACCATAGTTATATATGTCATGTCTTGGCTTATGAAAGTGTGAAGGAAGTGAAGAAATAATTATTAGCAATGCATGATCAAATGCTAAAAGTTACTGATTCCTTTAACTGGTCTGTAGCTATGGGAATCTGAATAATTTGCAATTTCTTTGTGAAAATGGAAGGGTGCAAAAGTTTGCAAACAGCTTTTGTTCAGTCGCATTTATGCTTCAAGAGTACAAACGGGGCAAGGACTCCTCTGCGAAAAAATATCTGGATGGATTTGAGGAAAGAAAAACTAATGCTTCAGAAATTTTTGAAGCAGAGCTCTCCCCTCCATTTTCATCTGATCCATCTTATATACAACACTGGAAAGATTATGTTGCTAGGTTGAGTGCAGCTCTTTGTTATTTCCTTCTTGAAGGAAAAGAAAACACATCCTGCCGCGTTCAACCAACCATCAGCGGAAATACCATAATGATGTCTGCAGTTTATGCAGAACTTTCTGTAAAGTGGTTCACAAGGGTGCTTCTTACAATTTTTCCATGCATCAAGGCTTGTTCAGATCAAAGAGAAATTCCTAACCACTTAAGGTGAATCAATCAACCTCTGCTGTTTCAATTTGTAGTTTCTCAAGTACCTAAGTGCTTTTGTTTTTGGTTGTGTGAGTTTTACTTCTGTAGTTTTCAATCATTCTGTGTCTTAATTTTAGATTTTTACTTCGTCACCTTTTTGAGCTTCCTTTACAGGATCTTTGCTTACACAATGCAGCATTATGTTCTTTTCGCATTTAAGAAGGTTCTTCATTCATCACCTTCATTAGTTGATGTCTTCCGTGCTGAGGGTGTGTGGGACTTCATTTTCTCTGAGAGTTTTTTCTACTTTGGTCCAGCTCCTGAAGAATTTTCTGAAGAGAATTGTAGTAGGAGTAAGGTTTCTTTAATGGATATTGAAGGCTATAGTTCAGGTTCTATTGAGGATCAAGTAGATGGGAATTCAGTTGAGATTCTCCAAGTAGAAGTAATCTCATTCATGGAATTTGCAGCAATTTTAAGTGGAAGTCCCCATAACTTGGTTGGTTCCTCTTCTTCTTCCTCTTCCATTTACGAGTCGGTGGATGTATATATATTCCTTCTGTCCAATAGGATGCCTGCATAGACATGTTCAAGGAATTAAGAAAAGTCAATTTATTATTCTTTTCTAATAAGGTTACCCTTATTCCTAAACGATTGTTAAATGTACGAATTTGAAAGATTTTGACTAAGATGTCAATGCTTTTATCTGACATTGCTCTTGTATATCTCTACAATTTATTATGTGCATTAAAAAAAATGCAGAACGATTATCTATGGGTTTTATATTTTCACTCACCTTACTCATGCAACTTAAGTCTTGGATGCATAGATTACAAATTTGAGTTAATAATATTACGCAAGGGGCACAATAGGCAACCAAATCAATTATTTGCTGGCTTTAGTCGAATAAGAATATATGAACAACAGTAACTGGTTCTACCAGAAACTGGAATACATTTGACTTTCTTAAATTTTGGTGTCGACGTTCCTTTAGTGGGCACTTGCAAATACTATTCCCATTTTCATTTTGATGAAGTTGTTGATTATTTATTGAAGCATCCACATTTATATCATTTGCTTTTTGCTAGAAAACTTAATTGTTCTCAATTTGGTTCTCAATTTGCTTCACATGCTTCCTGCTAGCTGATCCTTTATATTATGGTTATTTCATGGCAGCCTGAGTGTACTGTTTTGCTGGATGCCCTTGAACAATCTGCTTGTAATCCTGAGCTTGCCACTGTTCTGGCAAAAAGCCTGCTTAGTGTACTGCAGCTTTCAGCTGAGAAAACTGTTTCTTCATTTAAGACACTTTCTGCAATTCCCCGGATGCTCAAAGTTGCGTGTATTCAGGTCCAGGAGTCTAAAAGACCTAGCACTTCAAGTTCTTTCACTGAAACCATTACTAGTGGTGTGGCATCCTATCAAAGTCGTGAAATGTCTTATTCACCTGAGGTGACATGTTGGGCAAAATGCATGAAAACATTCATGGAACTATTTGCAGAGTACTTTGCAGTATCAGATGATGCAAAACTTTCCATTTTGAGCAGTTCTATGTGTATCAGTTGTATGTTTGACTTGTTTTGGGAAGAAGATCTCAGAAATCTTATGCTCAATTATGTTTTTGATCTTATGAAGGTATGACATTCCTTTGTTTGATATTATGTTTTGAATTGATCAAGGACAGTGCAAATGGGTGCGCCTCAGTTTCTCTACAATGGTTAAAAGTTTTTTCCTTCGTTCACAGATAGTTCCATTTTCCGAAGAGGTGCAGAAAGCAAAAGTATTTCTGTGTTCCAAGTACTTAGAGACATTCACACATTTGAAAGAACGGGTTAACAATTTTTCAGATTTGTCTATTGAGTTGCTGGTTGGAATGAGAGAGTTGCTACAAACAGATCGTGTGGTATTCAAATGAGTCTTTTTGAATTTTAATTTTCATAGATACAACAATAATTTGTAAAGTCCTTGCCATTTGACTTGCCTTTTTTTTTGTTGTTCTTGTTGTTGTCAGTATTATCAAGCTTTGTTCCGTGAAGGTGAATGTTTTTTGCATGTCCTATCTTTGTTGAATGGAAATCTGGATGCCGAAAATGGAGAGAAGTTGGTTTTGAATGTGATTCAAACACTGATTTGCTTACTGTCACAGAATGAAGCTTCAAAGGTACCCACTTTCTCATTGATTGCGGTTATAAATGCTGATGACTACTCTTCATGTAGTATAGAGTCCGTCTTTATTGTCTGGTGTTCCAATTGGAGCACTACATACCATGATTCACCACATTTATTTTCTAATTTCTTTTTGGCGATTCTTTTTTAGCATACAAATTAGATCAAGAATTTGAAATTGGCGATAATTTTCACTGAAATGCTACAGTGATGAGTTTGCAGAAATTTAGATATGCTTCTAGAATCAACGGAGTATACAGGTCATAGTTTGGCTGAAAAATCCACATTTCTATGCACACACACACACACACAAAAAAAAAAGAACTTCATGGTACGCATTGGAAGAAACTTACTCCTTGATAGATTATATATTGCCTTCATACCATATGCCATCTCGAGCTTCCTGTTGAATGACAACATTTACATCAAATATCCAAAATCAGTAACTGAAACTTATAATTCCCCTTCAACAGTCTCAATTTGTAAAGAAATGGTGATTAGTCATGTAAGATCCTTTTACTTGTAGAAATTTGAAGGAAAAACCAAGTATAGAAGCATACACTGATGACAGGAAAAGCCAAATGGCAGGTTGATATAATTCAATTCAATTTGTCTCTTTAACATATGTTTTTTATGGTTTGACATTTATGTGCTGTACTTGTATGAAGCAATAGTTATGCTGCTCATGTATATATCTGCCACGAACCTCGGGCGACAATATTTTGGACTCTTGCCATAGGAATGACAATACCTCAGTTGAAGTGTGAGGCTGGGGTTCTGCGAAATTTGAAGATTGAGTAGCATCCTTTGTGCTAGCTATAAATCTGGCATTTTAGGAGGCATTTGATTCTACAATTGCCCATTGTTCTTAGAGCAATGGTCAAGGGATTGGTCCGCATGAGGGAAATTGTTGGTGAGGAGGTTTTTGTTTTGGGAGTGACAACAACTGCCCTTGCTTAAAGTCCAAAAGTGGGTTCTTGTATGCTTTGACTGTTAGAAGATATACGAATGGAAGCATTGCTATTGGTTTTGGTCGCCCCATTTGGAAGGGCGGCAGGTTGGTCCTACATGGTTCCCATTGTAGTTCTCACTTTGAATTTAAGTGAAATCGTTTATGGTGGTTTTACCTAGGACCATTACTTGATATGTGGGTGCTCTTTATTTGATACTGGTTGACATTTTTTCTTTAATCTTGTTGTTTATTCATTGCATTAGTTTTAATCAACAATCTATATGATGTGCCCGGTGGGTGGGTAGTGGATAGGTGTACATAAGAGCTGCTGGACAAATGGGTTCGATGAAGTTTTGCATTCTTATTCCTTGACTAACATTGTCTTTTTTTTCCCTCCAATTTTAAAGGCTGCTTTTAGGACCCTTGTCGGAAAGGGTTATCACACTTTACGGAGTTTGCTGTTGGATTTCTGCCAATGGCAGCCAAGTGAAGCACTTTTAAGTTCACTGCTTGATATGCTGGTCGATGGAAAATTTGATCTCAAAGTGAATTCTACCATAAAGGTAATCTGTTGAAGCAGGGCACAATGAATAAATATTAATTGACAGACTTCAATGACTTTTGATATGTAACTATTCATGTTACTTATATTCTTCTTGTTTTTTTTTTTTTAAATCAGAATGAAGACGTGATCTTGCTTTATCTCAGTGTTCTTCAAAAGGTTTCTCCTTTTCCTCCTTACTCTTTGAGTAAAGATGTAAAATTGGTCTGACTAATTTACTTCATCATTTGATTTGATGATTGGGCAGAGCAGTGACTCATTGCAGCACCATGGACTCAATATATTCCTGCATCTGCTAAGGGATTCCCTATCTAATCGAGCTTCATGTGTTAGAGCAGGAATGCTCGACTTTCTTCTGGATTGGTTTTCACAACACGATAGTGAATCTCTGATCTGGAAAATCTCCCAGTTAATTCAGGTGATTGGCGGGCATAGCATATCTGGAAAGGATATTCGGAAAATTTTTGCTCTGCTTCGTAGTGAGAGTTCTGGGCCCTCAAGCTCATTACTCTTAAATAGCATGTTAACAATGCTAAATGAGAAAGGTCCAACGGCGTTCTTTGATCTAAATGGGATTGATTCTGTAAGTTCAATTCTCCCTCACAAGATAAGTATCAAGTTTTGCAGATTATCTCGCCCACGACCCAACCCTGTCGTCCTCAATTTAAATTTCATTTTATCATTACTGTGGTTGTAATTACTAGATAGGTTGTTCATTTAGGATTTCTTTCTTATTGGAAGAAATCCTCATCACACATACATATTCCATTAGCAGTTAGAAAAATCATCATTATGATGATAGATAGCTTTATGAACCTTATGGATTCGATTTCTTTTGTCAAATGAATAATTATAAGCTGACAATGAACTCCTTATATGGAGTTTTCTCATCAACAATATAGATTATTATATGTTGTGAAGAGCGCTAGGCGAGAGCCTAGGTGGGTCTTTAGCGGGAAAATACCCGGAGGCGGCAAGCGCCGCCTAGTGCCTAGGCGGGGATTTTAAACATTATTTAATAATTGGAATCATACTCTGTAAACAATTTAGGTGGCGATTGGTTATCTGCGAAGTTTTTTTCGCTCCTTAGAGGGAAAAAAAGACACCAAAAAAGTGATTGTTTGACACAATTTTTTTTCACTTGCAGAAAATACGACTCTAAATTTTTTCCCCAATAAATTTCCCTAACAAAAACCTTTGTGGGCCCATTTGAAATTTTTTTTACCAAATAATTTTATATCCAATCACTTACCAAAAAACACAGATTATAGGAAAACTCTACGGTGCCTTTAAGGGCACCATGCCCCCCACCCCACCTGCATTTACAACCATAGATCTCTTAAAAGCCTAAAATTGATCTAATGGTTCCTATTAAACCCCACTAAGTGAAGACCGTAAAGGCACCGTAGAAGTTCCCCAAATTATATTCAATCACTATCTCACCAGAATATTTTCATGTTCTTAAAGTTCTTTTTTCTCTATTCTCTAGTGAAACGAAACGAAAGGATATATAATCGCCACCTCGGTGTATAAAAACTTCTTCACATTTTGTTATAACTAGTGTTACACTTGAAGCTGCAAGGAAGCTTATTGTAAGTAGTACACTTATCACTGGACAGCAGATTATATGCCACACAAGCTGAAGCTATGACATTTGGCGCTTTTTGGATGCATCTAAACATCATTCTTCTTCAACTTCCTGAGTACCTGCTGCTTTCGATGTTATTATATAATCGAAACCTTAAATATAGGATTGCACTCAAAACTAACTCTGTGTTTTCTTGTAATTGAGACCCTTTTACCTATTTAAACAATCAGTCAGCCAACTTTGCTTTCTGTTATTTCCTGTGTTTTTTTTTTCTCTAGACTTTTTGATGAGGTTAAAATGCTACTTGCCTCCATTTTGTAATTGTTAAAGAGAAGATATCAAACTTCTATTTCTTAATTAAGCCAATGATACTCACTAATTTATAGTAGAAAAAGTCTCTTCAATGGCATAGTGTGACTCTTAACCCCTAAGTTACCATTCGAGTAAACGTAAATCCATCTATATTAGTAATTGACTCCTAGATATCTAGTTATTAACAGCAAACTTAGGATATTCAACAGCAGTAAGCAAGTACTGAAATTTTATGGTTAAGCAGTTATCTTATCACCAGTAGGCTATTATAAAAGTTGGGTGGTGGGGTGGTGGGTGGGTAGGGGGTGGTTGTGAAAAGTGTGAACCATACTTTGTTGAGGAAATTATATAATTATGAAATTATTATTATTGTTGAGAGTCATGTATGGTGTGTAATCTTTCATTATCCAGATTCTTAATGGAAAACAAAACATATAATTATGTTACATCCTTGTTTAAGGTAGGTAGATTGCTCAATTCCTCTCTGTCTTACTAGGTAATTTCAGTGTTTTAAAAAATGACAGACTCGTACACCTCGGCTCGCTAGTCGAGTCGAGGCGGACCGAGCCAAAGTGTATGAGTTGACGGTAAGATCTGCAACGTGCACCTCAAAGTTCTGAGGTGGCCGAGATTTTTGACCTTTTTTTTTTGCTTTTTCTTATTTCCTATTTCTTGAATTTCTTCTTATTATTAGTTATTAAAAAAACAACTGAAATAGAAAAGACTATTTAGAAAATAAACATGAGAAGAAGCTTTTTTTGTGTCGCATATAGGTGGCGAAGTTACAGCGGTTGCTGTAGAATGAAATGAATTGTCTATTTATATGACAGCTGTATTATATTGTTTATCTTATTGGGCCCCATATGCCAAGACTGCAGAAGTAGCAGCTGAATTGTTTGAACTGAACTAAGTTTTGTAATTAACTGCTGTAATTATTGGGCCTGTTTTCTTAGATTATTTATTGGGCCGGATTTCTTACTATAAGAAAGTGCCATAATGAGCAGTATATTTCTTAAGCCTCAGATAAATACCCTTAAAACAAATAGATAAGTAAACCAATCAGATCTTGACCTACGACACTTGAATTAATTAATTAACAAATTATTGTTGAAATTTGTGTTTGTTTATCACTTTATAATTATTTTATATAATTTCTTTCATAAAAAGTTGAGGCTTACGCCTCATTCTGCCTCGAGGTGTACGCCTTGCCTTCTTAATCTCTTTTCTTAATAAAGGAGGGAGAAACATATTAATTAGTACTCCCTCCGGTTCTTAATAAGTGACGTTCTGCCTTCTTAATCTTTTTTCTTATTAAATGTCGTTTATGATATGTTTCACCTTTTCTGTCTATTTTATCCCTATCACAACCTTAATAAAACTTTTATTTTTAAACTTACCAATAATATTTGTGAAAGATAAGTACTAAAAAACTGAAGTAGGAGAGAGAGAGAGAGATAAACAAGAAATTTTTCTTTTTTTTTTTTGGGAAAAGATAATTATACATATTTAAGAGATTCATTATTTGGGGTAACCTAGTCAGATTACATGATTTTTAATTCTCTCATCCCAAGCCAGAACGTCACTTATTAAGCAACTGAGGGAGTATAAAATAAGAATATATAAAGAAAACTATAGAATATACAATGTTTAGCACACCGTCTTGATGTAAACGGTGTGCTAGACATTGTCTACAATTTTCTTTGTCATGTAAGATCTCTAAGCTTATGTGGCAAAAAACTTACTCCAATGGACATCCCATTGGAGATGCTCTAATTAGATTATCTTTACTCCTTTCCCTTTTCTTTTTTCTTCTTTTTTTCTTCCTCTTCTTTATTTTGAGTTTTATAATTTTATTTTTCACATCATGATAAATCATTCCATTTAGACATCATTCTCTATTTTTAGAGCAGATGTATTTGTTGTATTTGAGCCGATATTTCATGTCCCTATCTATTATTTGACTGCTTATATCAAGAATGTCATTGATGCAACAAATAATTTGTGATTGCGAAAAAATTTCATTGAAGTCTTATTGAGTAGCCACTATGCCTTTGCGTCTTGTCTTTTACTTTATGAAAGTGTTTTCATATGTAATTCATCTTTTATAAGACAACTAAATGGCTACTGACTTATCATATGACTTGTGCATGCAGGGCATTGTAATCAAAACACCAGTACAGTGGCCTGTAAACAAAGGATTTTCATTTACATGTTGGCTTAGGGTAGAAAACTTTCCTCAAAATGGTGCAATGGGGCTCTTCAGTTTTCTTACAGAAAATGGACGCGGATGCTATGCTGCACTTTTGAAGGACAAGTTAATTTATGAGGTAAAAGCTCTGAACCTTATATATCACATTTTCAAAATTTGAGACATAGCAATCATTTCTGAATAAGTTAACCAAATGTGTTTAAGTTCATAATGGTATATCTCCATCCCGATATGAGTTGATGAATGGTCCTATGTGTTTCAGTCAATTAATCAGAAACAGCAATGTGTTTCGATGAATTTCAACCTTGTCCGTAAGAAGTGGCACTTTTTCTGCTTAGTTCATTCCGTTGGTAGAACATTTTCCGGGGGAAGCCAGCTGAAATGTTATTTGGATGGGGTTCTTGTATCCACTGAAAAGTGCAGGTACTTTCATTTCTCATAGAGGGTGAAAACTTGCGTTATCTCTAGCAAACTAACCATGAATTTTGAACCTGAGTCTCGTGAACTTTCAGATATGCAAAAATTAATGAACCGTTGAGTAGCTGCACAATTGGCACTAAACTATATCTACCTAGCTACGAGGAAGATAATATCGTGCATCCTATCAAAGATTCTTATCCTTTTCTTGGTCAGATTGGGCCCACATACTTGTTCAGCGATGCCATCTCTTCTGAGCTTGTGCAGGGCATTTGTTTTCTAGGACCAAGTTATATGTACTACTTCCTTGATAATGAAATTTCGGTTTATGTTGATAACTTTCTGTCTGGTGGAGTTCTGGATGCAAAAGATGGGCTTGCATCAAAGATCGTCTTTGGACTAAATGCCCAGGTTCTTCTTCTTTTCTACGTGATATTTAACAGTTGACAGGATTCGTTTAATTGTATAACCCCAAACTCAGGTGAACTCGCTTATTTTTTCAGGCAAGTAATGGTAGGACATTGTTTAATGTTTCACCAATCGTCGATCATGCACTTGATAAAAAACTTTTTGAAGCAACTGTATTGGGTGGCACACAGCTATGCTCTCGACGGCTTTTGCAGCAGATCATTTATTGTGTTGGGGGGGTGTCTGTGTTTTTTCCTCTTTTAACACAGTGTGATGTGTATGAAAACAGTGAAAGTGAACGAGTTTGGCAGATGTTGCTCACTCCCATTACCAAGGGGCACCTGACTGCTGAAACTATTAAGCTTATAGCATCTATTTTGGACGATAATTTAGCCAATCAACAACAGATGCTGCTACTTTCAGGATTTTCAGTACTGGGATTTTTGCTGCACTCAGTTCAATCCGAGCAGCTAAATTTGGAAACTCTTTCAGCATTGAAGCATTTGTTTAGTGTTGTTGCTAATGGTGGTAAAGAATCCTATCTACTTATCAGTTTTTTGGCTAGTTATTGTTTGAGATAATTTTTCCTTTCTTCAATTTGTTTATTTGGCATATTGTATAATAACTTCCTTTTCTCCTCCAGGATTGTCAGAGTTGCTGGTAAAAGATGCTATTTCTTATATCTTTCTTGACCCCCATATTTGGGTCAACACAGTTTACAAAGTGCAACGTGAACTGTACATGTTCCTTATCCAGCAATTTGATAATGATCCAAGGTTGTTAAAGAGTTTGTGTAGGCTTCCTCGTGTGCTTGATATTATTCGGCAGTTTTACTGTGATAATTCAGAGAGAAAACCTTCTGTCAGAAGCAAGCCAGTTACACATGTCATGTCAGACCAAATTGTCGGACAGAAGCCGGACAAAGAAGAAATTCGTAAAATTCGCCTCCTATTATTAAGTCTTAGTGAGATGAGTCTCAGGTATGATGTGTACATTAACCTTACTGTATCTGGGTTCTGTTCTTGCATAGTGCTTTCTCTATGCTGCTCTCAGAATATAAATTGTAGTAAAGTTTTGTTAAAGACCTTAGATTTTGTTGGTTTATTTGGATTTGCAGGGAGCACATTACAGCGTCTGATATAAAAGCACTCGTTGCATTTTGTGAGACCTGTCAGGATATGGCTTGTGTTGAAGACGTCTTAAACATGATGATACGCGCTGTTTCCCACAAACAACTTCTTGCTTCCTTCCTAGAACAAGTGCATTTAATTGGAGGCTGTCACATTTTTGTCAATCTTCTGTTGAGGTATCTTCATTTTAAAATGCGGTTAAAATCTTGAGTTGAAGGTAAAAGATTGTTTTCTTGCTATTCTGAGAGTAACGCAGAGAAGCCTCTTTTTTGAAGAATAACTGTTATACATGATGATAGTGCCGGACTTTTTATTACTCTAGTTTTTCCTTAAGTTCGGAAGACGGCCTCTGTTGAATTTGATCACCAATTTTCTCCTATTGTATAAGGTGTTAACAGGTGACATCAAAAACTTAAAGTGATGGATAAGATGACATTTCTTTTATCCAGTTATTTCGTTCCTGATATTTGTTTATGGTCACATTTGGGTTGTCGATAAACGAATTTTTCTTACTATTTTGAGAGTCAAAATGCGAAGAAAGCTTCTGAAGAGTCAGTGTCTTACATGACAGTAGTGTTGGATTCACGTTTGGGAAATAGAATTTGTTGAATTTCTCACACAGTTTTCACCGATTTTAAATGAGATACACAGATATTTATCAAGTTCTTTTGTTCGTAATCTTTTGTTTATCTGTCGTCTGTAGTAACATTCTATCAAATCTTCTAACGTCTTTTTTAACTGTTTTAGCTCACAAAGTTCTTTTCGCAATTGTTAATTTCTGGCACGGACCATTTAGTTAGTCATATGTTTGTTTTATCTTTACCAGATTGTTTATTTATGTCTTGCTCAAGGTGTAGGAACTGGAATATGAGTTTTGACTATGTTTAGTTATCTGTGAAACTTTATGCAACTCTGAACCGTAAGATTTTCACAAACATTTTTATTTTATTTTTTGAGCTATTGAAAGTACTTGGAAGACATGGCTTCTTCAACATCAGTGTGAAAAATAGATTGCTCAAAATTTATTTTCTTTGGTTCATCTCGGCTTCGTTAGTTGCATCTGTTGACAAAATTATTGGTGATTTTGATTTCTATACTCGTTTCTATCATCGTTGCAGGGATTTTGAGCCAGTTAGATTGCTGGGTTTACAATTCATTGGAAGACTTCTTGTTGGTCTGCCAGCAGAGAAGAAAGGATCGAAATTTTTCAGTATTTCAGTTGGAAAGTCCAAATCTTTATCTGAAAGACATAAAAAAATCAGTATAAATATGCAACCGATTTTCTCCATAATAACCGAAAGGCTCTTCAAATTTCCACAGACAGAACTTCTATGTGCTACTCTGTTTGATGTTCTCTTAGGTGGTGCTAGCCCAAAACAGGTTATGCATCTTGCCTTATATTCATTCAAGATATTCCCAACCATTTTACTGTACCTTAATTCAGTGACAAGCATCACTATTGAGTTGCATGCTAAAGAATTCATTATTAATTTTTTTGTCTGCAGGTTTTACGGAAGCATTACCAGTCTGATGGACCAAAGAACAACAAAAATAATTCTCAGTTCTTCCTTCCTCAGGTTTTATCTCTCATATTCAGATTTTTGTCAGGTTGTGAAGATCGCACGTCAAGAATAAAAATTATGGGTGATCTACTGGATCTTCTAGATTCAAATCCATCAAACATCGAAGCTCTTATGGTACTAAAATTGTGGCTAATGTTGTCTACCAAAACAAATTCACCCTTATGAATAGTAGAATGTTCCGTGTAGGAAAATGGATGGAATGCTTGGTTGGTTGCCTCTACGAAGCTTGATGTGATAAAGAATTACAAACTGAAAGTGCAAATTCGTGACGACTCTGTGATGGATGAGCAGTGCTTTGTGAGAAATATATACAGTCTTGTTCTTTGTCACTATATGCTTTCTGTGAAAGGTGGCTGGCAGAATTTACAAGGAACTGTGAATTTCCTGCTAATTCAATGTGAACAAGTATGTTCAGTTATTGCTTCACAATAAGTGTAATATGAATTTTATAATTAGCAAAGGACAACTCCCCATCAAAGTCTTGTTTTTGCAGGTTAGCATCTCATATAAATCTTTTCTTCGTGATTTGTATGAAGAGTTGATCCAGAAGCTAATAAACTTATCTACCGAAGAAAATATTTTTGTCTCTCAGCCATGTCGGGACAACACATTATACCTCGTAAAATTAGTTGATGAAATGCTGATCTCTGAAATGGATCATCGGCTTCCGGTAAGTGACTTCCCCCGAGTTAAAGTTGCTTTGTTCAACATTTCGGTTCCTTCTGGCTCATAATCGTGGTATTGCTGTTTTCTTGAAGTTTATCTTGTGCAATTTTTCCAATCTTTCAATTGGTAAATGCTAAATGATGTCCTTTCATTGATTATTATTTCCGTTATCCTTGATCTAGAGTCCTTTTCATATTTGTGCCCTACATACTTTTTTACTTATTTATTCATTATTATATTGTTAATGATAATATTATTATTATTTTCTATTTTTTGTTAGTTTGCTTTTTATGTCTGGACCGCATTTTTTAGATTATGCTGGTTTTAGGAAAAGGAAAATGAGGGATTCTACGAGAGATATTTGGAGTAAAGTTTATAAAGTTATTTGAGAATGTGTTTAAAATTGGTTGAACTCTTGTTCTGATGTAAACCACCACCATCCCAAAAAAGGTGTTTGTATAACTTGAACACTAAAATTAAAAATGTGCTGTGAAATTTATTTTGTGAGACAAGAGAAAGGACAATTGATGTCTTGTCAGTATTTTTGTTTTTTATCTGAATAAATTGAAACTAAATATTGCATATTTGTTTAATATATACATGGAAATTGCAATTACGCCTACGTGTTTTGCAAGGAGCTTATGGCCTATTTCCATACTTATTCTCATCAGTCTTGCTTCACTAAGCGAAGGCTGAGTCTTCCTTTTTTTATATGCTCTATTCCATAGATGGCATGCTCCATGGAAAATCCCAAAAAAAAAAAAAAAGGCAGTTTTCATTTTTGGTGGAACAGTAATGCGCTATGGACCATGTATTGTTCCTTCTCAGAGTCTTCTATGCAATTTCGGCTTGTTTATTTTTATACTCATTTTTTTAGGCTTGCTATTTTGTAGATTTTTTTCCCCTTTGCCTTAGCATTTGGTGTTTTATGGTCTATCTATAATTCATACATTATCCTGTTGACTGAAAGAGTAAGTTGTTATTCATTTATGACAGTTTCCTGCAAGCAGATCCAAGTTTCCTCAGTTTCTGGAGCTAGATAACTACCCAGATTTAAATGCTGCTTTATCTGACACCTTGCAGGAAGAACCTGCTGAAAACTTATCTCGGTACCCACATCTTAATTTAAATCTTCAAATATGAAGAATTTATCTGTACCACTGACCTTAATTCAGTTGCCACCTTAATCTTGTTCTTAAAATAGTTCGCTTTTCCTAAATAGGACTCTTGAGGTACAGAACCAGCATGACTTGAATGAAGATGAAAAAATTGCTGATGAGTGGTGGAATATTTATGACAACCTTTGGATCATCATCAGTGAAATGAATGGCAAGGGGCCAAGCAAGATGTTACCAAGATCTTCATCATTTGTGGCGCCATCATTAAGCCAAAGAGCTCGTGGATTGGTAGAATCACTGAACATCCCTGCTGCTGAGATGGCAGCAGCTGTGTCGGGGGGAATTAGCAGTGCGCTGGTTGGAAAACCAAATAAAACTGTTGATAAGGCTATGCTATTGAGAGGGGAAAGATGCTCAAGATTTGTTAACCGCCTCATGGTTATCTATCTTTGTAGATCTTCACTTGAGAGAGCATCGCAGTGTGTTCAGCAGGTTATCCCTATTCTGCCTTTCCTTCTGACTGCTGATGATGAACAAAGCAAGAATAGACTGCAGCTTTTTATCTGGTAATTTGTGGGTTGGATTTGTACATGGCGGGATTTCTTAGGAAATATGATGTTTATAATTGATGACCACTTGATCTTTTGTGTAGGTCCTTGCTTGTTGTTAGGTCCCAGTATGGAATGCTCGATGGTGGTGCCCGCTTTCACGTCATTTCTAGCTTGGTACGAGAAACTATCAACTGTGGGAAGTCAATGCTGGCAACTAGTATCATGAGTGGTGATGTTTTGTCTGATTTGGGTGGTAACTCAAAGGAAGGGAACACTGTATTCGGTTTCATCCAAAAGGATCGACTTCTCGGTGCGGTGCGTTTCCAGAATTCCCTACTATGTTTTTTAGTAGCATCAGCTCATTAGGAGACAAAATGAGATTCTTGTAACCTAATCAAAACATACAATTAGATGAAATGGTTGGTAAGGCATTTTATGATTAATTTGTTGTATCCTTGGGAAAAGAGGAGAGTGGTTACATTCATTTGAAACTAAAGTGAAGGTTTGTGGACCTTTGACTCTGCCAGCATCTTCTCGTGACTGTTAAAAGTTTGGCTAGATGAATCTATAAGTTTTGCATAGCTACAGAGTGATACTCAAAAGAAGTGGAAAAGTGGAGTCTGCTTGGCCTTCAATTCGCTTATTACAGATTCCTTGTTATTCATGAAAAGTGTTTAATCTTTTTTCTTTCTTGGCTGTTGGAGTTTTGCTTTTTCTTTCTTTTTGCAGAGTATAATAATTGAGTTGATCTATTAATATAGATACCACAAAGTTATCAGTGAAAGAAAAAGATTTTCCATTGTAGTTAAAGAAGAAGAAATTGAATTGATTATTCTCTAATCATATTTCTTGCTATCTTGCTGAATTTTAGTCTACATTCTGCAGGTTGCTGATGAAGTCAAGTACATTAAGAGCACGACAGCTGACCGTAAATTGCAGTTAGATGAACTTCGAAGTAGAATGGAAGAAAATACAGCAATAAACTCTAATCAAAAGAAAGCTTTTGAGGATCAGCTACAAAGTAGTTTAAGTATCATTCTTGCTTCAGATGACAGTAGAAGATCTTTGTTTCAGCTCTCTTTGGATGAGGACCAGCAAATTGTTGCTGTAATTTTACTGATATCATCTTTGGCTTGTTCCCTTTGTCAAGATTTTGTCTTGTTATATCTTGAAATTACCATGCTTAAATTTCAAGTTGCTGCTTCAACAGGAAAAATGGATTCATACTTTCCGCTTGCTGATTGATGAAAGGGGTCCATGGTCAGCTAATCCTTTCCCGAATCGCCTAGTTATGCATTGGAAACTAGATAAAACAGAGGACGCATGGCGACGTCGGCAAAAGCTAAGACAAAATTATCATTTCAATGATAAGCTTTGTCACCCCTCATCTGTAGTACCTAGTGACAAGGCACTTCCTTCTACAAATGATAGCAAACTTGGTTTTGCAGCTATAACTGCAGAGAAAATAAAGCAATTCTCGCTAAAAGGAATTCAGAGGATTACTGATGAGGAGTCTCCAGAACAAAATGAATCTGAAGCTCCCTCTAGCCAGCAAAAGTTCTCAGATATTGAGGGTTCTTCGGACAGACAGAATTCTGAGTTGGCAAAGGAGAGTGGCGAACAGGAAATTGTGCAAGATAGAGAAGATCATCCCTCAGTGACAGAATCAGAGAACAGTGAGGTATGATTTTGAACATCCACATGGAGCGTAAAACATATATAATTGATCTAATTCTTTAATGTATTTTCAGGTTCTCATGGAAATCCCATGTGTTCTTGTAACACCAAAGCGGAAATTAGCTGGGCGCTTGGCCATTATGAAAAAGTCCTTGCATTTCTTTGGTGAGTTTTTGGTGGAAGGTACAGGAGGGTCATCTGTTCTTAAAACCTATTATTCTTCAGGTAATTCTGATCACAGCAGGCTTGAACATTCTGGAGGACCTCCCAGGCAGAAGTTTCTAAAATTGCCCATGCATTCAAATTTGGATTCTGAAAGACTATGTGTCAATGAGAATATTAGTTCAGTTGACAGAGTTAATGATCAAAAGCAGCATAAAAGTGTTAAGCGCCATCGGTGGTGGAATATATCTAAGGTACTAAACATTTGTTTGATATCCTGAGGTTTTAATGTATAAGTACATTATGTGGTTATAACTCTATTGCCACGTCCTTTTTTTGTTTTCTGATCATAGATTAAGGCTGTCCACTGGACTCGATATTTGCTGAGATATACTGCAATAGAGATCTTCTTTATCAACTCTATTGCTCCAATATTTTTGAATTTTGCATCCCAAAAAGATGCAAAAGATGTTGGAAGCTTGATAGTTGCAACCAGAAATGAATCTATATTTCTCAAGGGGCATAAGGACAAGACTGGAGCTATTTCATTTGTTGATAGACGCTTAGCTCAGGAAATGGCAGAAACTGCTAGAGAAAGCTGGAGGAGAAGAGAGATTACAAACTTGGAGTACTTGATGATTCTCAACACCCTTGCAGGAAGGTCCTACAATGATTTAACTCAGTATCCTGTGTTTCCTTGGGTATTAGCAGACTATTCCTCTGAGACTCTTGATTTGAAGAAGTCATCAACATTCAGAGATTTATCAAAGCCTGTTGGAGCCCTTGATCCAAAACGGTTTGAGGTTAGTTCGATCTAATTTTTCTCATTCCAGTATTGTCCTTGTGTAAATTCTGTGCCTAAGTTCTTTTTCGTTGACTCAGGTGTTTGAGGATAGATACCATAACTTTGTTGATCCTGATATTCCCAGGTAATCCGGACCCCTTAAAGTCTCTAATTTCCAGGTCTTGTACATGTATTATATTGCTTATCATTATCTCTGTGCTTCTGTAAACAGTTTCTACTATGGTTCTCATTACTCAAGCATGGGAATCGTGCTCTTTTACTTACTTAGGTTAGAGCCATTTACCGCACTCCACCGTAGTTTGCAGGTATGTTTTTTGATTCGTTTATGTGTCTGCTCATACTAGAATGCTAATTTTCTGGTTCTAGTGTAGTTGTCAGCTCTAGGTAGTTTCTTAGTTTTATTTTCTTTATTATGGTCTGTCTTATTTGTCTTGTTTTGATTTCTTATTCAGTTTTATTAAATATTCTTGCTCTATGTTCAATCAGGGTGGTAAATTTGACCATGCAGACCGGCTTTTCCAGAGCATTGAAGGAACATACAAAAACTGCCTTTCCAATACAAGTGATGTGAAGGAATTGATTCCTGAATTTTTTTACATGCCAGAATTTCTAATGAATTCAAATTCATATCATTTGGGAGTAAAACAAGATGGGGAACCTTTAGGTGATGTTGGCCTCCCTCCCTGGGCCAAGGTATGCTTTTCTTTCTCTCACTAAGTAACTTTTGCTGGGCCCTTATTGGGCTTTTAGGTTCGATAAAGGTGTAGTCTGTTTTTTTCGTTTCAGCAAATTGGTCTTCCCTGTGCTACTAGTGACGATTGTTAATAGTTTGTTCTTTGTAGTAAGGTTGTTAAGAGTGGTGGATGTTGCCTGTGCAGAAACTTCAAAATATGTTTTGGTTATGCTTGTTCTTTTGTTCATTTTTTAATGAGTTGGGCGGAGTGGTTGGAGGGGAGGAAATAAATGTCAAACAAACTGTGAGGTCCAGGGACCCTTACAAAGGGTTAGTGATACCACTTGAGCTACAAGCTCATGGTTTGTTCTTTTGTTCATTAGTTATACGTGGTTTCACAAGTGTAAAAAAAAAAGAGTTATTTCTTATAATATAAAAGTAACATTTAATTCTTTATTTGTAATGCAAAAATAACAGATAGAATTGTTTTTTTTTTCTTTCTAACATGTAACCGATAGAACGGGACAGAGGGGGTATTTGTTTTTAGAGTAAAGTTACAAGTCGTTTTATATCTGCCTATCTGATCAATAACCAAGATTGTTCTTTCCCTTTTAAAGTCAATAATCAAAAATTGACGTCTACCATGGCCGTCCATAGCTACATGTTGAATTGTGGGGTCAAATTATTCATTTAATGATCTTCCAGCAAAATGTTTTCTTTCAGGGCTCACCAGATGAATTCATTAGTAAAAACAGGGAGGCCCTTGAAAGTGAGTATGTTAGTTCAAACCTTCATCACTGGATTGATTTGGTTTTTGGTTACAAACAGCGTGGAAAACCATCTGTGGAGGTATACATTTTTCTTCTCCATTGGCTCAAAGCTCTGATAATTATGATTTTGGCTGATATATGGGATACTGGTGTACAGGCTGCAAATATTTTTTATTATTTGACTTATGAAGGTGCTGTTAACTTGGATAACATGGAAGATGATTTGCAAAGATTAGCCATAGAAGACCAGATTGCTAATTTCGGTCAGACACCAATTCAAATTTTTCGGAAAAAACATCCTAGGAGAGGGCCACCAATCCCAATTGCTCATCCTCTAAGATATGCTCCTGGCTCTATCAATTTAACTTCTGTAGTTTCAAGTATAAACAATTCTCCTTCAGCGGTGCTGTATGTCATTCTTCTGGACTCGTATATCGTCACTGTGAGCCAAAACCTCACAATGTCTGTTAAAATGTGGTTGACTACCCAATTGCAGTCTGGTGGGAACTTTACGTTTTCTGGCTCTCAGGTGTGTCTGTTAATTTCTGTTGCAAATATATATATATATATATATATATATATATATATATATATATATGTGTGTGTGTGTGTGTGTGTGTGTGTGTGTGTGTGTATGTATGTGTATGTATATGTGTGTGTGTGCGCGCGCGCGCGTCTGTTTGTGTGTATTTTAAGCTTGGATTTCCGTGTAGGATCCTTTCTTTGGGATTGGTTCAGATGTACTCCCTCCATGTAAAATCGGGAGTCCTCTGGCTGATAACTTTGAGCTTGGAGCACAATGCTTTGCCACTTTGCAGACGCCATCCGAGAACTTTCTCATCTCCTGTGGCAACTGGGAAAATAGTTTTCAGGTCATGTCCCTCAGTGATGGAAGAATGGTGCAGAGTGTTAGACATCATAAAGATGTTGTGAGTTGCGTTGCAGGTAAGAGTTCTATTTTTCTGGAAAAAATATGTTTCATAATTCTGTCAAATCTCTTCTCAAATAATCTTGTGACGTTCTTTGTGAGCCTGTAACTGAGATCCCTCTATAAGAGATCAAAATGTTGACATCTTGTGCCCGCCTCACCACCCACCGACCCACCTCGACCACTGTTTAAAGAACTGAATATTCTACTCAACGAAATGATAGTGTTTTAGAGAGGCTATAAAAGCTGAAGCTGTTAGAGAGGTAGACTATTTAATACTTAGTACTCTAGCACGCCTCGTGTGTTGGCGGTTGTTTATGAAGCGTTGCACGTTGAACATTTTATATCAGTGTTAAGTGAGATCCGAACTTAAAAGCTCTTGTTTAGTGCGACTTTGATACCATTGAATGACCACCTCATCGAGAAGCTTAATTTGTTAGAGAGGTAGACCATTTTAATAGCTATGTTATGTTATGTACCTACTCTAAACTTAGCAACAATCAATGTTCCAGCATAGCACACCTTTAGTTTACTGTTACAGCAACTTAGGTTTCATCTTCAGTTGAATACATCAAAACATAGTCCCATCCTCAGCATTTGGTGTATGGTGAGAAGTAGGGAAGTGTTAGTTCAACAGCGAGTAGAAACTCCCTTGCACACATATCTCAACCCTAATGTACATGAAGTGTTTGCTTTCCATTTGATAAAATTATTTTTATGCAGTAAAAGTGTCCAAAAGTTACCTGATGAGGTTTATCTTTGATTGCTCTTAAATGTACTGAGTTGAAATTGGGTGATTGCCAATAGCCCTGTTTATAGTGCCTAATGTTTAAGCTCCTCTTTAGAGAACTATTCAAATTTTTCTATGTTTAGTTTACATTTCTTTATCAAAACTTCATTCTAACAAACATTAGTCTATTTTGGTGGTTTTAGGGATTATTTGGAAGTATTTAGAAAGAGGTAAGGTTTTGTTCCGGAAACTCTAGATATTTAGTATCTTTAATCTTGATTGTGCTGATTAATCTAGTCAAAAGAGAACAGGGTCTCATTCAATTGGTTATAGAATCTTATGAGTAATGATTTTTTCTAATATTATCAACAGGCTAATAGTACGGGACTTGCGGCATTTGATTAAAATCTAGTTTTGTTGTATGAAACGTCAAAAGTAATAAAAGTGATAGAACTTGAGAATCAATACCAAACAGTGTGGATAGTGATATATTTTCGTTCAGTTATTAGTTATTGCCATCAATGACAATATAATTAATATCACATTTAAATTCTTTTTAGTTCTTCCCACATGTGATTAGTGTGGAACACTTTATTTGCAAATCAATTAGGTTCATGAATTTGGGAAGGTACAACTCTTTGAAACCTTATCAAGTTGCAGTGGAGATAATGATATTCTTTACATAATACAACTACAACATAAGATATTCAAAAGCATACCGACAGAATTGTTCAAATTTAGCATTTGAAGGGGAAAAAACGGTTTATGAACCTATTTATACTATCTATTTTCATTTGCACATGGTTAAAAGAAAATAGTAGCAACTTTTATTTTCTCATAACTTAGTTGATAACTTAAAATAATAGAGGAGAGAACCAAAATAAAAGAACGAAATTAACTATATTAGTTCTTAGATAGAAATTCTAGATTTAAGTTTCACCACTACGTATGACTCTTGCTCTTAAATTTCTCAGCAACGCTTGATTTGGATATGATAGCTATATAAGTTGATGATCTTTTGAGTTTAGTAGGTGATGTATTACGTTGTTTCGTCCATTCTGCAGTGACAGCTGATGGAAGCATCCTGGCTACAGGAAGCTATGATACCACTGTTATGGTGTGGGAAATTCTTCGTGTTAGAACCTCTGAAAAGAGATCTCGAAGTACACGGACCGAGATTCCTTGGAAGGACTACATTGTCGCTGATACTCCATTTCATATTCTTTGTGGACATGATGACATCATTACATGCTTATATGCAAGTACTGAGCTTGATCTAGTAATAAGTGGTTCAAGAGATGGAACCTGTATTTTCCATACTTTACAGGAAGGTAGATACGTAAGATCTGTTCAACATCCTAGTGGTAGACCATTGTCCAAGCTTGTTGCTTCTCGCCATGGCCGGATTGTGCTATATGCAGATGATCTTAGTTTGCATCTCTATTCTGTAAACGGAAGGCACATTTCAACTGTTGAATCCAATGGCCGCCTTAGCTGCCTTGAACTGAGTAGTTGTGGAGACTTTCTAGTTTGTTCAGGGGACCAGGGACAGATTGTTGTACGTTCTATGAACTCCCTTGAAATGCTGATAAAGTATGCTGGAAGTGGAAAATCGATTAGTTCACTGGCTGTGACTCCTGAAGAATGCTTCATAGCTGGGACTAAAGATGGCAGTCTTCTAGTATATTCCATTGAAAATCCCCAACTTCGCAAACCTAGCATTCAAAGATAGTCCTAAAGAAGATCATTTGTGACATGACCGGATATTAGTTCAAAAGTGGGTATTGAAGACGGTCATCCTTGTTTGAGGTAAGTAGATATATCTTTGTATGTTCAAGAAATTAAATTTGTGTTCAAAATTGCTGAAGAGCTGTGTTTGTTGCATATTTCTCTGACAGCTGTTTATATATAGTACTTGCTTTGAATTTGACGTGTAGGAGTGATTTTACTTGTCTCCCCTTTGAATTGCTGAATTACCAACATTTGTCCTACCTCTTTCATTGCCAATACCTCTTCTTTATGTTTACCACATTTGCAAGACTTCGGCTATTATGTTAGGTTTTTGTATGAAAAATGATATGATGCAAGGGTAAAAAATAGTGAACTCTTTATTGGTGACTAATATCTAAACACTGTAATTGGAGACAAACATGAGACTGGAATTAAAGAACTTCGAAGTTTTTATGATGTTAAAAAAATTGCTAGTGATATTAGAAACATTATGAATACCTCCCCCATCCAAATATAAGTATTTATAAAGACGCCAAGTGAAATGGTCATATAAACAACTGGTAATTAGATTACTTTCTAATTTGATCACTTTTTGTTTTCTAAATTGAAGGCAAAATGATGAATTCGTGACTTACAATTGTGTAATGAAGCCAGAGTAAACGAGTTGGTTATTTAGTTATTACGGAGGTTTATAAATACATAATGTCAAACATGCTTGCAAATGAATGTACATTGAATCTCATCCCAATAACCATCTCAGCATTTCTTATTAGTGTAGTGATGTATTGCTGTGCCATGAGGTACTGTGTTGACTCTTAACGTTTTCGGCTGTCAGATGCAAGAATGCCTCGGCCATAGCCTCTGGAATTTGGTGCTAGATTTGAATACATCAGTTCGTGCTCTGAGAATTATCAATTATCATCAGTTCATGAATTGGAATGTCAGTGAAAGTGGAAATCAGCCCGGATAAAGAAAGGCAGTGGAGATGAATAGTGTTGCCACTGGTGGTAGGTATTGAACCAGGTACTTTTGTCTGGTAATGAATCTACTGAATGTACAAGATATAGGTTTAGATTAGATGTAATAGAAATGTGGCATACTGGCCTTAACAACCTTTTGCGACTCGCACATTATTGATGTAACGGCCAATATCAACAGTATTATGTTCATATTATATTATTGAAGCCAAGTTCCTGCTGATTAAATATTTTACCGTGCTACTGGAATGAATAATATGTTCTTGTTTACTGAAAGAATGAATATGTTGTTTTGTATGTACGCATCACATCTTAAATTATACGAAGCTCTGGCATAGATTTAAGACTCTGCGGCATCTGCATAGAGTAAAGTGGAGCTCAGTTCTATTTTGGGCTCAATAGATTATCCGAAGGTTGAGCTTTGTTTAGAAGATCTTAGTTAGCGCTATCTATCCATTGAATCGTTTTACACATACCACGTGATTTATTTATTTTATTTATATATATATATATATATATAGAGAGAGAGAGAGAGAGAGAGGGGTTCAAATGAGAACCATGTTTCTATATGTGAACTTAGAGTTAATTATGGGCCTTAGATCTAATTAAATGATGGATCAGATTTTTAGTGTATTTTCTTATTTAATTAAAAACATTCGGATTGTATAATAAAAGTACCACTGGTGTATATAACTGAAAATATTAATAAAGCACCGTGATTGTATAATAAATATGTCTTACTGCATAGACCCAAAAACATCTAACTCTTTGTTTGGAACACATTTAGGGAAGCAATGCCCAGAAATTTCTACCGACCAACTAACAAATTGTTTTATTCTGCCCGATACAGTTTTCAACTATTACACGTATTTCCTTAAAAAAATGAATTCAATCACACTTCCCCTCAAAAAAATCTCAACCACCACAATCATTAACCAATTTAAGCCTAGCACTTCATATATCCTTCCCCAACATCACTTCTACCCCTTTCAAAATTAGACCCTAATTAGTCACCATTAGTTCTTAGAAACAACAGACAATCAACCATGGATACCATGATGAAGACATTGGTCGAGACAACCTTTTCTTGATAAACACTTTTTGTAACCATGTTCAAAAAACACGACAATGTCCTGTTTTAATATTCATGAAAAGTGATTACAAAAGCTGTGTAAAGAATTATTTATAGACGAGTTAAGATAAAAGGGCAACTGCTAGAAGGTAACCTAATAAGATAACTAACACATAACGGACTGAAATACCCCTCTAGTTAATATAGTCAACACATTGTTCAGACCAGGTTAGTAGAACGCATTAGGTTCCGTCCAATCGATTCTACCCAAACACTTCATTGACTGTTCCGTCCTGGTTGGCCAAACACCGTTACCAATCGAGCAGAATCTAATGGGTGCGTTTAGTGAATCTCGGCCAAATGACTTGCAAAGATATCGGTCAAACGTCTAGGTTCTATTTTAGGATGGGGCATGTTTTGTGTTTCAGTGTCTGTTCGGTCAACCAAGACAGTGAATGAAGTGTTCGGTTAATACCAGCCAAACAAAACCTACTGTGTTCAATTGACCACGACCGAATGGTGCGTGAACAAAATCGAACAATCGTTTATTTAGTTTCAACGGGGAAGAAATGATGTTTGAGAAGGAAATATGGAGTATTAATGTTTGTTGGCGCATAATAATAATAAAAATGACTACGATGAAGCCATGAAGGCACCATAACCCACATCTTCATGCATTTACATTTATTTATTCAATTAATGTTATAATCTTAAGGTGATCCAATGATTCTGATCTGAGAAAACACGGTGCAGTTATGGCACCGCAAATACTCGTGGATGTAAGAAAGAATAGGTGGGTGGGTGTATTCTGACTTTTTAATTTAAGTCTTTTTTAATTGGCTACGATATTTGCACTGCAACAAGTTGTAAAACCATGTCAACCCTAAAGGCATGTTTGAACTAACATTCATTGAAATTTTGAATTCTGGTATCCAAATTCTTGTATTATTCAGAATTTTGTAAATAGTAAGAATTGTAGTTTGTTATATGATTCAAAATTCTTTACTTTTTATTGTAGATGTCAAATCATGTCTGAAAAGTGTGATAATATATTATTGTATTGTATTTAATGTTTAAACATATCCAAAAAGTGGATGATAGTGTATTATTATATTGTATTTAGTAATATTTAATTGTAATATATTATTTTTTGAGTGTTTAATTTTTGAGTTTTATAACAAACGGGTATTCGGTATTGCAAATGCCGAATCGAGGATTCATAACTTACCTCAAATATTTAGACATCCCCCACACAGCATTCATGTCACCTTCTTCCCTTCCCTCCAAGGCCCTATTTTGTGACATATTTATTCCCATTGTCAAAGTCTTTAAATTAGTAGATTCTAATTTTTTTGAACTAAAAGTAGCAACTCATAAACTATTAAGATAAATTACTTCCGAGCACGTCTATGGTTTCAAACCTCCGGAAAGTAACGATATCTAAACTTGTTTGGACATGTTTGCATCTACATGTAAGATGAGTCCATTTATTTGACAAATGATATCTCGAGATATTCCTGCAACAAGTTCAAAACTATTCCTTGTCTACTTGGGGGACTTCGACCCTTTTTTTTTTGGCTCATTTCAAAATGCCAAACACATTTAGATTGCCAAGGGCTTTTTGTTTTTATAGAATACATCCAAGGACGAGATAGTTTGAAGATGCTCTTATTATCTTGACAAACAAACAAAGCATCCATTGTGTCCCCAGAAGCCACAAATTCGGTGGTGGACAAAATGGAACGAATTTTACCCTCTTTTTTGTTTTCTTTTTTTTCTCGATCACACCAAAAATGTGAAACCACTAATGTGTGTTTGGATGTCCTTTCAATACATCTCATCAACATTACACTCCCCTAAGAAAACCTTAACGCTCCTTGGGGAACCACAACTACCTTCAGCAATTAGAGCTCTATCATTTGCAGCCATGTGGGCAATAATCTTATAGATCATTTCAATCTGCCACCAAGTGGGATATAAAAAAGTAGTCATTAAGTGTTTTCTATGATAAGAGCAATTAAATAGCGATAAAACAAGGTGTGATGGCACTTACTTCTTCAGGTGCATGGCATCGTTCGGCTATTTCTTCGAGTGTCAATGGCTCAACAGGCTCTTTACAACTAAAAATTTCAAAATAAACAAATAAATATCAATGTTAAAAGCCCTTTTTCAAACCAAAATTGACTAATATCATAACCTAAAAAGAACAGCTGCAAATATAGGACCTTGTCCATTGTAATTGTTAACTTTCATCTCTTTATTTTTCAAGACTCTAAAGCAACAGATTTAGCTTCTTGTAATTTTATGATTTCCTTTATTCATTTAGTCTGGAGAAATGAACATGCAACTCTGTACGATATTTTGCTCCCCAGGGATCATCTTTAGGATCCACATGCCCTCTTTAAACCACCAACCTCCAAGAATAGCAACGTTCTCTAGATTATATATTAAAATTAACGGTTCAGTAAAAATCTATAGCAACTAAATCCAATAGGGTCCTGCAAGTACTATAGCCGAGTATTTTGATAATACCTTGCCTCATTCAGTACCACAAGAACACGCTTTTGAAGAGCTAAAACCTCTCCGGCTGCTTTTTTGCCAGCTTCAACTCCTGCAGTAATGTCACAATAAATTTACAAATCCACCAAACAAACAAAACAAAAAAAAAGCCTCAAAAATTGCTGTGAAGGATAAAACCAAAGCCTTAGCTCAGTGCCAAGACAAGATTATACATATTACATATTTGTTCTGCAGGAAATCTGCATGAGAATGCCAGTAAGGACAATTTACCAGGTTGGTGATAAGCATTGATATTGACCAACGAGGCGTAAATGCCAACAGCTCGCTCGTAGAGTGCTACTAGAGCTCCAACGGATCTGGGCGTAACCTCTTGCACTGTCACTGTAATAGACTCGCGGTCATTGGCATATAAAGCAGATCTTGTTCCCTGTATGCCAAAATTCAATTATAGTTTTCAAATTTAATACAGTACACATATCGATCAAAAGTTTTGATCCTATGGAGAAGCCTTTTAATTTTTGCAATGATTAACAAACACCTCGTTGGTTAAAAACAAGTATTAACCTGTAAGAACCCAAATAGGTAGTCACCACAAGTGACACCTGGCTCAAGCTCCCAATCATGACCGGGCGGCCTATCTCGTAGAACTTCAATGAACGTCACGAAAAAGTTGTGTACCCCATCTCTGAGCTGTTGAATATAACTGAGGGAAGAGAGATAGTTTCAGCATAAACCCGATCGTGCGCATCAAAAATTCAGATAAATGTGAAGAATAACACATACGCGTGTTGATCAGTGCTCCCTTTGTTTCCGTAAACAGTTATTCCTTGATTTACCTACAAACAAACAAAGATGGCTTCAATATTCTTTCAGTATTTATATACTTTCTGATATCTGTACTGAATAAGTGGTTCAGTAAGTTGATTTGGTTAAAAGCATACCCTGTTACCGTCGAGATCAAACTCTTTTCCAAGTGATTCCATAACTAACTGCTGCAAATACCGACTAAACAATAGTAGGCTGTCCTTATAAGGAAGGACAACCATATCCTGCATATTGATCCAAGAGACGAGGTAAGCGGAACATTTGGAAATGGACATCATAATTGCATCTATATTTATCATAGAGTTAATTATTAAATAATACCCAAACTTTTCACTTTTTCACAATTCTAGCTCGTTTTTCGAACAAATGCAATTAAATACTTTCAAAAGTTTTTTCAAGAATAGCTTCCAATTTATAATAAAACTTATTTAAAAAAATTATTTAATTTATTTGGAAGTAAATACTGTAAATTTCAATGTATTTTTCAAAAATGACCAAAAGCAATTTTTGAAAAAAAAAAATTAATAGTGGGAATATTTAGTTACAAATATTTAAATGTCAGGCTAGAATTGTTAAAGAGTAATGGTATTTTCGTAATTAACTCTGTATCATAATTCGTCTAATATGAGTAACTCAAAAACCTTGGATCCTACGCCATTGGTCGCCCAGTACCAACACAAAGCTAGCATTGCTGCCGGATTATTTCTGACCTGAACAATAAACATTAGAAGGGTACTTTTACGCCATCCCTCGATTTTACCATTAGATTTATTTTGTAAGCTCATATGTATCAATAAAAAACAGCCAAATTAGTGCACAAGAACATGTAAGTAAATGAAGAGGATTTATCAACGTGTCGTTATTGAATTTCACATGATATATCAATATTATCACGAACATGCTTCAAGAAAGAATAAATAATAGTCTTACTTGTGTGGTCCTGTTGGCTTCGTCCATCAATGCTGCACCTGCGAGCATCTCTTTAATATTGATTCCCTGTTAGTGAGAATTGATACAAATATATAGCTGGCATCATTTCTTTACATGGAAATTAAACCTCATTAAAAAAAAAAATAATAAAATAAAAACCTGAAGGGCAGCTGCAAGTAAACCAACAGCAGACATTTCAGATGTTCTACCACCCACCCAGTCGAACATTGGAAACCTGGCTAACCAGCCCTCGATCCGTGATGTGTTATCAAGTAACGAATTTTCTTGTGTAATCGCAACACCCTGTGGACAACATTATGAACAATGTCAAAACATTTCCAATATAACAAAAAAACTTGTATGATACGTGCCGACGTGAACAGAGGTGATTTTTGTCACGAAAAAAGTACAAAAAATATGTAGGGTTAATTGCCAAACAAAAGGATAACTTTCAAAATTACAGAAAAACACCCCTGAGATATTATTGTCTTACATTTATTACACCTTCAAAATAAAAACATTTCAGAATGCCCCTTCACATTATAAAAATATTACAGTTAACCCATTTACCCCTTAATTTTAATATTGATTCAAACTTCAGGGGTCTTTTTGTAATTTTGAAAGTTAGCTGCGGTTTTTATAATTAAGTCAAGGGAGCTAGACAAGTAATTAATGCCAAAATAAAAATAAAAAAAGAACCTGAAAGCAAGACCTGTTTTGAGAAATCCAGGCCAGCTTCACGGAAGGCCTTTTGAACTTCCAGTAACCCGTTTCTTGTTTCAGGCGTCCCTCCACTCTTAATAGACCAAATGATATGTATTATTAATTAAGGTCTGCAGCATAAATAATATATATATACACGGAAAAAAATACTTTTCAACTCATACCTTCGAAACCACTATGACGAGTGTCGAAGCCAGCTCACTGCCGAGCTGTGCTATTTGGTGATCGATCCCAGCTGGATCCGTATTGTCAATGAACCTTATCTGCGAACGTTGTTAGAACAACATTAGAATACACACAAGAAGAAAAAGTTGACTCAAATCAATAAAATGGAAAACAAGTTTCCAAGCATACCTTGAGAGGAGGATTGTCAGGAGCCAATGCCTCAGCGACAAATTGTGGGCCGAGAGCCGAGCCGCCAATTCCAATTGAAAGGATTTGTGTAAAATTACCTTCATGAGGAGGATGGATCTGCAATATAAGAAGTTGCAATCTCAGAAAACAACAACAATCAACATTGCCAAAATCTCACTTGATCCTCTGTTAAATCATGAATCAAGGTTCAAACACTTTTCCCCATAATTATTTACTAAAACTTAGAACGCACACGCACACAATTTTCGAGAAAATTACAAAACTGACCTTACCGCTGACGACTTGCTCGGCGAATTCACAGATTCTATCCAACGTCTTCTCAATCTGCTGAGCCAAGAAAGCTTTGGGTGCAAGCTTAGGATTTCTCAGCCAATAGTGTCCCACCATTCTGCCCTCGTCCGGGTTCGCAATCGCCCCCTTCTCGAGCTCCACCATATCCTTGAACGCCTTCTGGAGCCGGGGCTCCATTTCCTGAAAAAATTGGTCTGTGAACCCGACCCGGCTGACGTCGAGATACAACCCTAGCTCCTTGTGCTGGTACAGCCAGTCCACGTACCTCTTCCACAGCTCGCGGGGGTCCTTTTCCAGACACGCGGATTTCGGGGCCAAAACGGCGTCGTTGGGAGAGCTGGAGAGGGTTGTCGGCGGGACCTCACGCGCCACCCGATGGGGGCGGAAATAGGCGGCGGCTCCGGCGGTGGGGGATGGGTACGAGACTAGGAATGAGTTTTGATGGGTGAGTCTATGTGGGGTCAGCAGCTTTAAAGAGAGACCTGATGAGATTGAGGAAGCCATCGGAAGTCTTTTATTTAATGTGAGAGAGAGAAGGGAGAGGTGAATGTCTGCGGCGACGGAGAAATCTAGAAATTACTGGGTATCATCTCCACGGTTGGCGATGGTGGTTGATATTTGTGATTGGTGAAGAAGATGGAGATGCCAACATTTGAGAGAATCGTTGACCTTCGATATTTTCGAAGAGAGGCTTGTTTGGTTCAGGTGAGTTAGTGTTGCTGTAACAATAGCAAGGAAAATTTAATAACCAATTATTCTTCTATTTTGTTTTTGTTTTTATTTTCCTTCGAATGAACATGTACGATGATTTTGTATCCAATTTTCATAGAAACAATTGAAAATTGTATCTGTGTATATAAATTTAATACGTATGATGAATTTGTTTCTTACATGTGATAAATATAAATGTTGTCTATGATAAATATAATTGTACAATATTAAATTTAGTGAAAATTGTGTTTTACGTACAGTACAATAAATATGAGCGAGTGATGGATATGATTTTAACATAAGATGAATATGATTTATATGTAGGTGATTGTGAATTTAGAATGGACCAAAGTGCTTCTTATATCATACACTGATTTATTTGTTACGATCAATATTTATCACACATGACAATCATATATATATATATATATATATATTCACACAAAATCTATATTAATCTCACACGTAATACTAAAGTGAGAACTTTGTGCACCATACATTGTTATGTATATAAGATTTTTCAGTCAACAAATGTGATTCATACAATAATAATAATAATAATGGGAATTGACCAATAAATATAAATGTAAGGCGTTTTTGCCCACTAGGTCACACTGTTTTTCCCACTAGATACAATTGGAACTACATTGTCAAAAAGACCACTTTTCTCCCTTTCTCTCAAACGCTCGGATCTCTCTCTCTCTCTCTCTCTCTCTCTCTCTCTGCGACCGTGATGCCGAAAAAAACTCTAGATTTATGGACAACTGCGTGAC
Source organism: Phtheirospermum japonicum (assembly GCA_014905375.1). Lineage (NCBI taxonomy): Eukaryota > Viridiplantae > Streptophyta > Magnoliopsida > Lamiales > Orobanchaceae > Phtheirospermum > Phtheirospermum japonicum. The sequence goes on from BMAC01000194.1 coordinate 952,399, forward strand.
TCGCGTTAGGGTTGGTTATACAAGGTAGAGATGATGAGGTCGGCGATGAGGTGAGAGAAGAGGGAATGTGACAAGAGAGATGCGAGAGAAGATTCTTTAAGGGAATTGATAGAGAAAAGTGATGATTTGATGGAGGAGGAGAATGAAATCAGAGGTTATTGCGAAAGCGCTGGCGAGGTATTATTATGTTAGTGAAATTAATTATTTTGATAATGATTTTTACTTTATTATGTTTTGAATTGATATGGAGTATTAACATATCTTGTTAATATGGTTATTAGCATATCCTGTAAATATGGTTATTATGTGATATTTGCTATTTTAGAATAAGATTGTTTGATAGAATTATCTTAGGTAGTTCACCTCTTTTAGGAGATTTGTTTGCTTGATTTTCGGATATCTTAGGATGTATATATTCTTCCATTTGGTTCAACCAAAACACAAAATGGGAAAACATTCTTCATACATTTGTCCTGCATTCTCTTTTGTTCATTTCCTTTATAGTACCAGAGAAGGTTTTGATCCTATAGCATTTTCTTTTAATTTTATCTTTCATCATGTATATTGATGAAAAGTCTTTTACACCTAATCTGATTTATACACTTAGCTCCAATGACAATCTTGGAACGACCATCACTCATGTTGTCCTACGAGGCTCAAACTACGAGGAATGTTAGGCATTTCGTGTTTCCTTGCATGCCAAATGCAATCTTCCTTTCATTGATGACACATTGAAAGCACATGTTGAAAGTTCAAGCGAGATTGATGATTGGTGGACTGTCAATTCAATGATCATTGCCTGGATGTTCAATACTATTGAACCTACTATTCACTCCACCATCTCTTAAATGACACCGCTCGCGAACTATGGGAGGACAGTCGTCAACATTTATCTGTCGGTAATGGTGTCAAATTTTATCAATTAAAATCTGACATTTTTGATTGTGAGTGGAAAATTAAAGAATCAATTATGGACTACTATGGTCGTTTGAAGAAATTATGGGATAATATCAATGACTATGATGTTTTACCCTCTTGCTCGTGCAATGGATGTAAATGTGGCCTCAATGCAATGCTTCTTCAATGATGTCTTAAGCCTTTTTATGCTAATGTTCGGTTAAGTATTTTAGGGGTCGAGCCTCTACCCTCTCTTCACACCGTTTACTCAAGGCTTGTTCAAGAAGAGGAGATGCGTCTCCTGACTGAACGTCGTATCTCAAAGCCTGCATCCATGGCGTTTACTGTGAAAGACAGTGCATT
>BMAC01000194.1:954023-968259 GCA_014905375.1 Phtheirospermum japonicum
CACACACACACACACACACACACCTAAGGCAAATGTTGTTCTTGGTGAGTCATCAGCATCTACTAATCATGTCCGCTTGAATGGTAAGGATATTCACACTTGGATTGTCGATACCAGTGCGTCGCATCACATTTGTTGTGATGAAACATTATTTACTTCTTGTCACTCTATACGTCCTTTTGTCGTGGGTCTACTAAATGGAGTTAATATTGCGGCTGTCAAAGTTCGGATTGTGAAGCTAAATGAAACTCTTGAATTTTTAAATGTGTTGTATATGCCCGCCTTTAATTGCAATCTCATATCTATTTCCCAACTTTTATCTGCTCAGCAATTAAGCATCCAATTCACTAACTTTGAATGTGTTGTACAAGACCATGCCTTGAGGATGAAGATTGGTGTGGGTAAGCTGATCGATGGGCTCTATTACTTGTGACGGGGGAACTAGTTTGAACTCATGTCGTGATTGCAGCAACGACTGTTGACCTTTGGCATAAACGGCTAGGACATCCATCATTGCAAGTGTTGGAGCATCTTCCTCATGTTCATCATAGTCAGTACACTTCAGACATTAAATCTTGTAATATTTGTTATAAAGCCAAACAAACTCGCAATGTTTTTCCTTTAAGTGATAATAAGGCTACTAATTTATTTGAGTTAATACATTGTAATGTTTGGGGTCCTTATCGTAAGAATCGTGCTTGTACAATTATTGAATACTAATCTAGGTGTGTGTGGGTATGTTTAATGAAGACCAATGATGAAGTGTCGAGTTTGATGTTAATTTTTTTTGCTCTCATTGAACGACAATTTAACAAAGGGTCAAAATAATGAGGAGTGATAGTGGGATGGAGTTTAGTAGACTTGATACCTATTTTCGAGAGAATGAGATTATTCACCAAACTTCTAATGTTAAAAAACCTCAACAAAATGTTATAGTATAATGCAAACATCGTCATATTTTAATGTTGCCCGAGCTTTGCATTTTCAAGGTTGTTTGCCAATTGATATTTGGGGTGGGTGGGTGTTAGCGACTGCGTATTTAATCACTAGAACTCCCTCACCTGTGCTCTACGGAAAGACACCCTATGAGCTTCTATTTGGGCATGCCCCTGATTTCAGCTCTATTAAAGTTTTTGGTGCTTGTCTTATGCGAAGAATCTAAATTGTCATGATAAGTTTGACAGTAGGAGCCACCTTGTATATTTCTTAGGCATCCCTTTGGCAAAAAGGATTGGCATTGGTTTGATCTTGAGATGGGGGATTTTCAGTCACGAGATGTACATTTATTTAATGATATTTTCCCATTAGCTAATCCCACAAAATTGCGACCCCTACATTCTTTATATTCTGACGACATTCGTCAAGACTAAAATAGTGATGTGTATTTTGAAATGGGTGACATTGTCTCTGATGACCAACACATTGAAACTTTACCTACTCAATCCCTTGATGCTACACCTCATCACAGTGATGATGATGTCGCCACAGTGTTGGGCGAGTCCGATCACCAAGATGATGTGGTTGATGAGACTACGGTACAGGAAATGCCAAAGGGACTGTGACCGATACTGATGAGCTTGGTCATGGTAAACGTGAGAAATTCACCAATACTCGGCATAATGATTTTATTATATGGACAAATGTTAATGAACATGTTAACACGACATTAGTTCCCCCTGAGTCTTCACCCATACCAGTCCTCGCCTCAGGTACTCTCTATCCTATAATACATTATGTGAATTGCAATGTATTTTCTGTTGGCCATCGTCACTTTATTACAACTATATCTACTGACGTGGAGCCAACCTCTTTTAAAGAGGCTATGAAGGATCCTCGGTGGCGAAAGGCCATGAAGGAAGAAATAGGTGCCTTGAAAGAAAATGAAACCTAGACCGTGGAGGACCTTCCTGCAGGAAAATCTACAATCGGTTGTATGTGGGTGTTTCGCATAAAGCATCATTCCGATGGGACAATTGAACGATACATGTTTTTGGCAATCATCAAGTTGAGGGCATTGATTTTGGTGAGACCTTTGCTCCTATTGTTAAGATGGTCATTGTTCGCACTTTTCGTACTGTTGCTGCCATTGAAAATTGGTAATTACATCAAATGGATGTCCACAATGCTTTTCTTCATGGTGATTTAGATGAAGAAGTTTTTATGAAACTTCCTCCCGTTTTTAGTAATGGGATGACTGGTAAGGTCTATCGACTTAGCAAGTCACTTTATGGTTTGCGCCAGGCTCCTCGTTGTTGGTATGTTAAACTAGTAAGTGCCTTTTATTCCTATGGTTTTTTAGCTAGTGCTTCTGATCATTCCTTATTTGTTTATCAGAAGTAGGATGTTGTTTTGAATATCCTTGCCTATGTTGATGATCTTTTATTGTTGGTAATAATAATGCCTCCATTTTCGAGTTCAAATCTTATCTCAGTCAATGTTTTCATATGAAAGATTTGGGTAAGTTAAAGCACTTTCTTGGCATTGAGGTGGCCAGAAGCTGTCGAGGGATTTTTCTTTGTCAACGAAAATATGCTCTTAATATTTTGATGAAAACTGGTCTTCTTGGTTCTAAACCCACTAGTGTTTCCATGGAGGAGAATCATCGATTAGCTCGTGCAACAGACGCACCTATGACAGACCCCGTGCAGTTTTGACGACTGGTGGGGCGACTGATATATCTTACTATCACACAACCTGAGCTCTGCTACTCTGTTCATATCTTATCTCAGTTCATGTAGCATCCAACTCAGTCTTAATGGGATGCTGCTCTGCATGTTGTTCATTATTTGAAAAATAGTCCTGGTCAAGGTATTTTACTTCGTGCTGATTCAACCTTGATTCTTGATGCTTATTGTGATGCGGACTGGGCGAGCTGTCCTATTAGTCACCGATCTATTACTGCTTACTTCATTTTCTTGGGAGGCTCTCCAATTTCTTGGAAAACAAAGAAACAAGCAAAAGTGTCACGCTCTTCTGCTAAAGCAAAATATCAAGGCATTGCTTCCGCAACTTGTGAGATTATTTGGTTAAAAGTTCTGCTTCAAAGTCTTGGTATTGGGCATTCAACACTCGTTTCTCTTCACTGTTCTTATGGTTCTATGATTATGGGTTGATGCTTTCATTTAACTCGGTGATGGATGGATGGATGACTTTATTATAAAGAATATGTTTTATTTACATATTCCTTGCTGAAGAGAGCATGTTGATTTACATGTTCTTTGCGACTTTTTACGGTAGAGAATATGTTTTATTTACATATTCTTTACTGCTTTGTTAAAAATTATGTAAGGAATATGTTTGATTTACATATTCTTTGACCTTTTTTTTAAGACCTATGTAAAGAGCATGTCTGACTTGCATGTTCTTTACAACCTTCTTATGAGTTTTGAATATGTTTGACTTACATATTCTTTACTGTTTTGTTTAAAATTTATGCAAGGTATATGTTTGATTTACATATTCTTTGCTGTAAAGAGCATGTTTGATTTACATGTTCTTTGTTGTTTCATATTTTCTGCTCGGATATTATGTATCTAGGAGAATGTGTTTATTTAACATGTTCTTTGTTGTCTTTTGAAAAAATTTGTGATTAACACATGCCTTGGGGTGTTTTGTTGGGATGTCTATATGGTTATTTGATTGATATATTCTATGATTACTTGATTATGTGTTGTTGCGACCTGGTTGAATTATCTTGCTCTCATTCTTTGAACATGGGGGACTAAGTAATTCTCTTAGTCATCTATGGTCAAGCTTTATTGAGTTCATGCGACCTGCTTGTTTTGCCTTGTTCTCATTATTTGAACATGGGGGCTGGGTGGTTTTCACGACCCTATGTTATTATTATATGGTTGCATCTGGTTTGTGCATGGTCTAACTGTTTTATTTTGTTCAAATTATTTAAACTTGGGGGACTGAATGATTTTTTTGGTCATATGTGGTTTTATATGGTTCTGGTTTACTATGGTTCTACGTGGTCTGGTATATGGTGATTTTTTTCAACCACCTTATCTTAGGTCAGTGGTGAATTTTGTGATATATTGGGATGACATTGGTATAAGTTAGCGGAGGTTTTTGAGTTGGCTAATTAGGTCGATAAAATATGGTAGTATAACTTTATAAGGGTGAGAAGTTTTATGGCCACTATATTTCTCCCTCGCCGATCACTCGTGTTCAGGGAGGATCCGAGTTATCTCGTTTGTCCACCATTATGCAAGTGAAAGATTTAACACACGCACACACAATATCACGGGGATGCATCCCCAACCTCATATACTATGCCTCAAGTTCATATACAAGGAAAGGCTCTGGCCGACAAACTCGAATCACAAATGCCGAGCTAAACCTAATAAGATCATGCTTAACGACAGTTGTCGAATGACAGCCTCATCCGCTAAGCACATTTTTTGCGACAGTTGCATACCGTTGCCCAGGTGGTTGGAGCCACCATCCAGAATCCCTACCAAAATCTGTCATCTTTGGATCATGGCCACACCCTCATGCTTCTCCTCCACCGACGTGCGATCAGCCACACATTGTTCATGTGTTGCCGGTAACCGCATGGTAACCGCCACCTGAATGGGAGCACTCCTCTTAAAACCCTCATATGCAACTGAGTCTCACACTCTCATTATTTTGCTTGTGAAGGCCGTTCGCCTATTTATACAAGCAGGGACGTAATCGCTCTCCAACCATACACTGGAGGAAATTTCCCCACTTCGCTGTTACCCATGCCCGCTCGGGACCTGCATGCTCGCCATGTGGAATGGCGCCAAGCAACTCAAGTCATCTCGCTCGACATGAATCTCGTGCGTCTTAATCTTGACAACTACCTTCCTTCGTAAACCCGCCTTTCCAACTAACATATGCCGAAAGGATTCGCATAACCGCCCATCACTACTTAACCAAACAGCTAGAATGTGCACAAGTGCCCAGCCCCTTGCGCTCGTAACCTTCCACTCAAGCCATCAACCATCTCCCATAAGTGTTGCCGACCTGCCGAGTTGTCGTGCAAAGGATGTAACACTAGACAATGCTAAAATAAATGTTTTTGTGATTGAGGTTTTGATCGACCTATTTTAAGTCGATGATTGCTTCATAGCTACATGATTCAAATATATGCGTATTCTTATTTGTTTTATGTTTTTATGGGCCGACGCTTATTCAGGTCAGCAATGATTTTTATGGTTCTTATAGTTATGAGCTAATAGATATCCAGGTCAGTAAACATGTATATTTGTAAGGATTAATGAGGCGACCTCCCCTTTAGAAGGGGCAATCTTTTCTATAAGAGGGTGAACTGTTTTGGAGAATGGCGAGCTCTCGTATAGGAGTGACGAGCTCTTATATGAGGGTGGCGATCTCTTATCATTATAACAGCTCGGTATCCAGAGCTGGGCTTTATGATTAATGTGATCTTGGGCATTGACGGGCTATTATAGATTATGGTATGGGGTCCCGACAGACTAAAGAAATGGTTTATGGTTAAAAGGAGATGCTTAAGTAATATTTAAGGGTTATGGTTTATGGTATGGAATGACTTTTTGGCTGACCTGTTTTAGGCCGAATAAATGATTTATGGTTTTTCGGTCGAACTATTTTAGGTCGGATAAATGAAATATTTATTTTTTATATATTCTCCTTGATTTCGTACCTCAATCAACTAGAATATGGGGTCCAGCTGATACGACATCAAAAATCGACTCGACTATATATGATAAGAAAGTAACGAAAGGGGTAGAAAGTTTTAGGTTCCGGCAGGTTGATAACATGGTAATAATATATTTTTATGGTTATTATAAAATTATGGGAAGTTGAATCCTAATATGAGAATGTTTCCTAATTATGGAGATTGAGTACAATTAGGATATTTGATTCCATTTTATGAAGGAATTCGATTAGTTGGTGGAGAAGTCTAAATAATCTTATAAATAGGGGATTCGGGCCTTTATTTCATAATTTCAACTTTCATCAACTTCATAATTCTCTCTATCATGGAGCTCACATTATTCTCTCTTTTTATATAATTTTATGTAGAATAATTATGTCATAACTAATTATCATGGGTCATGGAGCTTACGGATTTTATGGATTTTATAGCGAGCTCTCCTTTAAGAGAGGCGAACTCTTATACAGGAGATGGAGACCCTAGATTGGGAACACGTCTCTTGTCTCTCGTCTATATAAAGAGGACACAGGCCTCACTTCTTACTCTACGTTGATTTTATCCTACGTTATAAGCTCTCGCACATCTCTCTCTAACACTATTTGACTTAAGCATCGGAGGGCCTACGTTGGGGCTGTCCGGCTTGGGTTCTGTTTTGCAGGTTTGATCAGGTCGTTAGGAGCTTTCTGGAGGTCTATCAGGTCGCTGAACACATATTTGAGGTTAGCACTCTCTTTCTTGGTGAACCAATCTTTTTTGTCGCATCACCCGTCAAAACTCAGATTTCGAGGAGTGATACCTATTTCATTCATGTTGCGCTTGTTAAAATTCTCACGCCTTTTGCTCAAGAACTCGATATTCCTCTTTCTCACAAACGGGGCCACTTGATGCGAATACAAAGTTTGGTTCACCAAGAATAGAAAATACTGATCTCAAATATGTGGTCAGCGATCTAATAGATCTCCAAAAAGCTCTTGGTGACCTGACTGATCTTGCAAAATAAAACCCAAGCCAGGCGGTGGACAACCCAGATGTAGGTCCTCCGATACTTAAGTCATATAGTGTTTAAGAGAGTTATGCGAGATCTTAGAACGTAGGATATAAAACCAACTTAGAGAAAAAAGTGAGGCTTGAGTACTCTTTATATAGATAAGAGATGTGTTCCCAATCTAGGGCTCCCATCTTCTATTAGAACTTTAATTCCATAAATAGCGACTGACTTAGAATTAAGATTCCTCCTGTATGCTAAGTTTCTAAAGATATCAGAACTCTCGCTATATTACCGTAATAACTACGGGCCAATAACCATGTTCTTAATTTTAGCCTGCTGCGACCCATACCATGATCCATACTAGCCCAACAGGGCCCAAAACCATGAAACCCAGCTCTCAGTACCGAGCTATCACTCAGTACCGAGCTTTCATAATATCGTCTATCTCATAAGAGCTCGCCACCTCATATAAGAGCTCGCCACTCTTATACGAGAGGTCTTTGCCCCCCCAAAATAGCTCGCCCACCTCAATGAAAGATTGCTCCTTCTAGAGGATGAGGTCGCTTCTTAAATTCATACAATTACCTGCATGTTACCGATGTGGATATTTGATGTCGTATCAATTATGTTGTTATTGTTGTTGTTGCTACTTTATTATCATTATAATTTTCCAATTATTTTATAGCATCTTGATCAATAAGTATGGAGTAGAAGGCGTTTTTCCCACTAGTACATACACTTTTTCTTTCTTGCCCACTGATTTGCATCTTTTTGTACATATTTTCATTTTCGTTTTTGTTTCACGTTGCGTGTTTTTCGCTTGCTTTTTGTTGCTTCAGGAGTCGGGTTGGCCGTTTTTTTCGTATTTCTAGATTTTCTTAGTTTTTGTACGTTTTGTTATTAATTTTCGTAGTTTTTCACGTTTCCATTTTTCTTGGCCGTAGGACGTCCAAGAGGGGCCCACGCTCGTTTGGGATCATTGATACTCGACTCGGGAATGGACGGACAAAGCAAGGAAGCGCAACGGACGAGGTTCGACAAACCGGCGGACGCGAAAAGAACGAGAAATCGAGCCGGAAGCTGGAATCCAGTCGACCGACTGGATGTTCAGTCGATCGACTGCATATCTGGTCGATCGACTGAAACCCCCCAAAATCGACTGAATTCCAGCGACATTTTGGTGTTTTGGACATTTCAGTCGATCGACTGCCTACTTGGCCGATCGACTGCTGTCGATCGACTGGGTCCTCTCAAGATCGACGGAATTACAGGGCTTCAGGCCATTTTTGACATCGCAGTCGATCGACTGCCGACAAGGCCGATCGATTGCCAGTCGATCGACTGCTTTTTCTCAGTCGATCGACTGAAAAGCAGATTTTTGAAGATATTAGCAATCAGACGTCATTTCAAGAGCACAACTTGTCAAAAAAAGGCTTTCTTCCCCAAGAAAGCTTCTCCAACTCCAGAAAACTCTGCACTTTCACATTTTTACTTAGTTTTAATTCCTATAAATTCTAGTAATTAGTTATAGATTAGTTAAGTTAAGATCTTAGTTGTGTAATGTTCAAGCTTTGTTTCAAGCTATCGTTTTGAAGAATCATCCAACTTTCAAGCTTTCTCATTCAAGCTTTTGTGTAATCAAGTACCTTTGGTAACTTCTTTCCTTTAATTTAGTTTCATCTCCATGTTATTTCTTTTTAATATTGTGTTGTGCTTTGGATCATAGTTTAGTATCTCTTTTATTTTTCAAACTTTCAATTTCATTTTCTAGCTTTCTAGCTTTTGAACTTATGCTTTTAAGTTATTAAGTTGTAATCAAATTCCAAGTTTGTAAAAGTTTACTAAGATCCCTCTTTTTAAACCCTTAATTAATGTTAAGTACTTATGTTGACTTATTCAAATAAGTTGACTTTGATTTTGCCTCCATTTCATTAACTTAAAATTATCAAGTTTTAATAAGCTAATTAGTTTAAATTGATCGTTTTTAATATAAGCTTTAATTTCCTTTAAATGTTTTAATATTTTTAAATCTTAATTTTCAATTTCAATCYTAGTTATAGAAACCAAAAAAAAATGATTATCGCTTTCTAGGGTTAAATTAGTTTAAGTAAAACCGACGATAAGAACGATAAAGAAAACCGGAAGCCGATCACATCCATCCTCGAGAGACACGACTCGGGACAACTCACCGCACCTACAGTCGACTCCGGACTATTGCGGAGACGATTTCTAGAGCGTCGAGAAATCTTCGATCACCCACCAAGGTACGATTTTTACACTTTTTTTTATCGCCAACTTATTATACCCATTTTCTTGACAAACTGCCCCTTTTCAGCCAAATTCGTAAAAATATATTTATTACACTTGCTCTAGCGGTATGATTACCACAACCAATAATACTAAAATTAATGCATACAGTAACAAGATTACCACACCTAGTAATCCTTTAAATTTATCACAAATAACAATAAATAAAATTATCACATACATTAATAAGATTATCACATACACTAATCCTCATGACTAGGCGTCAAACTGGTTTTCAATGATTATCAACTCAAAATAAGCTAGTTTATTTTATTTTTTTATTGGCAATACACTCATGTATGTTTTTAATGATTGTCAACTTAACTAAGTTATTTTCATAATACAATAATCATCGTAGTATATATATTTTGCACCAATTTTATTTTCAAAAAGATTACCAAATAAATCTTAAAATTACTTAAATAATGAAAACTATGATGCAAACTCAATGTTTTAAGACCCGGTCTAAACATTGATCTGAATTGACATCTTAGTCACTGAAACTACCATCGGCAAAAAGACTAAGACAAACTAGAATATATATTCTTTATATATTGAAAATAAGTTAATTGGATAAATATATACAAATACCATATTTTAAAATAATAAATATTGTCAAAATATTCAAAATTATAAATAAGTCAAGTTTTAACATCATTTTTAATCAAATTACATAACATTTCATATATTACGATTTGTCACGCACCACATAAACAATATTGTAGTAAAGCTTAAGTTTTGAATAAAAATTGCAAGAAAATTTACATTTAAAAATATTTTGAAAAGATATACTAGAAAGAGGAATATCGCAAAAATTGTTTGGGATGGAAGCTAAGTAAAAAAATTGAAAAATGATTGTGAAAAGGTGAAATGAGGTGATTATCCCGATTCAACCTATGATGCCATGTAGAAGAATAAAAAACATTTAGACTCGAGCCTTTTGACTAAGATGTAAAGTGAGCCTAAGCATGCACTACTAGTATTGCAGAGGAAGTCACTCTAGGACCCCAAAGGCAAAGAAGAAAGTTGACATATAGGGCAATAAAGCTCTGTGAGCAAGCACTTGCTTGATTCCATCTTGATAAATTGAAGTAGGTCTATGAGAAATGACACTAAATGCACGCCGTGGTGGAAAAATATGGATCTGTATATTTCTATATAAACTATACAGTAAAACCGGCTAAAACACGTGGTTCAGCGAGGAAATGGTAACAACAACTTAAGCAATTAGGTGTAGCCGCTTTCTAAAGGTGAAATATTCTAGTTCTAACGTGACTTGCGTGATATGAGCGTGAAAGGGGTTTAAGAATCCAATTTCTTTTAATAAAGGCTAAAATCATCTATTTTGACTTTTTTTTTTACCCCATAGGGTGGATCTCGAAAGATATGAATGATCTCCCTCTAAGCTGTACAGACAACTTTTATCGAATACAGCTTTCCACATAATTCTATATGCATGTATGAGATCCAAGTATGAAATTTTCGTTACTTTAAATTAAGTATCCATTTTCCCCCCTTTTTGTTGAGTATACAGCTTTCCACATAAATTAAGTATACAGCTTTCCACATAATTCTATAAAAATGAATTTACCTCAATATAACACTATGAATTATTTTTTAATGTTTTTGTATTATATAATTAATTTCATCCCTCAATTTACTTTGTTTAAATTTTATAACGAAACATCCACATCATATGACTGTTCATAATAAGATATCAGAATTAATTATTATTATTTATAATAAGATATTATAATTAATTACAAGAATCTAGTCCAAATTAAAATATTTGAAACGGACCAAACTATTTACACATTAGAATTAAATCCACCAACGACATCAACTATGAACATATGATTCAATGGCTAAAGACGATAAAAATCATTTGCCAATAAAAGAATAACAAGTCTAATTTAATCCAGAACAAAGAAGTTTATTGGCATATTGGCATGAATGAACTCTCTACATGTGCATCACTAGATCATATGCAGTTTTGCCAAACCAAAGTCAATTCTACATTAGATGTATAGACAAAAGAAAATTACACACACAATAGACACAAAAAACGAAGGGCCCAAAATTACAATCAACACAATATATCACAAAACATATTGAAACCCATATATTAAAAATACACGAACCAATTACATAAATTGTCATTTTCTGTTAAATGACAATAATATAATACTAGAACAGGTGCAAAATGCCAAAATACATTCTCATGTGATAAATGGAGATTTGCCTCGAATGCAAGCGCTATTAGCTTCAGATCGCTACGAGAGGTCAACTCGACCAGATTTTACAGGTATCAGTCGATCCACTGAAAGCAAGCAAGCTGCAGAAGATTGGCATATAAAAATCTCAAAACCAACAGCGGAACTTCTAAATTGTAGTAATGATTCCAAGAAGAAAAGAATCTAGTTGTTTCTAAGAAATGTAATTCTGCAATCACAACAAAACTAACAAGAGAAACCAAGGAAGAGAGTTATATACATAAAAGAGAGCCATTTTCTTTGAAGCTACTCATTTTCACCCACGTTGTTTCAACAATAAATATTTAAATTTTACCAGACACCTTGCAGCTTTTCTCCAGCTCCTCCTGTAAAAAGCAAATAAATAAATAAATAAATAAATCATACAATACATAAAAAGAAAAAAATTATGGTCTACTTGGGCTTACAAGTAAGGAAAGTAAATCCTAGAACAGAAAACCATAGCATTGCCAGTAAGGCCAAAGTATTATTCCTTGCCCAATAAAAAAGTACTACTGCTGCATATGATCCATTATTCCTTAATTTTCTCAGTCTACGGGTAACTTGACTCTTTGAAATAATTGTAACTCCCTATAAATTAGTTTACAACGATAATTCTGCAGACCACTTTCAAAGATAATATAACAAGCATGAGCAGTATGAATACATCACATTTTCTCAAAAACCAAAACCACTCTCGTTGCAGGTTCTTTAATTTTTTTTCATTCTTGTTTCTTAAATAATTAAAAAAATAAAAAAATAATAATGATGATGATGATGATGATGATGATGATGATGATGATGATGATGATAAATATACATACCAAGTAGTAGGAGCAGTTTTACCTTGAGTGCACTTGTCACACAATATATCTCCACAGTTCCTGCAATGATGCTGATAACAGAGAGACCAATGTAGAAAATTATAAATTAATTAGTGATGCGGACCAAAATGTCCATACGTAATATTATTTGATTTATGAGGCTATTTGTGATAAGCGACCTCATTTATGGGAGAGGGTGTTCCTCCTAGAAGATGAGCGAGCTGTATTGTGATTTTGAGAAGTGAGCGAGTTGTTTTGGTATTAGCGAGCTGGTTGTGAAGAGTAGCGACCTGTAGTATGGGGATGATTTTTCATATAGGGTCATGATCTCTTGTAATTTGGGCTGAGTACTTGAGCCTGTTTGTGGGTTTGATGTACGTGGATTGTTATGGGCCTGGTGGGCCGTAAGCTCCGGCTTATTTTGGTACTTTATTGAGAGATTTATTGTTTATGGGAATTTACTATATGGGAGGAATCCTAATTATAAGACAGTTGTGGTATTTATGGAATTGTGGTAGGAGAAGGTAACCCTTGATGGGGAAGGACTTCTCTTGTATCTATAAAAGGAGGTGCATGCCTCTCATTATTTTCATGAGTTAATATTGACTTAAGCATCTGAGAGTCTTAACGGGTTGGGGGGTGGGACTCCTACCCGTTCGAGACGTTGTTTTGCAGGACCAGCGAGGTCGCCAGGAGATTCGAGGAGGGCTTCTCAGGTCGTTGTGACATATTCAATATCCAATTCAGGTCGCTGATCTCTTTTGAGGTTAGTACCCCCTTTTATTTGGTAGTTCAACTTTTTGGACTTATCAAATTGGCGCCGTCTGTGGGAAAGAGGGACATCGAGTCCTTGAGCGAAAGACGTGAGGTACACAATTTTCGTAGGTCTAAAATCTGCCTGCGCAATAAACTTTAAAAATTATTTTCTAACGATTCAACCGTTGGATCGTGTTAAAATTTTTACAAAACCTCAAAGACATCTTGAATTACGTTTTGAACGGTGGAGATCGGATTTTGAGATGTGAGGGAATTTATATAAATCTTCGATCGAAGCAGTTTTTATTTTCGGAAAATCCTGCGCAGTGTTTTTCAAAATAACGATTGTGCATAATATAACCGTTGGATCAATTCGAAAATTGGATATGTTAATCTAAACATGTTGAAGTTCAATCTGAACGGGGGGATCTGATTATGAGTTTGGAAAAATTTTGTAACGAATTTTAAACGAAGCTGACCCTGTTTCCAAAAATTGTTCGTCTAGTTTCTTTTGAAAATTAAGTTATGTACACTTTAATTGTTGGACGGAGTTGAATTTTGGGTATAATATGTACGATATGTAGTGGTTAAATATGAATAGCGGTGGAGATCAAGTTTTGAAGATTTGTGAACACTAATAAAGGTTGTGATGCTTGCGTTTTATTTATTGATCATATACTAACGGACTGAGTAAGGTCTATTCGTTTGTATTAATGTTGGTTTTTGAGAATTACTTTATGTGTTGCTTGGACCTTAACTCGGGAATGGTCAACGCAAACAAACGCGATGAGGTCGCGTGTTCAGATATTCAGGGATGATCCGTTTTGTTGCTCGAAATCTAAGGTGATGAGGTAGTGCATCAACAAAACGCAACAAAATCATCAAAAATCGAGATAAGTATTTATTTTGTTTTAGATGTGTTTAAATGAGGATGATATGGTTTGGTTGATTGATGTGGTTGTCATATGGATACTTGTTGATGGACTTGATTTATATGGGGATAGACTTATGTTTTATTTGATTTAATAGAGGTAAACGTATGGTTCATGTGATTATATTAAATATTAATTCACTACTACAGAAACAGGAATTTAAGGCGGTTTTTTTTTCGGTTTTTAAGGCGATTTTTGAACCGCCTTTGTATCCACCGCCGTAAATATTTACGGCGTAGTGCTCGCTAATTGCATTACGACTTTTTCCTCTTGCAGAACGATAGGTGGAATGCTGGCAAAAGTAATAAATGGGCGTTTTCTCGATGCTGATGATTACCATCCGCAGTCAAACAAAGGTTGGTTCTTGATTTTTTTTTTTTTTTTTGTCTAAGTTTGTTTAAAATAATTTTCTTCCCCCTTTGAAACAGACAAGATGAAGACTGGACCCCTCTTACAGACGAAGACCGTGTCCTGTGGCTTGAAACTCTTCGTGATGCCCTAAGAGTGAG
>BMAC01000194.1:992197-1010136 GCA_014905375.1 Phtheirospermum japonicum
GACAAATCGGTTTTTCTTTTATAGCCTGATTAATTCTTAACCTTTAAGAATGAGGGATTTTAATTTTATATCTCATCCGAAATTTAGTTATGATCAATTGTTGATTCTTTACAATTTATCATCATCGAACTTAGTTTCATCCATTCATCATATGAACGATAAACTAAAACGATTCAGTTGGTGTTCTATTAATTTCAAATTAATTTAAAAATTTAAATTAATAAATTAATCCAGCACCTATTTATCGAATTCAAATTGATTTAAAAAATCGATTATCTTATTGGGCTCTAGTTGATTTTAATTTCATTAAATTATCGATCAACTAATTTTTTTATCGAGACTCGAGAATAATTAAGTTTTAAGATAAGACTGTCAAACAGTCTAGCACGTAAGACTGTCGGACAATCTAACACGTGATTTCCCGTGAAATTCTAAGGCCAACCAATTATTCAGCTATAAGAAACTCCCAATCACAAGATAATATCCAAATCAACAATTCAACAAATTCAACATGCTCTCGAAAAACATAAACACATAAGCAATTAATTGATTTATAAACCTCGCTCTGATACCACTGTTGGGAATCGAGGGTACCGTCGATTCCCAACAATGTTGCCACCTAAAAACACCGACAAAATAAAAACAGTGGAATTCAATAAGATTCAAAATGTGGGTGAAGTTTGAATGGGATTTGAAAGATCATAGTGAAAGAAGTGTGTTTTTCATTTATCTTGGTGTGTGTCATATGTGGAAGCCCCATTATTGCGCTCCGATAATTGAGCTCTTCCTTTTAACCTTTTATTTTTATTTGTTAAAGTAAAATAAAAATCATCTCTTTTTTAGTTGCTTCTATTTTTAGTTGCTTTCTATCTTGATGCACTCATGCACCTCTTTTTTGAAAAATGTTAAACGAATACATGATTATTTTATTCACTTATTTATATTTGCTATATGTTATATAATGTTTCATTTTCTTTTAGTTTATAGAAGCAAGGGTTATCCATTTTGATATCATAAAAGAGAAGCTGATATTATAAGCAGATAAAGCTGCAACCCAATAATGGACTAAAGGATGAAAATAATATGTAAAGCTATGTCATACTTTATCAGATATAAATAGATGTTAACGATCAAGGTAAGAATCAACTAATGACTCAGACATGTATGAATCCTTAACAAACTGTAAATGATAGTAGCCGCACAATATATGTACGAACCCTAAAGAGAATGTAGACTGTGTATGCAGGATCATACAAATGACAAGAATAGACCTAACCTAACTATCAGCTAATATTTAGTTTGTTTAACAGTTCTATAGTTCAACTCGACAAAGTAGAAGTTTGTTTAATTTTGAATTTCACATCAGAACTTGACCATCACTTAACTTTCTCCTCGCCATGTCATATAGGTCATCACTATTAATAAHATTATTTTTCAGMTTTATCWGCTTTATAATATCATGTGTTTCATTTTTTAAATCACCTATTATCAATGTTTTAAAACCGGCTGACCCGTACGCCTTCACTCGCGAGTTGCGGCGAATGCTCAATGCACCGAGTTGAGACCAACTTSATGGTTTCAACTGGAATGGATGTGAGGGCATGACACGCCACATTGCAAACCACAGCAACAACTTGTTTACGAACATTTTCATCATACTCCAACAAACGGTCACAAAGAGCAGCTGGGAATTTATTTGCATCAGACTAAGGAAAGGCATTAGAGTAAGTCTGGGATTATTAGTACTTGAAATGCTTATAGATTATTTGATAAGCTTCGCCCCTGAAAGGATTCTGCAGAAGACAAATCTTGACATGCTCAAGGACATACATTCTAATCTTCACCACTCTATCATTTAGTCTTTTCAGAAACTCCAAAAAAATGGCTTAAATGCTTCAGAAATAGTAGATCCAGGCAGAGCAAAGAGGTCACCAACTAAACTCACTGATTTCAAACGGATTTCCAATTGATCACTCTATTGAAATCAAAATTCGAAACTGATGAACAGTCCAACAAATCCAACTATGAAAACTAAAACAATTTCAATTTTGATCGTTTATCAAAATCAATGACTTGGCCAAGGGAAAAAGTAAAAAACAAATAAAAGGGAATAGAAAGGAAAAAAAAAGGGAATATACAGATGGTGAACAGCTCATAAAGCAATGTTAAAGTGGAAGTCAAATGCAATGCTGAAAAGATTCTCGAATATGAAGGGAAGATATCATGTCCTCGTACCCGAAGAGAAAAGCATACTTGTAAATTCATATTTGGGATTACAATATAAAGTTTCTTTAAAATACCAGAAACATAAAATACATAAAAAGGCAACTGAGGATGATTACAAGCAGCTCCCCAGTAAGATAAGGAACAACTCCTGATTATATTTGAGGAGCACAACGATAGATATCATATATTACAGCATGGTAATTAATCTCAGGCTTCAGAGGCCTATTATCCACAGACATTGATGAAACAAGAAACTGCTTTATGCCATTCCAGCTTTGCAGCACAGTTCTCTATCACATTCATAGCAAGCCTCCTTGCAGCCATGGTTACGTCCTAGCATCAAAAACTCCAAAGTAGAATTATTTACGAGAAAAGAATCCTCAGATGAATAAATACTGGGTGAGAACGGGGAGAGAAGCTCACCTCCTTATCACGGCCTAAAATGGACAATAAAATAAGTAACAGGCTCTGGTACGTCCTCACATTCATCAAAGAGAACCTCCATGATTATTTGCATTGAAGTCAAGACATTCCCAGGATGCTCATCTCTGAATGACATAAAATTTAAATAATAAAATCAGCAGAGTAGAGCATAGTATATGTCATTACCTTTCTGTTAATGATCAATTGGCAAAGTGAAAAAACTCAAATATATATTATAAAGAAAAAATGTTAAGTTATATGATTCAGGCTTTAAATTCATTTAGTTACTTCAATTTCTGACTTTAAAAGTGGTCTCCACTGGAAACTTTTCAAGATAAGGACTCCTGAACTTGACCCTCAACCCACCAAAAAGCAAGTGTGAGTACAACAACATGTATAACATGTTCTACACAATTTCTCTAGATAAGATATGTTATTTTCTCCAGCCACAATCAAACACACAAGCAGATCTGCTCTTAACTAAGAATTCTGACCATGGCAACATATAAGCACCAGATTCTTTCATCTGCCTCCCTCAAGAAGATGAAGAAGGAATGTTAACTTGACAACAAAAGCAAAAAGAAAAATCTCACATGACCAAAGCTGTTCAAAATGACTATATCATACTCTCCCTTGAAAAGATAAAGTGATGAAAATATTAATGCCCAAGTACTCAAAAAAGCTGTTTCACTTAAAATGAGCTCAAAGTTAAAAGCTCCGCACCTGGCAACCACAAAAAATGTATTGAACATTTCATTTATGAGGTCATCACATTCAAGATCCAGCATCAAAACACATGATCTATATCTAGCCACGGTTTCGAGAACAACAACCCTCCTTCCAAATGATGGGCCATTCACATCACTTAAGCCACTGAAAGTACTCACAATCAACTCAATAAGCTTCAGAAACATATTGAACATAAGAACATCATCACTTACAAAATATGAGGTATTAGAGTCTAGCAATACAATATTGAATTTTATTGCATGTGTTACTGAGTAACTTGTGCATGTGTGTATACTTTGATCATGCTAATATGGAAAAAGCATGATATTATTAAACCTTTAAATGAAGGCATAATTTACAGGATGAACTAAAAATTGTAGATATCAATTCAAGATTATGTTTAAACCATATCAAGGCTTGATTCAATAGAAATATATGAGTAACATTCACAAGATTTAATCTAGGCTATAAAAAATAATCAATAAATTTGATTAGCATATAAGTACTAAAACGACAACGGAGCTCAATTGCGAAAATCAGGTTTTGGACTCGGTCCGTTTCGAAATGGAATTATCAACCCTTGCAATCTATCTTATATCTTGTTCACACACACAAGATATTAACACATCAAAGGATACAACATTTGAAGCCTTTATACTCTTTTATTTAAATCCGAATTAGGTCTTATCCACACAAACATATACTTTCAGAGTTACTCAAAGGAAAGTCACCAGTGTGCAAATTAGGTATTAATTAAAATTTAGTAAAGGGGAAGTTAAAAATAAAATCAAAAATAAAAAAGGAACTCCAAGCTAAAGTCGGCTTTCAAGTGAACATAAGTACAGAATGAAAAGGCCTAATCGACTCTGGTTTGGAATAGAGAATCAATCTCCAAAAATAAAAATTCTAATCCAAATACTGATGAATCGATGCTACTACAAGAATTCAAACTCTATATAGCTGTGTGTAGATAATAACTATCGGGAAAATGAAAAAAAAGAAGATAGAGAATTGGGACGAGAATGGTAATTTAGGGTTTACCAGGGAGGGGATTGTAGTAGACCAAGACTTCTAAATGCTTGCCGTCTCTTGGGGATCTACTATCTACCGCCATTACTCTGTAGAATTGCTTGTCCTCTATATATTAAATTTTTTGAATTGGCTTCAATTGGAACCCCTTTTTTTAAATTGACTGTTGGGTTAGCTTTGACTTGATGCGGGGATGGTTTTAATGCATCTAATTTGGTCTGATGGATGCCGGCCGGCGAATTGCCTTTTTTCCCCAAAAGGGGATCGGAGCCCTTCTTTTTGCAAATTCTACGAGTGACGGGAATGAGAACGGGTTGTCCATAATTGGATGTTAGGATAGGAAGGCTAAGATTGGGGGATGCTTGTGCAGCTGAAATTGAATTACCGGCCGACATGGGTAGGAAATCGTTGATGGCGGAAAAAGACGCTGAAAGTGGTGGATGGTGATGACGGCTGTGCGGGGGTAAGTTGGTGAATTCCCAAGGTTTGGTGGGGGACGACGGACATGAGGCTATTATGGGGAGGTGGTGGCCGCCGCTCCAGGCGGCGGCGGGAGGAGAACGAAAGTGGAGCCTGGTTCGTCTTTTGGGTTGGCGGAGGAGGGGAACCGAGATGGGGATTTTCGGGGTTTGATTTGGAAAAAGAAATAATATAATTATTTTATTTTTATTTTTATTAATTTAATATTTTAATTGGAAAAAACTTTCAAGAACGGTATATTTATATTACCGTTCTGTATCGAGGGACTTTCAAGAACGGTTTTATAAATACCGTTCTGGAAAGTAGAAATATGGGCGGCAAAAAATTTCATTCAAGCGGGATTAAATTGGATAAGACTTTTCAGAACTGTCTTATAAAAACCGTTCTGGATTGACGTAAATTCCAGAACGTTATTTAAATAACGTTCTGGAATGTACACTTTTCAGAACGATTTTACAATACCGTTCTGGAATGTACACTCTCTAGAACGTTATTTGAATACCGTTCTGGATTGACTCATAATCCAGAACGGTTTTTCAATATCCGTTCTAGAATGTCTACTTTCCAGAACGGTATTTGAATAACGTTCTGGAAAGTAGACATTCCAGAACGGCAATTGCAAAAACCGTTCTAGAAAGTCTAATACAGAACTGTATTTTAAATACCCTTCTGGATGCACCAGGATGTTCTGTTCTAGAATGCAGTTTCTGCACTAGTGAATTATATATTGTGGACTGTGAAATAAGAAAGCCTAATCAAAAGTGATCAAATAATATTTAAGGTATTGGGCTTAATATATTTTAGTAGAGTGTGGGCCTTTAATGTGTAGATACTCGATAGGCTATCTATTTTGATGATCAGCTAAATTAGGTAAACCCTAATAACTCAAGTATGGGTTATGGTCCCTAGGTCACACATATCATCAAGATACGTATCATCAAGATAATCATATTATCAATCTATTTTGCATCCCATCGTCAGAAGAGACATATAAAGAAAGTTTAAGAATTCTCTAAAAGAATCGGATACGTATTGCCCTAAAAGATCAAACCCCAAATTCAATCGCTTATGGATTTAGGTACGCTTTCGTAAACTAACTTATGATCCTTAATAATTCAATATGATGGTTTTTCGGTTATTGCGATGGCTTTCGCTAAGAATTATTTTAAATCTAACAAGTCGTATCAGAGCCAACCATATTGAGTTATTGGGAATCAAATTATTTTTGAGATTGATATTGAATTTACCTTCATATTATGCTTGTGTATTTTATATGGATTCAATTGTGAGAATTTATATTATTATTATGCTTTCATATTTGATATGGATTAGGATTCGGTTTAGTTTAATTGTTATGAGGATTATTATGGATTCAGCATTCAGCCTTAAAGCTTCTGTCTTCGTATACAAATTGCCTATTCATGTTAATTAAAGTAGATTATGTGCCCTGATTAAGATTTGGTTGTAAAGATAATAAAAAAAAAACGTGAAACTAGGAATTGGGAACATGGGTTCAGTCGCCGGCATCATGACACCTCCGGCTGGGCCACCTCCTGGGCGACGTCGGCGGCGTAAGAACTCCAGACGACAGGCTTCATGGCGGCTGAAGACAGGCGGCAATCAGCCATTCTTTTTGGCAGTCAACTTCGGAAATTTCAGGCCCATTTTGCGGCGGCTCCATCGACTTTCCCGGCGGGCCGTCACTTCAGGAAGCTTCGGCTCTTCACGGGCCGTAGTGTGGTGCGGGCGACTTTGGCCGACGAGACTCGAATCGAAAGCCCTAAATTTGATTTTGGGTTTGGGTAAATATTTTGAGAATTTGACATACTTTTGGGCCTAATTGAAATTTTAGAAATTTGTGAAAATCACAGATTTACCCTAAATCTTTTAGAAACTGCGAGACTGCTCATGAACTCTCTAAAATCCCGTTCGGACCCCAAGAAACTTTCACAAAACTGTTTTAAGCCCAAATAGTATTTTTGTAATTATTAAAATTTTAGAAAATTATTAAGGGGCTGTTTGGTTATTTTGAAAATTTTGAAAAATTGAATTTTCACTAAAAATATTTTAAATTTTGGGCCCATTTGCATGATTAGTAAATTTTGGGATTTAAGAATTTAAATTTGAGGTTCAATTAAGATTTATTTATAAATTGACCTCAAATAAAATCCTAAAATTAATTTGGTCTTGGAGTTTAAATTTTAAATTCAAATATTGGTATGGTTGTATATATTTTGAGATATATTAATTGAAGCAACAATGTTACAAAAGTGACCTCTCTTGTGGAGATTAATTTATTTCAAGATATAAAAGGTTGTGTGCATGTAATCTATGTGAATATTCATCGTCCAGAAGGAAGACTCGTATTTATCATAATTACATGTGCAATTGCGGTAGTAAACGTGTGATGATTATTTGGTTTTGCATATGAGCATTGATTCGGCCAAAAGGAAGACTCATTGTTTGATATGTTCTTATTATCAGTGTTTGATTACTGCGCCAAGATGTCAGTTACAAGTTAATTTCTTGTCAAAAGATGAGACTTTGATGGAGTGTCGATATCTTGAGATGGGATTTACCTTTTACTTGAATTTATTATTTGGACTCTAAGTTTATATGAGCATGATAGATTTATTTTCTTTGATTCAGCTATATCTACTCCTGCTAATATTACTGCGAGCATCAACTCTATCCCTATGCTAAATGGCACAAACTTCAAGTCATGGCAAGAGAATCTTTTAATAGTTCTTGGAGTCATGGATCTCGACCTTGCGATAAGGGCTGATTCCCCACCACCTCTTACGGATAAAAGTACTACGGATGAAAAGAGGGATATGGAAAGGTGGGAGAAATCGAATCGCATGTGTAAGATGATCATGAAGAAATCTATTCCAGAAACTTTTAGGGGCACTATGTCTGAGAAAATCGCTACAGCTAAAGAATTCCTTGCTGATATTGAGAAAAGGTTCTTCAAGAATGAAAAAGCTGAAATTGGTACGCTATTGACAAACCTGATCTCAATGAGGTATGGAAGTAAAGGCAATATTAGGGAATACATTATGTAAATGTCTCATATTGTTTCAAAATTGAGAGCACTTAAGCTTGAACTCTCTGAGAACTTGCTAGTGCATTTGGTTTTAATATCTCTTCCGGGACATTTCAATCAGTTTAAGGTGAGCTATAATTTTCAGAAAGAGACTTGGTCTCTGAATGAGCTCATCTCACACCGTGTCAAAGATGAAGAAAGGTTGAGACAAGACAATACTGAAAGTGCTAATTTTGCCTCAACTTCCAAATTTAAGGGCAAGGGATTAAAGCGAAAGAATGATAAGGAAGCTGCACACACAACACTACAAAAGAAACAACAAAAGGCACTTAGTGCAAAAGACGGTACCGGTTTTGGTACTCGTACGGGTTGTTTCTTCTGCGAAGGTGAAGGATATAAGAAAAAAGAGTGTACCAACTATCACGCTTGGCGTGCTAAAAAAGGTATGCTTCTTAATTTGGTTTGTTCTGAGGTTAATTTAACTTCGGTTCCTAGACACACATGGTGGATAGATACTGGTGCAACAACGCACATCAGTGTGTCTATGCAGGGTTGCCTCCATTGTCGAAAGCCAAGTGATGGTGAAAGATACATCTATGTGGGCGATGGCAAGACAATTGAAGTTAAAGCAATAGGAAGATTTAGATTATTATTAAAGACTGGATATTATTTGGATCTTGATGAGACATTTTTTATTTCGTCGTTTAGACGAGATTTGATTTCTTGGTTATTCTTGTTCTTTTGGAAGTGGAAAATTTAACATGTCTTATGATTCAAAATTGGTTATTTTTTTGGTTCTTTATCAAGTTACGACAATCTTTATTCACTAGATATTATTGCTTCATTTAATGAGTCTCTGCATCTACACACACGAGGTGTGAAAAGGAAATTAACCAACGAGAATTCAGCTACGTTATGGCACAAGAGATTGGGTTATATCTCCAAACGGATAATTTAAACACTTGTGTTTAGCGAAGCACTTAAGACTGCTGCATATATCCTTAACAGAGTTCTAACTAAAGCAACTGATAAAACCCCTTATGAACTTTGGACGGGTGTTTTGCATGTAATTGTTATGTTTTTCCTAGTATTTTTATTTAGAATTTCATGTTGATTTTAGTAGTTTTTAATAGAATTTTATTAAGTTTTTATGTGGTTTTTCTTGTTTTATTTTTTTTCACTTGACTTGTTAATTTTATATTTTTAATGGGTTAATTGGCTCAATTACCTTGAGGTTTGGTGTAATTTCTGGATTTTAATAATTAAAATTATCTTTTAATAGGTGGCTTAATAATTCTTAAATCAAGCTAAGGCATGGAGACCAAAACTCAAGTCCAACCTTGCTATCTGCATGCCCAATTTAGTGCCAAAAGCAAGCTTAAAAGGGGGCAAACATTCTGGAATGGTGGCCTAGCCTTACCTGAGCTTGCCCATTTTCATGCCTAAGGAGCAGCACCCCTAGGCAGCTTTCTAGGCAGCATTTCGGTGCCCGAAATCTCGCCCAAAACGCAGCCCAGGCATGCCCAGAGTGGCGCCCAACTCCTCCCCCAACCAGCGCCCAGCTTAGCCCACTTCTGCGCCTGTTTCAGCGCCCGAACTCTCACCCGGCAGAGACTGAATTCTCGCCCAGGTATGCCCAGAGTGGTGCCCAGCTCCTCCCCCAGCTAGCGCCCAGGCTTGCCTACTCCCATGCCCACTTCAGCGCCCGAATTCTCGCCCAAAACGCAGCCCGGAGTAGCGCCCAGGCTTGCCTACTCCCACGCCCATTTCAGCGCCCAAGCTGGCCCAGGATCGTGCCCACCTAGCCGCAACACGCCCAGGACCCATCAAGGACGCCCAGGACCCATCAAGCTTGCCCATATCAAGCCACCTTGAGCCAAGACCGAGCTACCTTGAGCCAAATCAAGCCAAAATGTCCAAAAAGTCCAATTTGGCTCATTTAACTCCATTTAAACCCAACTAAATGTAATATAAATAGGAGACTTCTATCATTTTGGAAGACACCTCTCATTTTCTCCCAACCCAAGCATGGGTTTGGGATTTATTCTCTCTAGCTCTTAGACTAAATTTTCAAGCTTTTTGCCTTGAGTTTGTAAGCTCAAGAAGGATTCAAGTACTCCCTTCGATTTTTAATTCCTTGTAATTTCAACATAGCTCTTGGACTCTCTCTTTAATTCTAGTAAGCTTTATTTTAATTTCATGCTTTGTTATTCATTTATTTTATGCTTTTTGCCTTAGGTATTAGAATTTGTGCTTGATCTTGTGAATCATCTATGGAATCTAGTTGAGTGACATATCTAAATCATAGATTGAAGCCTAGATCATTTAATTTCACGTAATTTCATATGTTTCATGCTTGTTCTTCATTTTTATGCTTTTTATCTTAGCACCTTGGATTCATGTTAGATCTTAAGAATTGGCTATGGAATCTAGATGAGTGACACGTCTAGATCATAGATCGGGTCTTAGATTGTCTTGATTTTGAGTTTTTCACATGCTTTATTTGCAATTTAATTTTCATGCATAGTTTTGGCTTAAATATTAAATCTACTCTTTATTGCTTATTATTTTCCTTAAAGTTTTGAACTTTCTTGTTAATTTCCATTGCTCTTTCCATTCATGCTTTCAACTTTTGCTAATTTGCATTATTTGAGCTTTTATGCATAGTTGTACCTTGTGCTTGCATGCTTGTACTTGGTGAAACATTGCATTTTCTTGCTTATTTTCATTATTGCTTTGCATTTCCATATTGAGGCATCCGACGAGGCATTCTACCAATATGCTATTTCAATTCCTAGGATAGTTTAGTTAGGTTAATTGCTTTATTTGCAATTTTCTTTTAATTTCAAAAGCTTGAAACACATTGATCCTTCAATTGAATCGATTTCCGATAATCCCCATCCATGAACCCGTTGATTCATTTCAACACCACTAAAACTCTTCTAACAACGGTTAAAAATCCCAGTCTAAAGCACTTGCATGTTTGGGGGTGTCCAGCTGAGGCTAGGCCTTATAATCCTAATGAAAAGAAACTGGACACAAGGACAGTTAGTTGTTATTTTGTTGGATATTCTGAAAGATCCATAGGGTACAAGTTTTATGATCCCACAACTAAAACTATTTGAGACGGGAAATGCCCGATTCTTTGAGGATGTTGAGTTTGCGTGGGGAGATGAAGTTAACGATTTTGTCTTTGAAGAGGAATATGTAGATATTCCTACGGGTGTTGTTTGCATTGATCAGAATTTTATTCTTGACTCTGTTCAAAACACAAATCAAGACAATATCGGAGAACCTCCCGTTCTACAAATTCTGAATCAACAAACTCTACAACCTCAAGAACCTATGCCATTAAGGAGATCCACTAGAGAAAGAAGAAGTGCAATTTCAGATGATTACATTGCATTTCTCCAAGAAATTGAGACTGACATTGGAGTGATGGAAGATGATCCTATCAACTTCCACCAAGCCATTGAAAGCTCAAATTCTCAAAAGTGGATAGATGCCATGAATGAGGAGATTAAGTCCATGAGTAACAATGACGTATGGGAACTCATCCCATTGCCAGAAGGTGCAAAACCCATTGGTTGCAAATGGATATTTAAGACCAAGAGGGATTCAAGAGGCAATGTGAAAAGATAAAGCACGCCTTGTTGCAAATGGACTTACACATAAAGAAGGCATCGATTATAAAGAGACTTTCTCTCCAATTTTTTCGAAAGACTCTATCAGGATTATAATGGCATTGGTGGCACATTTTGATCTTGAGTTGCATCAGATGGATGTAAAGACAACATTTCTTAATGGAGACATTGATGAGACGATTTATATGGTGCAACCTGGAAACTTTGTTTAGGAAGATTCAAAGAATATGGTTTGCAAACTTAAGAAATTCATCTATGGGCTCAAGCAGGCATCTAGACAATGGTATTTTAAGTTTCATCAAGTTATCATCTCGTTTGGTTTTAAGATGAATTTGGTCGATGATTGTGTATACCATAAGTTCTGTGGGAGCAAATACATATTTCTGGTTTTGTATGTCGATGACATTTTGCTTGCCAGCAATGATATAGGCTTATTACACGACACCAAGAGATTTCTAAGTAAGAATTTTGAGATGAAAGATCTTGGTGACGCCTCTTTTTATGTTAGGTATAAAAATACACCGAGATCGTTCTTGGGGTACTTTGGGATTATCAAAAAAGAGATATATTGAAAAGGTTCTTAAAAGGTATGGCACGCAGGACTGTAAACTAGGAGATAACCCTGTGGCTAAGGGAGACAAATTTAGTCTCAAACAGTGCCCTAAGAATAAATTGGAGGAAAAAGAAATGCAGAAGATTCCTTATGCTTCAGCAGTAGGGAGTCTAATGTATGCTCAAGTATGTACGCGTCTGGATATTACATTCATAGTTGGGATGCTGGGTAGATATTTGAGCAAGCCAGGACTAGACCATTGGAAGGCAGCCAAACGGGTCATGAGGTACTTACAAAGAAAAAAAGATTACATGCTCACATATCGGAGGTCAGATCGGATTGAGATCGCAATATATACTGACTCCGATCATGCTGGATGCCAAGATAGTATAAAATCTAAGTCAGGCTATGTATTCTTGCTGGCTGGAGGAGTGCTAAACAGTCTATTGTATTATAGCCTTCTCTACCGTGGCAGCAGAATTTATAGCATGTTATGAGGCATCTAACCACGGATTATGGCTTCGAAACTTTGTCACGAGGCTGCGCATAATGAATGGTATTGAAAAGCCACTTAAGTTATTTTGTGACAATAAATCGGCAGTCTTGTATTTCGATAACAATAGGAGCTCGACGAAGTCTAAGCATATAGACATCAAGTTTCTAGTTGTTAAAGAAAGAATTCAAAGTGAACTGTTGTCTATTGAACATATCAATACAAGCTCCATGATTGCGGATCCGCTTACAAAGGGATTGCCACCCAAAATGCTTCATGATCATACTGCTAGTATGGGTGTCAAATCTTTTGAGGATATTTAGTTTTAGTGGGAGTTTTGTGATTATAATGTTCTCTTTTATAGACATATTTTTCAGTTACTTCAGTTTAAGGATATTTTAAGTTTATTTTCTGCAGAAATTAAAGTTATTTGGTTGATTCACACTTTGATTTTAGTACATGGTTGATCTCACTAAGGTTTTAAGGTGGACTAGTTGGAAATAAGCATGTTACGATAACAATACATGAAACTTCCATGCTACACATCCACATCATGATCCATGTCATTCAACTGTATTGACATATGTGACCATTGATGGGTTGAGTTACGATAAATGTAATGAAGGCCAATTTGATCCTATGTTGATATGGTTGATAGACCGGATTGGATATAAATACATTTTGGTTATGAAAACAAAGTTGAGCTCTTACGATTATATTCTTACAATGTATAATTATAAGGTTACACATATAGCCCAAGTAGGAGATTGTTGGATCCTTAATCCAACATTGGGCTTATATGTGAAATAATTATATATTGTGGACTGTCAAATAAGGAAGCCTAATTAAAAGTGATCAAATAATATTTAAGGTATTGGGCTTAATGTATTTTAGTAGGGTGTGGGCCTTTAATGTGTAGATACTCAATGGGCTATCTATTTTGATGATGGGCTAAAATAGGTAAACCCTAATAACTCAAGTATATAAGGGTTATGGTCCCTAGGTCATACGTATCATCAAGATAGTCATATTATCAATCTATTCTGCATCCAATCGTTAGAAGAGACATATAGAGAAAGCTTAAGAATTCTCTAAAAGGATTGGATACGTGTTGCCCTAGAAGATCAAACCCCAAATCCAATCGCTTATGGATTCAGGTACGCTTCTGTAAACTTACTTATGATCCTTAATAATTCAATATGATGGTTCCTCGGTTATATCGATGGCTTTTGCTAAGAATTATCTTAAATCTAACATCATCGAGAAACACATCCAACGCAGCATGAGAATATGCACTAATGAACCTTCCTTCTGGAACTTTTTTAAACATTTCCCTAAACAGCAACCTTGATGGGAATTTTATTTCCCATCGATAGCTTTCTTATTTAGTTAGAAATATTTATTTTATTATTATAAATATCGAGGGTTTTGGACTTCATTTCTTACGTCTGATACGTCACAAAAAATCCTTACGTAATATATGTGGGTATTTATGGAAAGCGACCTCATCTCTTGGAAGAAGCATATCCTTTGGGAGGTGAGCGAGCTGGTTTATAGGAGGTGGGCGAGCTGGTTTATAGAGTAGCGACCTGGAATATGCAGATGGGTTCTTATATAGGTCGCAACCTCTTATGCTTCTGTGTGTTGGGCGCTAGCTGTTAAACTCGATCATGGGATTTATAAATATTAAGACCGAATGGGCTCATGGATGGTCTTATGGGGTCCCGACGAACTGTATGGAAAGAATTACAGGCTCAAGCCTATTCTGATAATTTAATGGGAGATACCATACAAGAGGAATCCTAATTCTAAGTCGGTTATGGTATTTATGGAATTGTAGTGGGAGAAGGAAACCCTGGCTTGGGGAGGACTTCTCTTGTTTCTATAAAAGGGGTGCATACCTCTATTTAATTTTAAGTTGTTTTCTATGGTGATTTGGGCTCTCTAAAATCTCTCTCTCAATATCTAACTTAAGCATCGGAGGACCTTCACGGGTCTAATCACCGACTCGACTAAAGGTGCTATTTTCCAGGATCAGCGAAGTCGCCAGGAGGTACGTTGAAGGCTTAGCAGGTCGCTGTGACGTGTTTGGAATCTATTTCAGGTCGTTGATCTCAGATCTGAGGTTAGTACCCCATATTCTTGGTAACCAATCTTTTTGGTTTTATCAACGTCTTTAGAGAATACAAAACATACAAATAAGAAGTGTGGCAAAGTTGTCGTACCTTGTGCAAGTCCACTTCAATGTTATGTGTGATGAACTTGAAGGTTTTACGGATGACTCTAAACTAATTAAAATGATCAGCTCATTCAAAAGTCTTTCATATATTACTAGATGGTATTGTTTTAAACTTTTTAAAGAAAAATTACACATTTTTCTAATAATATCTTTTTTAGGCTAAGGGTACCACTACAAAAAAACCCGGATATACTGACGGAAATGCTGACGGGCAAAAGACCGTCAACATTACTGGCGGGTTTACTGTCGGAAAAGCTTCCTGGCAGGTTTGCTGACGGGTAAGGCCGTCAGCAAATACACCCGTCAGTAGCCCGTCAGAGAAAGAGCGAGAATTTATCCCGCTTAATTATCCTGACGGGCTAACCCGCCCAATTTTTTTTTTTATAATATTTTAAAAATACTGACGGGCTTGACCCGTCAGCATTTATAAAGTAAGAAAAAAAGGGGAAATACTGACGAGAAGTATTGCTGACGGGCGCCACCCGTCAGCATTCCTGACGGGCACATTTTCCCGTCAGGATACTAGAATCCTGACACATTTTCCCATCAGGATACTGGAATCCTGACCACAAAAATGCTGGCGGCCATTATCCTTCAGGAGACCGTAAGGCCGTCAGGATACTGGAATCCTGACCACAAAAATGCTGGCGGCCATTATCCGTCAGGAGGCCGTCAGTATTCCATATACTGACGGATTTGGCCTTCAGCATTGCCGGACTTTTTTATAGTGTACGACCTATGAGTTTTGAACTCATAGGCAAATTTATTTTTAATGTTATTTCCGCTGTTATATTCATTGAATGTTAGTAATAGTGTTTTGACATTTCAACTAACATTCAGACTCTGACTTTTTATTTATATATCCGTGGTCTTCAAAACATTTCAACCTCGAAACAACATTCTTGTGCTTGTTCCCTAACCCATCGCCACTACTCAAAACCCGAAGGAAGAAATTCTTGACACACGAGGCTGCCTTATCGATTTTCTCGAGAACAATAATTGAGTAGGACCGTTTTTGTACAACCTCCCAGCACAGTCCATGAGTTCCACCTCACCATGTTTCATCTTCAACCTTTAAAGAAAAAAAGGTTCAGTAAAGACATGAGATTCTACAAAGGGCATGTGTGACCTATGATTAATTGAGATTCTAAATCCTTTGTATATTAAGAATTATGAGAATAATAATAATAGTTGTTTGTTAGAATATTCATAATCATTTATTTATTTTTACTATATATATCAAATCATTTTTGAAAAATAAGTAATATTATATTATTAAATTATATTAAGTACTCCATCGGTTTCACAATACTTGTTGTTTCAACATTATGCACATAAATTAAGGAATAAAATTAAATGATTTTATAAGTACTCATTTTTAGTTTTCAAGAAAGAAACTCCATAAACATCATAGAGTAAGGAATAAACGTAACCCTGATGTTTCTAACTTCGCATAGTCAGACATATCAGTTGAGTCCGTATGTCGATATATTTGGAAAACGTCAATAACTTTGGAAATTTATTTCGGACAATCCATAAGTCCAATAATTATGATTTTTGTTTGAAAAATGATTTCTCGTTATGAAGTATCTCAGGTTGAAACAATTTTGGGAATTATATTCAATAATTACATTTTGCCCCCAAATTTTTTTATCAAAATTCCTTTTTTCGGCAAAATGTCCACAACTCGGGATGGTTTTTTTTTTCCTGAACTTCCAGGAACTCCGAGTCCCTCTAAAAACCTTCTATGATGCTTCTGACGTTGCCACCCGTGCCCTCGAGATTCGACGATGGGGCATTTGCAATATGTGCCATTTAATTCCTCTTTTGCTAAAGTTGGTATCCGCTCAGTTTTAGATATATATGCTAATTGCCTTTTCTTTGTAATTTTTTCGTGGTTTTGAAAGTATAGCAACGGGTTCATGGCTTAGTATTATTGGAATTCGATTCAATTGAAGGATTCAATGTGTTTCAAGTTTGGAAAAGTAAAGGAAAATGAAAATAAAGCAATTAACCTAACTAAACTATCCTAAAATTCAAAATAACAAGTGGGTAAAATGCCACGTAGGATGCCTCAATATGGAAATACAAAGCAATAATAAAAATAAGCAAGAAAATACAATGTTTCACCAAGTACAAGCATGCAAGCACAAGATGCACTATGAATAAAATCCTAAATAATGCAAATTAACATAAATTGAAAGTATGAATGGAAAGAGCGATGGAAATTGACGAGTAAGTTCAAAACTTTAACGAAAATAACAAGCAACAAAACCTAGATCTAACATTTAGCCTAAAACTATGCATGAAAATAAAATTGCAAATAAAGCCTAAGAACAACTCAAAACCAAGATGATCTAAGACTTGATCTATGGTCTAGATGTGTCACTCATTTAGATTCCATATCCAATTCCTAAGATCTAATAAGAAATCAAGGTGCTAAGGCAAAAAGCATAACATGAAGAACAAAGCATGGAAATGAAGAACAAAGCATGGAATTAAAGCATAAAACATGAAATTGAAAGGAAACTTACTTGAATTAAGAAATGAAACAAAGCTTGAATGTAATTGCAATCAAAAGTAACAATCCAAAGGAGTATTTGGATTCTTCTTAGACTTACAAATCCAAGGCCAAGCATGAAAGTAAACCTAAAACTAGAAATGAAAATACATCAAAGCTTGAGATTGAATCTAAAACCTAAGGAAAGAGAAAATTATCAAGAGCTTGAGAGTAATTTGATCCCAAACCCAAGTTAGGGTTGGGAAGGGAGTGATTCCTATAAAAATGAGAGTTGTGTGCTATTTATACTAAGTTTAAATGGGTCAATTTGGGCATTTTAGGCTTAATTTCACGAATTTGACCAAAATTGACCCGTGTTGACCAAGATGGCTCAGGGTGGTTCGGTCTTGGCTCAAGGTGGCTCGGTCTGGGCGAGCCTGGGTGTGGGTGATGGGTCCTGGGCGTCCTTGGCTTGCATTGGGCGTTGCATTAGGCTTGCTGGAGGCTTGAGTGGGCGCTGCATTAGGCAAGAATGTAGGCTCCGAAGTAGGCTTGCTTGGGCTGTAGTGGGGCGTTG
>BMAC01000194.1:1010161-1037123 GCA_014905375.1 Phtheirospermum japonicum
GCACCACTCTGGGCTGCGTTTTGGGCGAGAATTCGGGCGCTGAAATAGGCTAAGCTGAGCGCTGCTGGGGAGGAGCTGGGCGCTCTTCTGGGCATGTCTAGGCTGCGTTTTGGGCGAGATTTCGGGCACAAAATAGGCTAAGCTTGGCGCTGGATGGGGGGGTTGGGGGTTGGGGGGGTTGGGGGGCGGCAGGGGGAAGGAGCTGGGCGCCACTCTGGGCATACCTGGGCTGCGTTTTGGGTGAGATTTCGGGCACTGAAATGCTGCCTAGAAAGCTGCCTAGAGGTGCTGCTCCTTAGGCGTGAAAATGGGCAAGCCCAGGAAAGGCTAAGCCACCATTCCAGAATGTTTGCCCCCTTTTAAGCTTGCTTTTGGCACTAAATTGGGCATGCAAATAGGCAAGTTTGGACTTGTGTTTTGGTCTCCATGCCTTAGCTTGATTTAAAAACCATTAAACTACCTATTAAAAGAGAATTTTAATTATTAAAACCCAATAATTACACCAAACCTGAAGGTAATTGAGCCAATTAACCCATTAAATTATAAAATTAACAAGTCAAGTGAAAAATAACAAAACAAGAAAAATCACATAAAAACTTAATAAAATTCTATTAAAAACTACTAAAATCAACATAGAATTCAAACTAAAAACACAAAGAGAAATAGAACAATTACATGCAAAATACCTTTTTAACCATTCAGATGTGATTAAATCTTTAGAAGGACCTTTTGTGTTTAATTTGAATGATGAATTCACAACCTCTATTATAAGGCGAATAAGAAAGAAAAACCGTGAGTATTTAATTATCTATTTTTTGTAATATGTAATTGTTTGGAAACAACCCAGAACTTATGCAGTATATACAAACACTTATGTCAGGTCAGATTAACGGGTTATGATCCGTTAGACCATCTAACCCAATACTATAATGTATTGGTTTTGGTCATCTAACCCAATACTATAATGTATTGGTTTTGTACTGTGATGTATTAGTTTTTTACTGAAAGTATTAATTTTCATAAATCTCTTACTCATGCTACGATGTATTGATGTTTGTAGTATAATGTATTGCTACTATGATTTATTGGGTTTCTTTAATTATTATAATGTATTAGTTTTTGTACTATAATATATTGATATGGGATTTTGGCCTAACGGATGATCTGTTAGTCCGGCCTGACAAGAATGTTGCCCATCTAATTATATGTTTTTATTCGCACTAAAATCTGCCTTAACATCCCCCACCCCACCCCACTAAACCCATAATTTCTTAAAATCGAAATGATGTCATGCTCAAATAATATGAATTCATATTATAGCGTCATACTCAAATATTATGTATTTATATTGATTTTTTTGGTTATAAATCCATACTACAGTGTTATACTCAAACAACATGAGTTTATACTATAGTGTCATACTCACATATTATGAATTTATACCGATTTATTGGAGTATGAATTTTATTCTGTTGGCAGACTAGTGTGAAATATGTGTGTATAAGTGATTGTGTAATATGTAATCCCAACTATAGTGTTTGGTTGTTTAGTCTCAGTTTCATCTTTTTTTAGGGAGCCTTAGTCTGTTGTCCAAGATTGTGAGTTAGTTGAATTGCATTGATTAAAAGATAAGAATTTGGATCTAATCCTTCTTGATCATTGGGAAGGATTTAAAACTAGTTTTATATGATTTTTTTTTTTCATATTATATTGTTCCAAGCTAATAGTATTATATGTAGTGTAAATTAAGGTCTCGGAAATCTATTTTTAACTAGTATGGAGATATATAAATTCAATGATAATACTATCTCATATCACTCTAGTATTATTTGATTTCATATTTGAAACATGATGCCGAGGGCTGGTGAAGTAGTACAGAATTATAACTAATTCCATACTAGTGTACATAATTATAACTAATTTTATGACATCAGTTTGGAATTAGAAATAATTTCATATATTATAGTATGGAATTATTTATAATTCTGAATCACTCATATGAGATAAACTAATTACATACTACTATCATGAGATTACAATAATTTCACACTACTCTGTATGATCCGTTTATAACTTAATTTGTTGTGGTAATTTGATATGTAATTTATGTTTAAGTACTTTGGATTGTTTGGTATCTTTGAAGGCAATTTATATGGAAATGAAGAAGACATTATGCAGAAACTCAAGGATGATGTTATTGAAGAATTGAAGACGAAGACGTGAAAAATAGATAGATGTTGTCGATAAATGTCACTGGTAGAATGTTAGTGATTATGTAATCTAGTTATAATTTTCCAGGACTAGATATTGTGATTTTTTGTTGGTATTATTTTGTATGAATCTTTGTTCGTAGTATTTTKTCGATTTGAATTTTATGAATTCATGCTTGAAGTATGTAAATTCGTAAGTCTATGGTTGATTAAACAAGTACCAGTAAACATATGTTAAATCTGGTGTTAAAACACCAAACGTAATACTAAACAGTATTATAAAAATATGCAGCGAAATAAATAAAAGGAAGAGAACAAAGCAATTTAAATTTTGTTCATAAGCAAATGTGCTTACGAACTGGGTATACAAACCCGAARATTATATTACTCTAAATCGTTCAAGATCAAATACAAAGTCATAAAGTAAYATATGAAAACATTTGTATCTTCACTTGATACTAAAATACTTTCGGCCACGGTGTAATAATCTTCTTCGTTGGTTACTCAACTCCAAAGATGTATGAATCTTGAATCGTGGCTTCAAGTCTTTCACTTGCTTGTGTTTTTGATATGATTCACGCCTTTACCTCTCTTGCTGCGTTCGTCGTTGTAAAAAGYTCTCTGTTTTCTTGACTTCTTATTGTCTTAAATAGACCAGAATCCTAATCTTGGTAATTGGAATTAGAGGATCTTTTGTAATTTTAATTGATTCTTTATCACATTGTGTAACAAGCAAACTACTTCTAAACACAATTTAGGAAACTAAATAAAATCCTAAACACAATCTAGGAAACAAATCTAGAGTCCTAATATATTTTGAGCCCAAGAAAGGCAAATAACTATAAAAAGAAAATAAGGAATAATTGCCAAGAATAAAATTCTCAACAATCTCCCCTTTTGCCTTTCTGGACAAATATCCAAGATGCACCAAATTATTCAAAAACTCCCCTAAACAAATAATCCATGTTCAAATACAAAACCACGATTAAATAAAAATAACACACCACAGTAACGAAATTAATGGCTACGAGTCCTCACGGAACGACGAGAGGAAGGCCCTGCATCTCTAGCATCCGTCTTCCCTATGGCAAAGAGATCCACATCCTCATCACTCTCCGTTGACTCTTCTCCATCGGCAGTCGTATCATCAGCATTATTATCGTTATCGTCATCCTCTCCCGCGTCCTTATACATCTCCCCTTTATTATTCGGAAAGCAAAAGGGCCTCCATGAACGAGTCTCTAAGCACCTGCAACTGCACAACCTGAGCTTGCAACTGGTCAATTTGGTGACTAAGTAAAGCCACTTGGGGCCTACTCTACCGGAGCATAAAATTGCACGGCGTTAGAACTGGTGTTAGCAACACCAGAACCATCACCAGACGTCACATCAGCTCGAGGGGGCGCCTGCCACGGAAGATCAACAACCCGAGCCCCAGTTGTATGCTGACCACGCAAACAGAACCATTCTACCTCCCCAGCAAAAACATCATCCTCATTAGGCCGAAAGCCTTGATTTTCGAGGAGACTGAAAATGAGGGAAGGGAAACAGAAGGAGGAGGTTGCTCGAGTCGTAGCAAACCGTGTGAAAGCATCAAACATGTGCTGGCCAAAATTAAGCTTTATGCCTCAGCCTAGTTTGAACAGAAATTGCGCTTGAGGGCGCGTGACAACCGAAGCATTCTTTGTTGGAACCTAGTTACAAATGGCCAGTTTTTAAAAGACGGAGTACAAAGAGGATAAACGCGTGCTAGGTAACTGCTCACGCCACTCTTTAAACATACTACCAGACAAAAACTCAATCACCTTTTCATATCATCAACAGTCGAATCTCCATGATACATCTCAGTCCCAAACAACTCATTAATCAAATTAGGAGTAAAAGAATAAATCCTTCCATGCACAAGCACTTTTCTAAAATTCGTTGACTTAAGATCAACAATGGAAGGGGGCATGTTTGCATAAAACTCAAACACAACATTACGGATAAAAGGCATGGCAGTCGACACAGTAGAGTACATACCTTTACTTTAAAAAATGCGATCAAATTCTACTTTTTGAAGACGTCCACCAGGTCTCGTTGTTCATCAACCATCCCATGAAGATGATATCCTGGAAACATCTCCGCAGCTTCCCTAGTCAAAAACTTGTTAGAAACTGGAATCATTTCTTCAATCTCAACATCCTGAAGTGGGGAATCATCAGAAGATTTCTCAGACTCAACTGAATTAATCGGTGCACTCTTAAAAGCAGTATTAGCAGAACAAGAGCTGGAGGATGGAGCTGGATCATCTGCAGGCGGTGTCAAGTTCGGTGACACAACACCAGAATCATCATGAGATTTCTGGCAGCTCTCTGGGCCTTTAATTCAGACAGCATAGCAACAATCATGTCATCATCATCAGAATCAGGAGAGCAGTCATACTCAGCCTCCGGTTGAGTCATATTCACTGGAGTCAGGGGCGGGTTGGMGACCAATGGAGTAGAAGAAATTTCTACTTCACATGTGAAGAAATCGAAAATTATGAAAGGGGGATCAGAAAAACTTGAATCATCAGAAACTGGTGGATTTTTAATGTCAACCAGACGAACAAGAGGTTTCTTCTTGTCGGCCAGATGCATATTTTGTTTYCGACATGGAGTGGGAGTTGTAGACAACCGAGGAGCAGAAGAGAACGGYGGGGCGACAACATTTTCCRGTGGCACATATTTTTCATCATCGGAGTCCATCATAGATGTGACTTCCTCCACCAAATTTATGTGCTCAAGGGGCACATGACGACGTTCACTTGCTTGACTCTTTGGAATTRTCGTCGAGATAGTTCAAAGAGGAATATTTCGAAGTCGTCGTGACTTCCTCAGAGACGAGTTGCCGAYCGGACCATAAATTTATGAAAYAAATGRWAAWTTTGGCGGCTTGTCTACGTCGATTTCATTGACCATMTGCTCAGGGGCAAGCTGGGTAGCTGGAGTAGCGTCGGTGACAGTGGTAACCGAAATTATTTCTTGACGTGGGACCAGGGAAGGATGAGTAGCAGGGACATTAGTTGGTGTTGGGTTTGGTGTGACAACACCACCCAATTCTTCAYGGATGTCCATATCAGTGTAGGTCGGCAGGTTCWMTGGAACCTGTTCGTCAATTGAGCAGCGCACGMCGACGAGGAGCTCGAAACTTTTGCTTGGTGAAGGGGAGTTCGACATTMTGCAATTAATTTCGAAGAAAAACACATAAACAAGTGAAATCGAAAGAGAGAGATAAGTGTCGTTGGAGGATTATGTGCTGTTGGTAGGAAAATCAAGTGAGAAGAGAAAACAATCCCWATTTTTTTATCTGCCAAAAGTGACTGTTGTAGGGAGACAGAGAGAGAGTAAATAATAAAGGAAAAAACAACCCCCTTACTATCACAACTTCATATTTTAAACTCAAAATATTTCTTACCTTAAAAATAAACCCACTCCTTCTCAAGAAAGGCACATGATCTCAACCCAACTAATCCATTATCTCATATTTGGAAAATAGAAATCACAAATCTCAACTACATATAAAACCAAGATAGAGCTAGATTTTCAAAAACCATCACCATAGTTGAATAAATCCTTTGCAAAGATTTTTYTTACGCTCCAAATTAACCCCTTATTACTGGTCCGATCCACCGATCTTAACTCCACCGAAACACTTGGTTAGCAAAATTCATAACATGATCAAGAGAATTAAGGGAAAGACGCAAGAATAAGMAACATAACACAAAACAAAATAGCATCCTCACAAAGTATGAATATCCTAATTGATGCCTAATAATCATG
Organism: Phtheirospermum japonicum; assembly: GCA_014905375.1. Lineage (NCBI taxonomy): Eukaryota > Viridiplantae > Streptophyta > Magnoliopsida > Lamiales > Orobanchaceae > Phtheirospermum > Phtheirospermum japonicum. The sequence goes on from BMAC01000194.1 coordinate 1,016,175, forward strand.
ACCTAAATAAATAAAAATACATCAATTGATTTAGGTGACATGATCAGTGTTTCTTTTTATGTKATGAGATTATAACTAACATTGCTTCAAGTGAAAATGAAAACAGACCCCTTAACCCGAGTTAATGACTACGTCAAAATCACTTAAGGAGGTGAAAAATCAAAGAYTGGACTTTATCCAGATATTTATTATGTTTTCAGTAACAATAGAAAGAAACTTACTTATCTTTAGCAATTGCTAAAAAATTAATACCCCTTGTTTTTGGACCTGGGAGAAAGCCAGCTTCTGCGAGAAAGTTCCACAATCACCAAAAAGGAGGTTAGCCTTTTTGCCACCACTTTTTTATTACAACACATGACCTTTTTGAACTTCAACCAGACCCAATGCATTCAAGATATGTATAAAAAAAGAAAATAAAAAGATACATGCAAATTTACAGATTTCATGACTGATGACAGTTTAGGTKTCATGACATCAAAACCAACACAGACTTAAAYAATGCACATTTCGAGATCTCTTCTCAAATGAGAGAAGGTCTTTATATCTAATTCTTTTGTGAAGTGTCAGCTAGTAGATTATCAGTTCTTATGTGCTCAAGACTAACTATCTTTCTCTCAACCAAGTCACGAATAAAGTGGTAYCTTATGTCAATGTGTTTGATTCGTGAGTGTTGGACCGGATTGCTCGAGATATCAATGGAACTAGAATTATCACAGAGCACAACCAAAATTCTACTATGTAGACCATAGTCCTCTATCATTTGGCTCATCTAGAGCAATTGTGTGCAAGAGCTTCCAACTACAATATACTCGGCTTCAGCTGTAAAAAGAGAAATGCAATCTTGCTTTTTACTATACCAAGAGATAAGATTAYTACCTTAGAAGAAACAACCCCCAGTAGTACTCTTTCTATCTACAATATCCCCAGCCCAATCTGAGTCCGTATATCCCACAAGTTCAGTACTTGTATTCTTAGTATACCAAACAACCAAATCAGTTGTACCAGCTACATACGTAATAATTTGTTCAACAACTTTTAAATGYGACTCTTTAGGACTTGRCTGGTACCCAACACATGTAGACACACACTATACATTATATCAGGTCTGCTAGCTGTCAAGTTCAAGAGACTCCCTATCATGCTTCTATACAAGGTGTTATCAACTCTAATACCAACATCATCTCTAGACAATTTCATGGTTTTACCCAACGGTGTTTTCTTATGCGTTGCATTCACTAACCCAAACTTCTTAACAAGTTCTTTTTAGCATATTTGGACCGAGAGAGAGGAATATCGTAATCTAATTGTTTAATTTGCAAACCAAGAAAATAAGAGAGATTACCTTCCATACTCATCTYGAATGTATCAGACATTCTCGTAATAAACTCACTCACTAATCTGCTCGTTAGTAGATCCAAGAATTATGTCATCCACATAAACTTAGACAATTAAAATGTGCTTATTCAACTTAAGGAGAAATAAGATTTTGTCAYCTTCCCCACATCTAAAATCTAAGAAAAGCAAGTGCTGAGTCAACCTCTCGTACCAAGCTCTGGGAGCTTGTTTTAAATGATACAAAGCCTTTTTTAGTTTTAAAACAAAATCTGGTTTGTGAGGATCAACAAATCCTTAAGGTTGCTCAACAAATACATCTTCACTTAAAACTCCATTAAGAAAAGCACTTTTTATGTCCATTTGATGTAGAGACATTTTCATATAGCATGCTACAACAAGTAAGATTCTTACCGATCCAGTACGAGCGACTGGAACAAAAGTCTCATCAAAATCAATACCTTTAATTTGAGTGTACCCTCGTGCAACCAATTATGCCTTTTTTCTCACAATACTTCCAGTCTCATCTGTTTTATTCTTGAAGATCAATTTCGTACCCGTAACATGTGAATTTTCTGGACGAGGAACTAAGTCCCATACATCATTCTTTTCGAATTGGTCCAGCTCTTCTTGCATGGCCTTTATCTAAACTCGTCTTTAAGAGCATCATCTACACGCTTTGGGTCTGTTTTGGAAAGAAAAGAAGATTCTCGAATTTGAGGATAGTTAGTAGATAATCAAACAAACCTTACCATMTCACTGAAGTTTATTTGTCACTTTCTTATACTTCTTTCATYGAGATCTCCAATGATTTGGTCCRTAGGAYGGTCCCCTTGAACTCTCGAGGGAATATCCCTCTGATGTAAGTCAATCTGACCATCTTGATCTTCCTCATCTTAATCAGAGTCTGATTCTGGAGTAGCCTGAGTTGGTGTTAAGTTCGGTGTCAAGTCATCAGTACCATCACCACCTGCATCTTCAGTTTCTACACATGCARTTTCATCTATGCCAACCGTAACATTTTCTTGAGGGTTCTGATCATACACCAGATYATTATCCTCAGTAGGTTTAACACCACTAATCATGTCATCAAGCTTGACATTTACTGACTCAATCATGCAACGCGTCCTAAGATTATACTCTCTATATGTATGACTATTTTGAGAGTATCCCATGAAAATACATTTATCACTCTTTGAGCCAAGTTTTGCAAGATGATTTCTATTATTTAGCACATAACAAATGCACCAAARAATATGAAAATAACTCAAATTATGCYTTTTGCCCATCAATAATTCATAGGGAGTAACACATGGCCAAGGTCTAAAATACACCCATAATTATGTGGCATGCAGTACTTATTGCTTCTCCCCAAAAAACRTTTTGCAATCCCATTTGAAATAAGCATAGTCCTATTCATATCTGCAAGAGATCTATTTTTGTTTTCGACTATCCCATTTTTTGGGGGGGGGTGATGGGTGAAGAAAATTCATGAGTTATACCAAMTTTCGAACAATAATTCGAAAAAGACATTTTCCCATGGTTTGACCTAATTCTTCCTATACTCACACCAAAACTAACACATAAAATTTTCGCAAGTTTTCTTAAAAGATTCAAAAGCCCTCTGATTTTTCTTTTAAAAATTCTACCCATGTAAAACGATAAAAGCATCTACAATCACTAGTAAATACCTCKTACCACCAAGGCTTTCTATTTCTAGTGGACCCATAAGATCCATATAAAGAAGTTCGAAACATTCTGACGTAGTGAGACTCTGTACATTTGGATGTGACACCCTGRCCTTCTTCCCTTTTTGACATGCCTCCCAAATTGGAATGATTTTAGTGTTGAGCTTAGGTATTCCATTCACAGCTTCCTTCTTGGCCAATCTTTCAAGCATCTTGTAATTGACATGTCCAAGCTTTTGATGCCACACCTCGGCATCACTCAGTTGAGATAGCTTGCAGAACACACCACCATTGATTTGGTAGAAATTTTCAGAAGTCCTTTGACCAGTAAGAATACATACATTTCCCTCGTCATAAACTTCACACTTTTAATGAGTGAACTGAAACTGAACCCACCATCGCATGGTTGGCTAATACTTATCAAGTTAGCAGTTAAGCCTTCAACAAKCAACATATTTTCAATCTTCCCAATACCAGGAACATGAAGGGTTCCTTGGCCTATGATTTGGACATTTGAACCTCCACCATACTTCACCTCTCCTCCTTGAAACTTGACAATATTTGAGAGAACATCTTCTGAGCTGGTCATATGTTTAGAGCATCCACTGTCGAAGTACCAGGCTCCAAGAATGTGAGATTTCAGATATGAATAGATCATATTGTATTTGATCTCGTTTTTTTTACCAAGACCTGTTTGCCTSTGGTATCAGTTTTGGTGTTAGGAACGCGAAAACCGTCACGGAGTTTAGCAATCAGCTTTGATCTTTTAAACTGATTTTGTTTGCCAACGATCTTCCAGTAGAACGGTTGGATGTGACCGTTCACCACAGTGATGACACACGTACTGTCTCCTTCTCTTCTTGTGGTGTTTGGTCGTYTTCAAAACTTGATTTGATTTTGGCATTTGTTGATCTGGCTTGTATCCTATCCCATGTTTCGATGAGTTTGGGACCATAATCTTGTCAAGCTTAACCTTACCCTTGTTGAGGTTCTAAAGGKTTCCTTTGCTTCTTCAAATAAGTTTTCACTCGTTATAGTTCAACATATTTTTTGGAGAGTGACGAGTCCAATTGGACAATTATATTCAGTTSGACACGACTCGGAAATAACTCATCACTCTACAATCGACTCCGTACTATTGYGAAGATGATTTCTTAAATTAGAGTGTCGAGAAATCTTCAATCACTAGGTACCAATCAAATTCTAAAGAGTCACATTTTAAAGCGGTTAAACGAATCATTAAATTTGTAGCTGGTACTAGTGAYTTGGGTGTTTGGTATTCTAAAGAAATAAGTATTGAACTTGTAGGATATATCRGATTSGGCTGAGGATATTGTGGATAGAAAGGGTACTACTGGAGGTTGTCTTTTCTTGGGTAATAATCTTATCTCATGGTATATCAAAAAATAAAATTGCATTTCTCTTTCTACAGCTGAAGCCGAGTATATTGCAGATGGAAGTGCTTGTACACAGTTGTTATGGATGAACCAGATAATAGAGGACTATGGTCTACATAGTAGAATTTTGATTGTACTTTGTGATAATTCCAGTGCCATTGATATCTCAAAAAATTTGGTCCAGCACTCACGAATCAAACACATTGACATAAGGTACCACTTTATTCATGACTTGGTTGAGAGAAAGATAGTGAGTCTTGAGCATATAAGGACAGACTATCAGCTTGCTGACATCTTCACAAAGACATTARATTTAGAGACCTTCTCTTGTTTGAGAAGAGATCTCGGAATGTGAATTATTTAAGTCGATGTTAGTTTTGATGTCATTACACCTAAACTGTCATCATTCGTGACATCTGTAAATTTTGCATGCATTTTTTATTTTCTTTTTCATACACATACTAAATGCATTGGGTCAGGTTGAAGTGCAGAAAGGTTGTGTGTTGTAATAAAAAGTGGTGACAAAAAGACTAACCTCATTGCTTTAAAGGTGATTGTGAAACATTCCCACATAAAATGTTTTTCTCCCAGGTCCAAAAACAAGAGGTGTTAATTTTTCTAGCAATTKCTAAAGATAAGTAAGTTTCTTTCCAAAAATTACTGAAAAGATAACAAATATCTGGATAAAATCCAATCTTTGATTTTCACCTTCTTGAGTGATTTTGACGTAGTCATTAACTTGAGTTAAGGGGTCTKTCTTCATTGACTTCACCGGGAACAATGTTAGTTATAATGTCATCACATCAAAAGCAACACTGATCATGACACCTAAATCAATTGTTGTATTTTTTGATTTTTAGGTCATGAATTTTAGGTATCAATTAGGACATTCATACTTTGTGAAGATGTCAGTTGGATGTGTGTTATGTTGCTTGTGCTTGTGTCTTTTCCTGAATTCTCTTAATCGTGTTGTGAATCTTGCTAACCAAGTGTTTCAGTGGTGTTATAATCGAAGGACTGGACAGGTAATAAGGGGTTGATTTGGCGAGTGAAAAATTGCTTTGCAAAGAATTTGTTCAACTGTGGTGATGATTTTTTAAARTCCAGCTCTAGTTCGTTTTTCTAAATAGTTAAGATTTGTGATTCTTTTTCTCCAAATAAGAGATAGTGGGTTATTTAAGCATAGATATCATGTGTCTTATTTTGAGAAAGAGTGAGCCTGTTTTTAAGGAAAGAAAAATCTTGGGTCTTAAAAGAAGTAGTTGTGATAGTGGGGGAGTTATTTTCTAACTTTAATTTTCTTTTATCCTCTTCTTACTTCTACCGCGTACTTTTTATCCAAATTGGSAAGTTAAGTTCTTTTACTCTTTTTCTCTCTAAATTTTACTGCCTACGATACCCGATCTTGTCCTTGTAGTTGCTCCCAATMTCTTGAAGGATGTCGAACTCTCCATCCCYCAGCAAAGCCACGGTTATCCAAGTCATCTATTCCTCGCCGGAAACAGACAATACGTCTGGCTGATAAGAAATATTCACCCAAAGTCCAAGAAGAAAAGTTCTGCAGCTGCCCCGACAGAGGATGTTATTTCTGGTGATGTAAACCAAAACTTACATCGCCTACTGCTGTTCCTACTTCACCCTCTAACTCTTATTCTGCCACTRTTCCATCTGCAAGTGCCCAGATTCCTTTATCTGCCTATGATTATTCTGATACCTCTGGTGAAGCTGCATTTCAAGACGTCGATATTGAAGACATGGTTCTAGTCTCCACGAAGTTTTTGACTACCGACGCTGAAGAGCTGTTTTCAGAATAACGTCTCCATGGCATGATTGATGAGTGGAKAGTGCCGATTGATGTATTCAAAAGACAGAATCTATTTGCTTTATTTGAAAGTAAAGGTGGCTATTTTCAACTAGGTGTCGTCGAAGAATGCGATGGTTGTGACATGTCCTCAAGCCCAGTTTCTATTTAAGCTAGGTCGCRKTATCAAGTTTAATTTTGGCCTGCATGTGTTTGACATTATCACAAGGTTTGCTACGTCTAAAGCGACTTCATATTTTTGTTTTCCTTCCCTCATTTTTAGCCTACTCGAGAATCAAGGTTTTCAGCCTAATGAGGATGATGTGTATACTGGTGAGCCTGAGTRGTTTTCATTGCRYGGTCAACATACTGCTGGAGTTCGGATTGTGGATCTCCCATGGCAGCCGCCAACCAGAGCTGCCTGTACTTCTGATGTTGGTTCTTGTGACTTTAACATCAGTTCTAACATCGTTCAATTTTATGCTCCAGTACTGCAGGCTCACATTGMATWGCTCCAGGTGCTTYGGGACTCGTTTGTTGAGGCTCTTTTGCTTTCAGAACAAAAAGGGGGAGAAGATGTAGAAGACRCTGCTGAGGATGAACATGAACAAAAAGTCGGCTCCTAGGAACCAGGCCAGTTTTCTTTTTGGGCATATTTTTTGATTATTTTGATTTTGTAATGTATATTATGGTATTKTTATTTGACTAATGAACTTATGCATCTATGTTGTTTTGAATTTTGAATTGAACAATAGTTTTAAACTTGTGAATTGTAACTTGTGACCATTACTTTTAGTTTTAAATTGTTATAGATTTTATTGTGTAGCAGGTAATATGTTGAACTATTAAATGGTTGGATATAATGTTGTAAATCAGGGTGTTTATTCTCAAATTTTAGGCCCCGCCTAGACCCCTCCTAGACGSTAGGCACTGGCCTGTCGCCTAGCAGCAGCCTAGCGATTTTTAGAACACTGGACGAGATATATGATCACTAATCATAATAACCAAGTATCTAAATCCGATGCAAATGGGCTCARGTTCACTTCTAAATGACCGTTATTTATAGTAACATAAAATCATTTGCCAGCAATACATGCCAAGGCTGTAGTAAAGAAAATAMAAAAAACGAGAAAAAAAATATTCTCGTTCTGCTAGAGAAACTATTTTATCCCAAACATGTATTTGCCTATGAAAATGTTACAAAAATACATTATCCACTCACTCACTTTTCCTCTCACCAACCACACTAACAAACTTTTCTAAAACAGAAATTAATCATTGCTACATAATTTCTTCACAAATTCAGTCGCTCAAAGATTTCCAACTACAATCGTATCAATCACAATTTTACTTTTTTAACACCAGGTCAACTTGAATCATTACATTYTYAWGTTAAGACTTTAGAAGATTCAGCATTCTCATTTATCACTATTCTTTAGTGGAATAAAAACTTTAAAATAAAAGGAAATCCAATCATATGCTATAACAATCTAATCTACATTCAGGAACCGAGAAAACAAAGTCAAAAGAAAGAGGTATTGCAAAGTATCATCTAATGCGACCAACTCAATAACACATACACTACACCGCACGAAAAGGTTTAAACAATATATGGAAACAAATATAAACACCGCAAACCATGAGTTCTATCACATGCGAGCAACATAAAAATTAGCTTGTGTGACATATCTAATCCACCGATATGGGTTGGAAGTTTTGGACATCTTCGCGATTTGTAACACTTCACCTGAATCAACACACAGTATTGATTAGACCTTAATCACAAACACAATATTAGCAAGTATAGGKTGCACCGCCATTCTTTACATATAATGGCATATTAATTTGGCAGACAGAACATGTCMTCCTAAATAATTAATGAAAATGTCACAATTTGTAGAATGGATGAAAAAAAAAAAAGAAGAAGTTGGCTGATAGTAAAAGTAATGAACAATATTACATTTCATTTGTGCCTTTTAAGATTTAACAATTACTTTTACCCTTGCTAATCTGTATATAAATCATTCAACCATACCATGCAACTCCTGTGAAAATTACAACTTTGYGCGTGAAGTGTGTTCAGAGCTTCCAACAATCTGTTAGTTATGAGCACTATTTAGAAACTATTTTCAAAGGTACTAGAAATTATGTATTTAAACACTGAATTTGATTGTATGAATGATTTGTTCAGCAGTGAGCAGTAGTAAAGATGTTACCTTCTTCACACTCCATTCAAGTTTCTTCTAATGAAATTAGGATCAATATTGATATTTTTACATAATATAATTAGATAATGACTGAGTTCGGCAAATATCTGAGTGAGATCGGTCTGTTAACCMKCCCACTCATCCGACCCGCCCACATTAATAATACAAATAATAGTCAAACTGAGACGTTGATCTCTTTCCGCACCACACTTCTGCACTCTTACACAAACTGGATGATACACCTTCACCCACCAAAATTCACGAAGGACCAGCTACATATTGATTGATGGCGCGTCAGAAGTGCGATTTTTGGTCATGGGATTGGTGTATGCGCAAGAAGCCCACTACCAACAACAAGCTCTCGACTCATACCCCCAATTCTCGAATCAATACTTGCAGGTCCCTTTTCCCTCCCCTATTCCCGCTACGATGAGTCGCTCCACTCCGTCATCGCCAGGGTCTCAATCGTCCGAATGCACACCAAGTAAGGCTTTATCTYGAATGCAGCCAAACTGTTCGACGAAATGTCCCAGTGTAAAATTTTAGTTCAGAACRTTGCGTTTGMAACTTAATCATCGATGRGTACTTTAAAAGTAGATTTTCGATGCGTTTATTGCTCAATTTTGCTTAATGCAGGTTTTAAACATCAACCCCGATGGATACACACTTTGTATTTCATCGGAGTTTGTATGATACATGTTTTTGAGAAATAGTTTCGATGATGACCCATTTGTGGTCATCGCGATGATCGATATGTACTCAAACTCAAACTCCAATAGGGTAACCGACTCTTGGAATGTTTTTACGATGCTTGAGAATAATCTCCCCTATATATTAATGCAAAATCCTCTTATCCTATTTGTCTGTTTCCCATGCTTCGTTAGTTTTGGAAAAAAAATCTGGTGCTTCGGTGTCATCCGAGCCTAATATTAACCTAATTTAGTATTTTTTTTCCTTTTTATATATTTACATACTTTAATACTTTCCTAATATTATATTTTGTCTAATTCAATATTTTACTTTTATTACATCTTACCTACTATAATACTTTCTTTAATATATTTTGTCCAATTCAATATCTTACTTTTATTCTTCTAATATAAAAATATAAAGACTTATATCTAATTAGAAAAAAACATATATAAGTTAAATTAGTTTTTATTTACAATAAAAGTTGAAATAATTTTATTATAATTCTAAATATTTATATAAGAAAAATATGAGTTATATAAAGTTATTAAAAAAGGAAAATAAATATAAAAATATAAATTTAAAGTTTTTTTTATCTAATCCCAATATAATAAATTGAAAGTAATATTAAAAATATATATGAAAAACTATTGTTACACCAAACAAAAACAAAGTGAAACAAAAAAGATAACGTAATACTAATACTAATACTAATAATAATTATTATTATGCCTAGAAAAATAAATATTAAATATATTTTAAGTCTTTTTACCTAATTCAAATATAATGCATTGATACATATATATTATATATCTGCACGAACAAATTAATATCTTACGCAGAGAAAAAAAGAAATTAAAATAATATTACATATATTACAAGTTAGATGGCACGATATTTTTTCAATAGAATTATCAGTGTCTTATAAATTTAATATTTTATATCACATATTCACATGTAACACGCGGATGTTGTATATTTTATATTTATATTATAAATCTTTTTTATCTAATTCAAATATAATGCATTGATACATACATATTATATCTGCACGAACAAATTAGTATCTTACGCAGAAAAGAAAAAGAAATTAAAATAATATTACATATACTACAAGTTAGATGCACGATATTTTTTCAATAGAATTATCAGTGTCTTATAAATTTAATATTTTATATCACATATTCACATGTAACACGCGGGTGTTGTATATTTTACATTTTTCCAAACTCAATTTTATGCGGGTTTCCCCATTATTATTAAATATTGATTAGACATCGATATAATGTGATACGAGTTGAGAGTATGACATTCGTTTATGTTTTCAAAAGTATGTAAGTAATATTATTAACGAATTTAATATAAATATTAAAATACAAAATAACGTAATAATAATTAATAAGTAGAGATTAGGCACGGGTTTAGAATGCGACTTTTTTTGAATTTTTATAAGTATGTAAATAAATTATTAACGAATTGAAATCTAAGCATGAAAATAAATTTTAATAATTATAATAATTAATAAATAAATTAGACATGTACAAGGCAAGAGTTGAGAATACATCATTTGAATTTCTCATTTTACATAAAAACTTGTAATTATCGCAAATATTTTTTATATTTATCTTTTGATAAACCCCGTGTAATACACGGGTATTAAACTAGTTATATGTATATCCCAGTATGGAATTCGAGAATAAACTATTTTTACAAAAATGGGTTTTGGAAAAATTGTTAGAATTTGTATTCTTTAGCCAAAAACGAGAATCTTGAGTTGGGATTGACGTCATTTTCGAGCGTGCTAACAATTTGTTTGAACGACGAGGCCTTAAATTTTGGGTTTCAGATACATTGTGATGTCGTTAAGTGGGTTTTGAAAATGAGCCATATGTTAGGAAATGGCTTATATTTTTGATGATTGAAATGTGTTGTTACAATAAAGCATAGTTACGCTAATATTTTTAAACTTAAGTTATTTGATTATCACAAAATATTTTTAACTCAACAAGGTGATGAATTTCATGTTATCGATCGACGGAACTCTTATATAATTTTTTTTTTTTACGTTATTTCCTTTCCTTCTTCAAGGCACCAGATATCCAAAAGGCGAGACAGGCACCAAATGCGAACTATTATTTGGACGTTTGGAGCTCAAATGACATCTCAGTATCTTTGACTGAAACACAAAGAAATCAAGAAAGTATGCAACAGGATGTTTTGAAGCAAACAACGCATTTTGATAGATTTTATTGGTAGGTTCTGTAGTTCGAAGTTCAAAAATCCTGATTACTTTTGCCAGGGTTGATAAATTTCTAAAAATCGGTGGCCAGTCTAAAGAAATCTTGAACATGCTAGCATAATAGATATTCAGAAATGCTTTCTTGCTTTATAATTATTATCAGTAATAAACTGGATCCAACACTGATTTGAATTTTGAGAACCCACGAGATTATGAACAGTAATGATCGTAATAGAATTTAGAGATTGATTGTTGGATGAATGTGTTAAGTATTTGTATATTCCTCAATACGAATATTATTATTTGTGGGGGGCAATCTCAATTAATTYTCATTATAAATTTATTTGTTATCCTAAATGATTATCCCTTAATAATCTATGTTTCTTAACTTAACCTATATATTTATTTTAATAATTAATTTATCTTTATATAACATCATTTTTCCACACTTAATTTCATCTGAATTYTTCGAATAATGTCAATTTAATTTAGTCTAATCCAACCTTTTGATGGTTCGGATGATTTAATGATTTCCTAGGCGTGCGAAATGAATTGGACTGCTATTGCTTGGTTGACCTGATAGACCCGAGACGCAGATTTACACCATTTTCGAAGAACAACGGCCATCAAAAGACGTGCTTAAGAAAATGTACAATATAATTAAAACTCAAAAAAAAATGGACTAAGAAAATTAAAATGTAGATAATTAAATAGAAATTTATATAACTGAAAAATTACAGCCATTATTATCACTATTATTATTATTATTATTATTATTATTATTATTCCCGAGCTAAATACAGACTATCACCCAAGTAATCCTCCACGTCAACCATCTTGAAAGGGCGGAAAATAAATATAATTTGTAGTTATTGGGTTCCAGACTGATTACCTAAATAAATATAATTATTGTAGTTATCTGATTTCAGTGATGCGAAATTGTCAAGCTAGTCATGTGTCTTATCAAAATTATTATTTGTGCTTTCTTCAAAATTCACGAAATTAGTAGTATTTGTTTTCATAATTGACCCTTATTATCATTATTATTATTGTGTTTCATTTCGTCCCCCTTTTTTTTCTTTTTTTTTTCTCCCGTGTGAAGAAGAAATTTAATGAAAAATGAAAAGAAACAGAGTTAGGAAAAAATAAATAAAAGAATAGTTATTTAGATTCGGTCATAAGGGGTCACTCAGTGGATCATTATTATTATTATTAATAATTAACGAAAAATGAAAAGAAACAGAGTTGGAGGGTGGATCATCATCATCATCATTATTATGTTTAGACAAAAATAGCTAAACAAGAGTCACGGGACAATTTCTTTGAAGCTTATATAATAGAGGCAAAACTTACAAGAAGAACAAACAATTCAAAACTCACAAAAATGAAGTCTCTCAGTTTAACAATACTAATCTTCTKCTGCTGCTGCTGCATCATCTGTTATTATTTATATACACATACGTTTATCACTATTATTATTATTATTATTCATGATATATCTCAATACAAATTATCACCCCAAGTAATCATCCATGTCAACTATCTTGAAAGGGGCGAAGTCGTTAACCAAGAAAATATTCTAGATTATCATCTTGAAGATTTCGAAGTTGCGTGTGGCCAACCATATATATATATATATGTATATGAGCATTGCTTTTATAAATCAGCATCAAAACAATAAATCAGCACAAAAGTTGCACAAAATCTGCACAAAACATAAATCAGCACAAAATCTGCACAAAAGATGAAACAGCACAAAAATGGAAAACTATGAGCATTTCTTTCATAAATCTCAAAAGGTGTTTTGCCGATTACATATATAAATCTAAACCTAGTTGTATTACAAAAGGTATGTATGCACGTATTGTGTTGTGTTGTAGGCCTCATTCTTGCTCATATGTAGATGAGCCCACATTTTCGTTACTTTCTTCTTCTTCTTCTTCTTCTTTATAGAAATATATATATATATATATATATATATATATGATATAAAAATCCCCACCTATATAAAATAAAAACCCATATATATATATGGGTTTTTATATATATATATATATATATATATATATATATATATATAATTCATATTATATATATATATAATATATATATATATATTTCTTTATATATATATATATATTATATATATATATATATATAATATGATATAAAGAGAATATTTCTATAAAGAAATATATATATATATGAGCATTGCTTTCAAAAAATAACATACCCCCCAACTGAGGATGGTTGTAAAATAGTGTGGATCGGGCAAACATAAAATCACTTGATGTATTGTCCAGTTTCCTCATCTAAATCCAACAAAATAATAATAATCCATTAATTATTTATATACACATACGTACGTACGTATGCAAATCCAAGAAAGAAATAATAATAATAATAAACACAATAAGCTAGGTAAGTATGTACGTATTGTGTTGTGTTGTAGCCTCATTCTTGCTCATGTTGTAGATGAGCCCTCATTTTCGTTACTCTCTTTTTCCCTTTTATACAAATATATATGGGGTTTTTTTATTTTATATATTGGCCACACGCAACTTCGAAATCTTCAAGATGATAATCAAGAATATTTTCTTGGTTAACGACTTCGCCCCTTTCAAGATAGTTGACGTGGAGGGTTATTTGGGGTGATAATCTGTATTGAGATATCATAATAATAATAATAATAATAATAATAATAGTGATAAATGGTTCACTTTGAAATCTATAACTTGAGCCCATTTATCTGAAAATTATAAATATAAGATTTCGAAATCTGTTTGAGCATTTGGCCGAGCTGGCTACGCCCYTGCCTCCCAACTCAAAATGCACTTGGAAAAGAGTAGATCGGGCGAGCACAAATTCGCTCGATCTATTATCAAGCTTTTTCAGCTAAATCAACACAAATAGGAAGATATATTATTTATACGTAAATCCATATAAGAAAAAAGAAAAAGACGCACACGTATGTACGTACGTACCTCCCCAGTTAGAGTTATCTTGGCACACTTGGGCAACCGAGATGCAGCAGCAGATTACTAGTATTACTACTACTAGTGTGGAAGCCCGCGAAAATCGCGGGCAAATATAAAAAAAATGTAAAATAGATGAAATTTATTAAAAATAATACTTAAAATGTWAAAAARAAAAAAATATTGTTCACTTTATATTTTRAAAGTTTTATGCTACAGTAGTTGTTTTGTTTAAAATGATATCATTTTCGTCGCAACAAAGAATTTTCAACCCTTTATGCTCTTAACTATCAATATTGTGAAATAAAGATGACATGTGAATTGTAAGCGATTTTTATAATGATACTTTGAAAGATTTGTGATAGATATAAAAATAAAATAAAAAATAATTATATTTTAAACTTATGTGGCGTCTCGTTCCAATATAAAAATCGTTCAGGTTCTGGTATATTTCTATTTATATTACATCATTTTTCATAATGAATAGTGTTCGAGTGCATTTATACATGCAATCCACGGGATTAGTTGTTAAATATAGTAAATTCCCCTTAATGTGACGTTTAAACCYGAAGATAACCGAAATTGTGAAAATATTAAGTACCCCTTGAGAGATTTCAAATTTATATTTTATAAACTTATCATATTCATTCGAGGGGTGAAAAATATAATTAAGAACGAAATTCTTGTAAATTCTCATAAACTTATCAATTATGAGGATTATTATAAATTCTTGTAAATTCTGAAAATATAATTAAGAGTGAAATATAATTAGGACTGAAATATTATGTCGTTCTATGAATATATATGTAGTTTAGCCTATGAGGATTATAATTTTTTGATTTTATAAATTAGCATATATTTTGTATGAATATTTTAGTATATGACATTCACAAACGTTAATAARCCAATATAAGCACACACTTTTTCCCAATCACAAAACACTTATTATAATACCACTTTTGCGCTTCTTTGTCTAATAACCTCATCAACTTGGACATTTTTCTGCAGGATAGGATGTATTTCATTAAAAATGTATATCTCGTGTAAGTTATATATAAGCTCATATACATACATTATATATTTATTTCATTTGCATTAATGGTTTCCACCTAAATTCTTGGTAAACAATGAGTCCCAATTTTTTAAACCAAATTTCTAAATACAATGGATTCGTTTTAATTACACTTGTTCTTCTTGCATCATCAAGAAGTGAATGAACTGAACGTGTATCTAATTCAAATAACTTATCAAACAACTTTTTATTATAATCACTCAAAACTTATATAAAAATATATCATATTACATAAATTTATGTCAAAAGTGAAGACCTATACAACCCATTTCGATAATCATGAAAATTCATACCACTTGCAAAACATATTTTCATTTTTCAAACAATCAAAGAACCTATAACTTTTTAATTATCAATTTTCTCAATTGGAATTTGAAGCCATTTCATATTTCTCCTCACTAATTACACCACAGCTTCAATACAAAACGTCACCATATGATATATAATTTATATTAAAATGGTTTACAAAATTAAAATACAAATTAGTGAAGTTGATGGAAGGGTGATGGGGACAGTTCACGTGGAAAGATTCATGGAGAAGGGGCTTGGTATTTGGTAAAACCAACCAAAAATGTATGCAAATATATTTTTTAATTAATTGTTAAGATGTGGTAGCTAGGCGTATTCAAGGCTCCACCAAAGCTCGCTCTCTCTCTCTCCCTCCCTCTCTCTCTCTCTCTCAATAATATTAATTGTTAATAAACCTAATGCAGCAAGTACAGCAGCTGCGCTTGCGGTTTTAGCCGCTCGTGCAGCTCTTTGAGCCGCCTGCGCTGCGTCCTGTGCAACACCACCTCGAGGTCCTCCGCGGTAAAAGCGCGTAGATAATCATTCTCGAGCACAAATATCTTCTTATATTTCAATGCATAAACGATGTCGTTCGCCATCTCCTCCACTTCTCTCATGTTCACATTTGGTGGCAACACTCCCAAAAAGCCATCTAACTCTTGTATCAACGCCTCGACGATAAGGTTTGACAGTGGGATGTCCAGGTTTGCAGGATCATTGGTGTATATAAAGTCGTCGAACACATCCAGTCCAATTAGTTTCGGATGCCTGAGTTCTCTAAGAATGCAGCTCATCACCAAAAGCATCCCTTGCTTCACAAACACCAGAACCCGCCTGTACTTCTAAGAAGTGTCGCACAAACGGCCCATTTTTGGAGATGGGACTTTGCCTGAAATATAACAATCTATAGTATATATTTTTCTAAAAAAACAAAATCACGAAAATAGAACAATCAATACTAAAACAAGATCGCAAAAATGATATCACATAATGTGACCTATAATCAAAGTAATTACTTGAGCTCTTTTGCTACTTGAGATTCTCTTCATTCCTCTTAGTTAGTTATAATTTTTACCAAACCACGAAAAAAATAATCAGAAATGCAATTATAACGAAACCTTTCTCGAATCTATCAGTCTCTTCTTCCAAGTCCCGTACAAAACGTCGTTAACGAATACATCATCAACATTTGCTTGTATCTGCTTTCCACTAAACCTAAGGTAAAAGAGAAAAAAAAATATTATCCGAAGAAACTCAATTGGGATCATAGTAGATAGGCTTTAAATATTCAGAAACACGTAACAAACATGGCATTAAGCTCAATCTATAAGGAATGTCCATTGATGTCCATATTTTCATAATGATTCTTTCCCTGAAGTAATTTAAACAACAATGCATCCCTAAATAATCAAATTGAACATGTCATCAAAAACTCTAATTTATACAGAAAAAACTCACCAGTTTGACAGTATCCAACTTTTTTTTTCATCATAATATGAACATTCGTCTCCCTCTGTTCCTCCCCATCTTTTAACCTCTTTGTATACTTCTTCTAACCCTCCTCTTTGTATCCTGATGGAAGTCACCTTAAAATTCAAAAAATAATCAAGACTGAAAAATAACCAAGACAAAACATATTGAGGGTAATTACGGATTTATGAAGTTCCACAACCGATCAGAGATGGGGACACAAAAAATAGCATAACAGGAAAATACACAGAAATTTGGAATCTGAAAATTTTATTCAGATCTACAGAACATTATGTCCAGATAAAAGAAATATGGTAATCTAAAAAAAAAATGAAAAAAAAAAGATCCGGAAAAAAAACCAAAAAAAAAAAACAGGAACTTCCCTTAACACTATATCAATGAAAACCGCAAAGCATACAAACCGGCGTTTTTGTTCTTAAAAGTTAAAATCACACAAATTAGGATAAGATTAAGTAATCCAAAACTCACATGAAAATATGTTGGTGGCCCGTTAAGTTCGGTGCTCTTAGACGCACARCAACAACAACCTCTCATATTTATTTAATGATGTTTTTCATCCACCAGAAGCCACCTGGTTCATTGTTCTCTTCTCTATGGACCATAAAGCAGCAATAATAAGCAATCGATTCTACGAAGCCTTAACTATTATACTAATCGTAATTAACCAATTAGACAATGATCAACTATTTAGAAAGAAAAAACTCTTTCGGATGCAACACAAAAGTGCGCTCTTCCAGAAGAAACGGATTGTTCGACATAAAATGGGCGGAGAGGATTTGTTCGACAGAAAGCAGAAATGAAAAAAAAAAAGAAGAGCGGCGCTTGAATAACCCTACATTGTGTGAAACTAACCTACATTGCGCTTGACACAAATCTGGGCAGCGTGCTTCTTGATAACCTTGGCAGCTTCATGTAGACCCCGAGAAAGCCCCAAAAATAAATAAATCTGAGCATCAAAAATTAAGTAATAAAATACATGCAGAATAAATACCTCTCCTTGATCCCTGCACAAACACACTGCAAATTAAGTAATAAAATACATGCAGAATAAATAATACTCAATCAGACAAAATTCTTATCCTATAAAAAAAATTATACTATGATAACAATTTATTTATCAATGCATGTTAACTTACAAATCCCCAACACAAACTCTTCACATAAATTGAAACATAGATAACTATGCCCGCGTAATAATATGAGGAATACGAAGAAAAAAATAGAGTACCCACCAACTTTGAAAAAAAGTTCATAATGAAAAAGAACGTAATTTTCAGTCCAAACTTAGAAATGAAACCCCAAATTGATTTCACAAACCCTCAATTCCAGCTCGTATCTATTTCAAAGGCCATAACATCAACTTCAAGCAAAACATACAGAAACTACCTGTCGCCTTCTCCACCAACACCGCAAGTTCAGCCCGTATCTCGGCTGAAACACCACCACAACCCCACAACAGTTGCAATCCCAACCGAAATAACACCCAAATCAACGCCGGCCGAAACCACCACCTCCGTGGCAAACAATTTTTGTCCGAAACGCCATAGATTTTTGAGATGGTATATGAGATTTTTCTTTTTTAAGGGGTTAAATCAAATTAAATAAACAAAACCTTTGCTTTGTCCGGCATGTGTTCTCCACTCTCCATGGACCAAACCAAATCGAACTGCCCATCGGGAAACGGTTGGTTCAATGCATTGGCTACTTGAAATGAAACCTATTGTGGAAATTAACTTTTAGACTCAAAACATTCAACAGATAAGCAAAATGTACATCCGAAATTCACTTGCCTTGTCATCTAATCCTTGAGCAGCAGCAAGTTCTCGAGCTCTCTTTGCTTGGACAGGGCTCAGTGTGATGCCTTGGCATTGGGCCCCGTATTTTCGGGCCAGGTACCTTGAACTGCCTCCTATACCACAGCCCACATCAACTATATTTCTTGGCTTCTGCTTTGAATTGTCTGCAATCTTCAATTCCCGAAATATGAGGAAATAAAATTCAGCGAAAAAATGACCATGAATGAAGTGTTTGCAAATTCTCGAAATAAAACAAATAAAAATAAATAATTTGAGCAATATTTATTTTTCTAGATAGACGAATTGGTTGGTTTTATGAACATAATTTTAAAAAATACATAAATTTTTTCTCTATGTGTTCCTAAATATCATAAATTTGTTCATTAATATATATATATATATATATATATATATATATATATATATATATATATATATAATTATGGGGTATATGATCTCATAAAAATATTAGAGACGGAATCTAAAGTGCATAACGGTACGAAAACGAACCTTGAATTAAGTAGAACTTGTTTTACAAACAATTTTCACCTTTTAGGAATTCTTTGTGAAGAACATAAGCTAATCTAGCATCTACATAACAATCTTGGTGTTTGAAAGTTTAGAGTTTATGTTTCCATTATTAGAAAGTGTGTGGAGTTTGAAGTGATCTTAAAGGGGAAACATGATGGAGAAAAAGGAAAGAAGAGGATAGAAAGTTGAAAGGAAAAGGAGAGGAAAGGAGAGAGGGAATTTGTTATGTTGTTGTTGGTTTTCAAGGTTGTTAGGTTGTATTCTGATAGTGATGTATATATAGTAGTGGCTGGGGCAATTCGGGTATTTTTCGAAGGTTAGTGGAAGGGTATTTTGGTCATTTTGTGAGGGGTATTTTGGTCATTTTTATTTTTCTAATTCCTATACTATTACAGTACATAAAATTACAACTTATAAAACTTAAAACAAATATTACTAATCTATCGACTCGAGGTCTTCATCTTCGTTTGTGTCATATTCAATTTCTCTGATGATGTTCTAAATTTGTTCCATGGCATTTTCGTCTTCGTTGTAGTTTTACCAATCTATATATCCTTCGCAACGAGTATTTGTATTTGTCTGGATATAGAATGGTTCATTGTTCAATGGGTATTGTACTCTGTCTTCTTTTATTTATCTCTTATATATGTGATTTTGATATATAAGATGACATTGACTTTTATAATTTTGTATTCCCATTATTTCACCCATATCATCAGCTATCATTTTGGATCTCCATCTATATATTTGTTGTCGTCTGCTATTCATGCATTCTTGTGAGTGTTTGTTGTTGTACGGGAGAATCATATTTTTTCGGCTTCCTACTTCGTATTCAAGGAAAATAACATGTTTTGTTGGCTCGAATCTTTGTTCAATCCATTCAGGAGAAACCGATTGTATATGTGCTCTAAACCATACTTCTTGTGCATAAAATGTTGAAGTGATGATAAAGGGGAAACATACGAAATACGAATAAGTTCTCTAAACTTTAGTTAATTCGTAGTTTTTAGATTTTAATTGTTTTCGTTTGAGTTCTTGAACCGTTTAGTTATTTCGATTGATTTGAACGTTGAATCGCTGAGCATTTGAAACTTAGAATTTCATTTTTAATATTAATTAGTCGTTGCGTTTATTCTCTTGTTCATGCTTGGTGATGATTTTTTCAAGATTAATTTAATTATTGCTTTAGTATTGATAATTAGTTGATAATTGGTTATTGCTATGTTATTGCTTGAGAATTTTGAGATTGATCTTATTGTTCTTGAGAATCACATGTTTAGTTTAATTTGTAGTATTCATGCATGCTAGATAATTAATTTAGAATTTATTTGCTTTAAAAAAATCCTAGATTAATAATTCTTAGATAATTTAGTTTGAAGCTTTAGTTAATTAATTAGAATAAACTAGTTAGTTTAAAATAGTTAGTTTATACTTTTAAATTT
>BMAC01000194.1:1071706-1117929 GCA_014905375.1 Phtheirospermum japonicum
CTACTTCCCATCTGCTAATTGATGTTCACAAAGGGAGGATGACCATGACCGTTTTGGGCGAGAAAGTGACGTTTTCTCTAAAGGATATTCAAAATACTCCTACCCCTGCCATGATAGATGACTGTTCGTTCGTTGATCCCGTTACATCTTGCATTCACGAGCTTATGGGAGTCGTGGTTGTAGACAAATTAGGCGACGGGGACGACGCCGGATTTTGGAGGAAGGAAGAGGATACTCAAAAACATGACTTCGGAGAGGAGCTTGATGAGTTTGACGACGAGAAGCATTTGAGTGGAGAAGATTTGATCGAGTTACTAGGTATCGACATGAGCGACATTATTGAGGAATTTCGGGATGAATTAGATGTGGAGTTGAAGCCACCGTTGAATCATTCTATGTATGATTTCCTCGACCCTAACGAAAAATTTCATAGATGTGAAGAACAAGGGCGAGACATACCTCAACAATTGGACGAGGAGTAAGAAGAATTCAAAGAAGTTCACACCAAAAGAATTAAAAAACTTGCAGTATGAGGTGGGGAATTAGTGCTGTATAATCATGAAAGTAAATATGACCCAGCTGATTTTGGAGCTGCATGGAGCGGACCGTTCTTGATAAAAGAATTAGACGAGTATGGAGTAGCCACGTTGTATGATGAGGTCGAAA
This sequence comes from Phtheirospermum japonicum, assembly GCA_014905375.1. Classification (NCBI taxonomy): domain Eukaryota; kingdom Viridiplantae; phylum Streptophyta; class Magnoliopsida; order Lamiales; family Orobanchaceae; genus Phtheirospermum; species Phtheirospermum japonicum. The sequence continues at coordinate 1,072,373 of BMAC01000194.1, forward strand.
ATTCATCCTTTCAAGTTCACAAGCATAGGTTGAAGCCTTATTATGACAAACGAAAGAAAGACTCGCGTTAACAAGTCGGTGGAGTTTGGAGATCCACCATACGGTTGAAATTAAATGGACAAAAAATAGCATCGAGCAAGCGACGTTAAAATTTGCACTTCTCGGGAGGCAACCCGAGCTTTTTGTATCCTTTTGTACCTTATTTTCCATTTTATTTAATTTTTCTTTTTGATTTTTATTTGTTTAGAACAGATGGAAGGACTCGAACGAGGAGAATTGATCAAACAAGCGAAGAAAAATCGACCCAAAAATTCCGCCCCGTCGGCTGCCGAGACTGCTCGCGTCGGTCGACGCGGAGTCGACGCAGCTTCCGAGAAACAACCTCTGTCGCGTCGGTCGACGCCAGCATGCGACGCGAACCCCGGAACCGGCCCAAAAACATTTAAAATTCTGATTTTACCCGACCAACCCGACCCATATGTGTTTGACCCCGTGGGAGCAACCCTGGAAAACTGCTTTAAAAAACACCGAGAGAACACCCTCCCCTTCTCTTCTCACTTTCTTCTTCTCAACTCAAATTTTCAAAATTCTTGTTTCCTTCTAAATTCTTACCTTTCTTCAAATATTCCTTTCACTACTACACTAAAACCCAAAAAAAAAAAAAAAAAAAAACACCATAAACTCAGAAATTCCCACATACCAACTTCCATTCAAGCAATTTCTCCAAAACGGGCTACAAGGGTTGGGGCAATTTCGGGCAATTCGTTCGTTTCTACGGAAAATTGACGAGGTACTTCGCTTAAAACTCCCTTGGGGTTCATATTTTTGTTGTTGGTTGTGTTGGGGAGCTCTTGGTGCAAGAATTGTTTGAGTTCTTTATTGGTTGAACACGCACGCCAAGTGTTCGACAAAATCCCCCAAAGAACAAAAAGTTTTATTTTTCAAGAATTTTTGTTTCCGTTCACTTTCGTATTATTTGACTATGTCTCGAGCGGGTAAACGCAAGGATATTTCAGGAAAATACGGAGCACCGTTCCCTATTTACGACAAAAAGGAAGGGGACGTTTTTAAAAATATTCAAAAATGGGGGTTCGCTACACATAGGACTTTGAGCGTTGACGGAATCGAGGAGGAGGCCTCGAATGGTTCGGAGCACCACACCGATCTTTCTCGCTACGTAGTTGGCCTCGGGTGTGGGTACTTCGCCCAAATGCACCTCCCCGATTTAGTGAGCTTATGCTCGAATTTTTCTCTACTTTGGTGATCCAGAACGACGAGACGTTCACATGTAGGCTAGGTGGGAATGATGTTTTTGTTAACGAGGAGATTTTTGGCAACATCTTTGGTTTTCCGACCGAAGGGGACCACCCGGTGGGAGTTCAAGGCTTCGACTTAGCCTCTTTTTGGGGGATGATCACCGGGGGAAATACGGGGGATTGCAAGCGGTTTCCTTGCACGAAGATTCAAGACGATGCCCTCTATGTCGCCTACAAGATCCTCGGCCACATCATTTTATGCAAGAACGAGGCCACCTACGCGACCAAGTCCAAGCTCTACGTTCTACAGTGTCTTCTTGACGGTCGTCAAGTCCGGCTATACCCATTGGTCTTGAAAGGACTTTACAACGTTACTAAGGGTATGTCGGGAAGCAAAATGCCACTTCACTCCTTCGCGCCGTACATTACCGGCCTCGCCCGTCACTTCGTGTTTGATCCGACCAAAAGCAGTTTTCATCCACTCGGGACTACTTCACTATCTTTGACGCGTGCCCCTGCACCCCGAGTGAGATCTTCAACTTAAGGAGGATCCTCGTCCCAACATAACGACGAGGATGGCGATGCGATGATGGAGCCGGCCCCACGTGCTACTTCGGGCCCGAGTCCAGATTGGGGTCAATTTTTTGAGGAAAACTGAGCATTTCAATTGAAAATGTTCGACAAGCTCCAAATCATCAACGAAAAGATCGACACAAACCACGAGTAAAACCGGCGGAGCTTAAGGAAGATGCGAGCTCGCATTTCGAGACTCGAGGAGCAGTTTGAGGTGGTGTATGACCAGCCTAGCATGGATGACGATGAGAACCCCAAGGATGATGGTTCCTGCGAGTTCTAAATCTTGTATCTTTATCTTTATACTTTATTTAAATTAAAAAAATATAAAAAATATAAAAAATAAAATACAAAAAAAAATGAAAAATATAAAAATCCGAAAATATTGTTATTTTGCTTGTTTTTGCTTGTTTTATTTTCTTAGGACAATTCACATCGCGCGCATTGAGGCAACGACCAATTGCACAAATCAACGAGTAGCGGCTCGACTACTTTATTTCAGGGATGTTTTCTTTTTCCTTCCTCTTTTTGATTTTTGGATGTATTTGTGGCAATCAGGATATTGCCGGGATTTTTAGAGAGGGGGGTGGTCGAGTGTGATTTGTATTGCTTAATTGTGTAATTTTTAATACTTGGCCTGCAATAACTTTATGCTTAAACGTGATTAATTGCTATTCCTGCGCGATATTGTGTTTGTATGGCTTGCCTGTTAAAGTTGACTATGTATGATTATTTGTTCTTGTCTTTTGAGCGTGCATAAGTGCATAAATTTCTCAAAATTATTATTTATATATTGTAAAATGGTACTTGGACGCAATTGATTTCGCAAAACCTAAAAAATCAGTGTCAATTCAAAACTTTTTCATGCAAAAAGCCAGTGAGTAGCCTGAGTGATTATCATCATTGCATGTGCTTGAATAAGTTTCAGTTTTGATATCTCTTTGATACCGCTGTGTGTAGTTGACTTTGAAAATGACGTTAAGGCACATATAAAACCCTATTCCGGCCATATACATATAAGTTTAGCCACTATAAATTCCGAATGAGCCAATCATAACCAAGTAATCCATGCCTATAGCCATGAGTGATTTTATTAAGTCGACCCCTACTAACCCGTTAAAAGCGTGGGGGAGGAGTTCGCTGTTTTTCTTGGTTATTAGTGTTTTGGAAATTTTGTTAGGAATTTATGATATTTATGTTTTTGTAATTTAGGACCACCATCCGAAAAGAAAATAATAAAAAAATAAAAAAATAATACCCCATAAAAATAATAATAAAGGGGGAAATAAATTAAAAAAGAAGAAGAAGAAGAAAAATAAGATGGTGGATCGTGTTTAGTCATTGCCTATGCACTTTATTAAGGCTTGTGTTTTATTATTTATCTTCTTGAAGCCTAGTGTTTAAGAGGCAAGAGTTGTTTTCAATTCTTGATTAAGTGGTTTGAGCCAAATTCGGATTACGAGTTGCGAGTTGAGAAATAGCCTATATTTAAAGGCTATGTTATGAGTGTCAAGTGAGGGTTTTATTTTTGAACGAGGTTAAGCATCTTGCTTCGTGATTAGACTAGGTTGAGTGAGTGATTTAGCCACACAACTTATATATTTCATACCCGTCCAAGGAGCCTTGCATTACAACCCGTAAAGTCCTTTTCTGATTCTTAGTTTTGACAGCACACTTAATTTGCGATTGAAAAGAGATTGATTTTCCGTGCTTATTTATTGTGCATGTGATTGTATGATTTGAGTGTATACACATCCCATGCAGAAAATACTTGAGTGCTTTAGACCGTACTTATATATATTATCCTTAGTGAGGGAGCATGATTTTGTTTTTGGAACGACAATGTAATAATGGTCAAGTGTTTGACGTTGCGTGATTTGTACCTATATTTTCGAAATTATGTATGTAGCACAGCACGAATCTTTGCTTGAACTTATTTTTCATTCTAGTTACACTTTGAATCTATCGTTTGTTCGAGGACGAACAAACCAATTAAACGTGGGGTAGTTGATTTACGTAGATTTGTCCTTATTTTATTAGCTTTTTAGTTTGTTTTTCTATTTGTTTTTGATATAAGTTGGACGATTTAAGCGTAATTCTGTATTTTAATAGTTCCAGATTATTTTACCATATTTTGATCGTAATTGATGCAATTAGGTGATATTTCGTTGTTTTTCACCTTACAACTAAGTAACCGGAATAGTTCAGCTTGTAATAGACGAAGTTCGATGCTAAAGAATGGAGAACGAGCTTTCCGGTGAACGAGTAGCAAAAAGATCGAGAAAAATGAGACAGACGCTCTAACGCGTCGATCGACACGAGCATCGACGCTCTGTCGCGTCGATCGACACAAGCGTCGACGCGACGATTGATGCACGATCGACAAAAAGCTGATGTGATCTTCTGAAGCGTCGATCCTAGACGCATCGGTCGACGCAAGGCCGACATAACTTTGTGAGGCGTCGATTCAGGACCGCACCAGTCGACGCATCTGCCCAGTCGACGCGAGCACCCAGGCCGCGTCGACGCCGAGAGCCAGCACGCGTCGGTCGACGCACCGTCAACATGGCTGTCCAGATTTGCGTTTTTAGTGTTTCTTGTGCGCCAAGACTTGTTATATCTATAAATACCCTTCATATTTCAGATTTTCAGAGAACACACGACATCCTAGGGTCTTTAGGCTTAGAATAAACATATTTCCACATCTTATAACAAGATTTGAATACCGATATCAAGGATCGAAGAACGACGCGTCCAAAACTTCAATTTCACGTTCGGGATTCAATTTTCGCCCAAGATCAACGTTCGACTACGGAATAGCTGGAGATTTTCATCGCTTTAATTAGTTACAATAAGTTTTCTGAACTCTTAGATAATTTCGCAGTTAATTGCTTAGTTAATTTTAGTTAATTCTAGTTTAAATAATTAGTTTAATTATTTCATGCTTGGATATTGGATATTTGGTTAATTTAGTTTATTTATGCGATTTGATTTATGCTTAGTTATTCGTTTTTGGATTCATATGATACAAGTGTTTCACAGTAGTTTCTTATATTCATGTTCTTTGATTCGTTAATTAGGTTTGATTCATTGTTGCGTTTTATTGATAGTTTGATTATTGCTCGTAGTTGATAATCTAGTTTAAAGTAATTAGTTTGATTAGTTTTAGTTTAATTATTACTTAGTTTATAATGTTCAATTCAAATTCTTCAAAAAAACCCCAAGTTGTATGTATAATTTATTTGCTAGAGAATTGAAGAGAAATATCCAATAAGACCGAACAGTTGTTCTTGAGAGAATCGACTCGAGTCAAACTCAACATCCTACAAGTTTCTCGTACTCTTGCGAGCAAACTTACATGTTTTATTAAATATTCTAAAAAGGGATGCATAAGAGTTTGGTTCAATCATTACCATACATATAGTAGTTCGTGAGTATCTACGATCAATGTTATGATCATTCATATATTTGATATAGTGGCTTGAACTCTATCACTAAAGAAAATGTGATAATACGAGTAATATCACCACAACTCTTCTACAACCAACAACTGTGCACTTTCTTAAGAATCAAGTAAATTGAGGAAGTGGAGACTTCCAAAATTCTCTTGATAGATGTACATATCAGAGAGAGGTGTACACTTTAGGGGGAGTCTCAACATAGGTGTGTTGTACTCTTTTTCCTTAGACCAAGTTTTATTTTTCCCATTGGATTTATTACTTGGCAAGGTTTTAACGAGGTAACAATAAAACACTATTTCACTTTGACTTGGCACTAGAGGGAGTGTTGAAGGAAAAATACATTTAGTGTGCCTTCATCAACAAGTAACTGAAGAGGGACAATTTAGGTATTTATTATCTGTATGTATTATGGAAACATGTAATTTATACTTATATAAAGGGAGTTTTTGATAAATAAGAGAACCCTAATTTCTACCGTCTCCATCGTCTCTCCTTTGTATCTTGTTCTATTATACTTTTCCTTTTACAAAAATAACATATCAGTGATTATATATATATATATATATATATATATATATATAATATTAGTTCTTATTATTTGATATATATACTAATTATGTTAAGAAGATTCCTACATAATTAAAAGATGAAACAAATTCCAGGTGGATTTTTAATTAAAAAAGAAACCAAATCATGATTAATATTAAATAAGGTATATATCATAGTTATGTTTAGAAAACTCCTACATAACTAAAAAAGAAAATTATCCTACATATCATTTACGTGGTATTTTTTCTCTTTTCTACTTCTCTTTTCTACTCATATTTTCCTCTCTCTCCATACCTCTCTTTTTATATATATACATAGATTATTACTCCTATATGTAAACGTTACTTTTTCCAGAAAAACTTTCAAAAAAGTTCTTTTCATTCACGTGAGTCTTACATCACCATTTATGAAAAACTGAACCCTTACTCTAGAAATTTCTTTAAATAAATAGTCAGCACCCATAATTTCTTTCTCCATTATCAATTCATTATCCACTAACCATCTTCCATTTGATTTTCAATTTCTTTCCCTTCCCATTATTTATTCGCTTTGGTTACAATTATTTTAATTATTTATCTTGCTAGGAGAGCAAAGGAAAATAATTTTTATATTTACATGGGTTTGTTGGCGAGGGTTGCATACATGGTTGTTGGGATTGTAATGTCGTCTGAAATGAAGGAAATGCAAATTATTATTATTATTATTATTCATGATATCTCAAATAAGTTGAGAATATTCACTAATACAAAAAACATATATTAAATAGACATTCTTGAATGCCTCAGGTAAAAGTGTTCTAAAATATCATTCGATGGAATTTTTGTAATAAAAAAGTCATATACTAGAACGCCTTAAAAAAAACGTTCTACTATATTCGATATCTTGAACGCCTTTAAAAAACGTTCTGATATAATAGATATATAGAACGCATTTAAAAAGGAACATGCAATTATTTAGAATGTCTTTTAAAAAGGTGTTCTAGTTATCATATTATTTAGAACGTCTTTTAAAAAGACGTTCTCGTATATCATATTATTTAGAACACCTTTTCTAAAGATGTTCTGGAATATAATAATTTTTTTTTACTTTCGTCTCAAATCTGATCTCTTTGCCCTATCTCCCTTCCTCTCCTCTCATCCAAACCCATCTCCCTTCGAATCCTCCAAGGCGGCGGACCCTATGACTGGGAATCGGTAGCAGCGTGCAGGCGCGGTGATGGCATCTGTGAGGCGGCTTGTCTGGTTCATCGCGGGGGTTGCTGGGCGGCACGACCCGCGACTGATTTGACAGTGCAAGGCCAACGATAGCAGGGCTTTGGGCTGACTGGATTCGATGGCCGGAAATGACGGTGAGCGCCCCACGTCGCGACGACGACGGTGATTCTACGGCGGAGAGGCAACCTAACTCTTGGTGTTGCGTCCGTGCGTTCGGGCCTTTTGATTTTGGGCTGCGAGTTTGGGAAAAAGGTGGCGATGGGTGCGGGCTCACTGCGTCTTCGATTTGCAGGCGGTACCATTGTCGGGGGTGGCAGAAGATGAATTGTAGTGGGGGAGGATGTTGTATAGGTCATTTTTTGTTCAGGTTCCTAACTGAGATGGTGGGACGAGCTTCCGGCGATTGTTGGTTTTTTTTGGGTTTCGATGGCCTTTCGGATAATGGAGTAGGAAGCCGAGAATGGTGGTGACAGTGGCCTTTCAGATCCCAAAACAACACCAAACACTCCAATTCCAAGACCTACTTTCTCTCGCATATCTCTATATCAAATCCACACCCTTCGCCACCACAACCACGAACCTCGCTGCTGCCTCCTCGATAATTTTTCTCTTTTTTATGTACTACTGGAAGTTATCCGCTCGCAGATTCAGTTTGACCTTATGTACCGTAATCACCTGGACGTGCTGGACAAGGTCGGGCGGGAAGAAGAAGATAGGATGGTGGAGTTTTGGAAGGATTTTGTTCGTGTTGCTTCGAAAAGTGGGCCGTGTCGCACCTAATTTGACCCAGGTGTTTATTAGAAACTCGTTGGATTGGGCATTTCATCTTCGGAGGATAGGAATGCCGAAGATGTCGAAGCTTCCCTGAGAAATAAACCAAGAAACCAAAGTAAATAATGATTAAATGCTTTTTTATTTTTTATTTTAGTGTGTGTCTATTTATTTTCTGATATTTTTATTTTATGTTTACACAGGAAAGAAAAAGACCCTTTGAAACTGAAGCAGCCGATGTCGGCTTAATTCATTTTCTCGAATGAGTGAAGACCTACCTTGGCTGCAGAGAGCAAGAATGTCTTGGAGGTAAAATTGAAAATATTTATTCTTGATTTTCAGATTTAATTTGAAATTGTTTAATTAAAACTTGGAGCTAATTGGGATTTATTTGGTTGTAAAGATTGCAAAGATCACAGGTGAAGAGTGTAAGAACATGACATAGAAACAGAGTATTTACCCCCTTTATCAATCTTCAGTTCTCCATCCTCACTAAGTAATTAGTAACAGAGTAGCCCTAACAAATGGGCAAACGCCGAGAATGAAAATAAATCACCTGGTTTGGGTACTATCCAAGGTCCTAACCTGAGCTCCTTCGGCCCGTTCCCTATGCTCCTCAGCTCCCCAACCATTGGGCACGGACTTGGGGGCGCTGAAGAATGTGACAAAGTTGAATTTCGAGCTGGCGCTGGCCGAGCTGCACCGACACGTCAGGCAAGCCGACTTCATGTCGATCGACTTGGAGATGACCGGGGTGACCAGCGCGCCGTGGCATAAGTCATTCGAGTTTGACCAGCTCAATGTCCAGTACTTGAAAATCAAGAACTCCGAAATTTTCCATCATTCAGTTCGGCGTTTGTCCATTCCGCTGGGATTTTCATAATCGCTCATTTATCGACCATCTGTAAGTCTTTACGTGTGTGAATACATTTTGGTAAAGTTCAGAGATAAAAGCTGGAAAAATTGTTTTTAGGTTTGAATTCCATTATGCATTACTGTTATAATTACTCTCTTACATTCATCTACATTATGTATTATTTTGCTCGAAAGTTTTGTATGGAAAAGAAAAAATGGAACTTCATTTTTTGCTGTGCTTGAAGTTATTTTTTGGGGCATTGCTCAATGAAATTGGTGCAAATGACATGGATGGAGGGTTTGTTTGAATTGCTTTGATTGGGGGAATAATGAGTCAGCCCTGTTGTGTTGTCTTTACAGGCACAAATTTTACATATTTCCACAACAGGAATTACCAGGTGATGGTTCGATTTGTGAGTTCTTGTGCCAGACAAGCTCATTGGAATTCTCGGTGAAATACCAGTTTGATTTCAACGCATGCATTCATGAAGGTGAACATTTCACCATATTTCTTGTATCCTAGATAGTATGTTTATGAGACCATCCATTCATAGTCTGCATTTAAAGTTCGGAATCAATTGTAATTTTACTTCAGGGAAAATGACTACAGCGCGCCGTGAAAGAACCATGTTGTTAATTTAATGAAATGGTTTGACTTGCTTCGAGGTCATAAATGTGAATATGCTGTTAATTTATTGTGTTTTGATGAATAAGTCTATACTTTTTTTTTTTGTCTCTGTCTGAGTTCAAACCTTTAGAGGTGCACAACTCATTATAATAGGACTTCGCGTAATTGAATTTATGAGCATTCGGATTAGCACTTACACTGCCAAGTCAGAGTCCATTGGTATCTTCATGTGTGAAAACTATTATTTGTAACTAGGGGAAATGACGGAATTTGTAGCTAGTTCTTAAGATTTTTAGCTCCAAACTCCAAAATTCATTTATCGTGTCCTAACCTTGAGTGTGTTGCCTTGTACTGGTGGTGTTAGTTCTATTTGGAGATTTGAAACTCTTAAATAATCTCAGGAATATCTTATTTATCTAGAATCCAAGAGGATGAAGCACTGACAAGGCTAGACTCAGTATACAAGGATGAGTTCCCTGATTCATCCTCTAACCTGAGAAATGGTTCAGAGTTGGCTAGGATGGCTGATATTATATTTGCTGAGAGAACTGAAAGTTTGAAGGTCTTCAATAACTTGTATGAACATCAGTGTTGGTAATTGTGTTGAAACATTCTTACTAACATATGTGCATAAAGATAAAACAATAATGATTTTTGCCTGTGAGTTAAAATATTTAACTCACAGAACGCGACCGTAGGCCAAAAGATATATTACTAGAAATATTTACAAATCCATTAAGAAGGATTCTAGTAACATTACAAAAAGATGAAAAACAAAATTGTTCCTAAAAATTCTTCTCGTTCGAACAAGTTGAACTTAAAGAATAAACATAAAAACGCAGCAAGAATGTTGTATTAGGGTTTCTATTTTTCTCCTCCTTGTTGTTATATTTCTTCAAATGAAAACGCCAAGTACTTATAGCTCAACTTCCTTGAGAGAGTCCTTGTTCCACATAACAAGGTCTTGATAATTATCTCTTAAAATATATTAAGAGATAAGGATTCCTTTACCTACTAACATTCTAACCAACACTAGAGTCCAGATAGGAAAACATTCTTAAAGAAAATAAAGTAATTAATAGGATTAAAAATCTCCTTAGGACAATAATCCTATCAATCTCCCCCTTTTGCCTGTTTGGACAAAAGCCAGAGAAAGACTCTCCCCCTGGACAAACACTAGTGAAGACTCCCCCTGAATTGCTGAGCTGAAGGGATGTTAGTAAAAATAACAGTAACACAAGTACCGGAAAAGTTGAGATAAAACCATCCAAACACAAAAACAACAGAAAAAGTGTCTCAACCGAATAGACTAAAATAAAAGTTCAGAATCAGATATAAATGTCTTCAGGATTTAGGAACTATGCGTGGCTGCTCTGGTCCTCCGTGATCGTCGAGGAATCAGTGTGGTGTCATCAACATCATCCTGAGCATCCACCTTCTGCTTTCCTTTATCCACAGCAGCAGTAGCACAACTGTCAGCAACAGCATACGTTACAGCATCCGCAGTAACCTCTCCAACCTCTCCAGCAACCTTCTCTCCCCCTTTTTGTCCATAATTCAAAAGGAGCATCGTGGAGAAGAACTCTCGCATTATTTCCAACCTATCCAGATGGGCCCGAGCTCCAATAATTTGTTGATCGAGTAAGCACAACTAAACCTGCAAATCAGAAACAGGAATAGGGATAGAGGAACAAGTGATAGTCCATGTGTTAGTAACACTGGGACCAACGTCTGGTGTAACAGTGGTGATGTCCACATCCTCGTCATCAAAACTCCAGTGGTAGGTCAAAAATCCGATGCGTCCCTTCAAAGTGCTTGTGACAATCCAAATAAACCAGGCTCATCGCTGAAGTGCTCATCATTGTACTTTTGGAGACCTTGATCAGCAAGGATTGAATAGATGAGCGAGGGAAAGGGCAGACCAACCTTAGTAGCTGTGGTGTCGGCAAACTTCGTCACATAGTCAAAAATAGTTTGGCCAAATTAAACCGCATCCCTTTCCCAATTTGGAATAGGGATTTTCCTTATGAGTGTGTGACCGTGGTTGTATTGGTCGTCGGAACCCAGTTGCACACATCTACTTTGTGAAGCACAGAGTAGAGAGATATGAGGTGTGAGTTGAGAAATCTCTTCGGCCACTTCCTTATTTGGCCACCAGTTGAAAACTTGGCCACTTCATCAAAGTCATCAACAGAGGCCCACTCTTCCTCATCTTCAGACCCGAAGAACCTATTAATCAGAGAAGGAGTGAAAGAATAGATTTTCTCACGCACAAAGACCTTACCATACCTCTCAGACAACTAGTTAGATACCGAGGGAAACATGTTAGCATATAATTCAAGTAGTGCCTCCCTCAGATATGTACTGCAATTGTCACTGTGGAATTCAACCCTTTTCTGCTCAAAAATTTGTTCAAACTCCTCTTCTGAAATAATCCATAATCAACTCTCCTTTCCTCAATCAGCACCCTATTGTGCAACCCACTATACCTCTCCTTAGCCCCGCTCGTATAAAAACGAGGGGCATAGGCCTTGCCCACGTCCAACTCTTCATCGTCAGAGTCATCTCCCAAATCAATAACTTTTGATTCATCCTCTTCTGTGGCATTTTCAGCTGGATCCACCTGTCGAACCTCAAAATTAGTATCATCTGAATTGTCCGATGCAGTTGAACTAGAAGAAGAGACTTCTTGTGCATCAGTTTTAGTTGTAGGAGATGAATGAGCAGCTTCAAGAGAAATGGCAGGCAGGGGTGTTCCAGCATCCTCACTCACATCAGGCCCACCAACAGAAACAGTCCTTTCTGAAGACTGTCTTGAGTCTGATGACGGTTGGTCAGATGATTGGCTTGCACTAACAGCAGCTGGAGGCACGGAACTTGAGGCACCATGCACAGGGATAGACTTACCCAATTTCAATAGTAAAGATTCCAAAGGTGTATCTTTATCGGCCAGCATATCCTCCTCATCAACCTCCATTGATTCTGAGTCCGGTGCCACCATATTTTGAGGAGTGAGCCGCTTCCTCTTAGCTCGAAATTTGCGCACCATCTCAACTTCGGAATCAGGGAAAAATGGAGTGACGGGTATCTCCTCCTTCTCAGCAACCAGTCCCTCCGGCGGAGCATAGTCTAAGTCATCACTATCAGTCAAGTAGTCAACGTCTTCTACAAAAGACATTCTCTCAAGAGGAATACGCCTGGGTCCACCGGAATGACTCTTGGGAATGGCCTCCGGTAGGTGACCCGGGTTAATCCCTCGCAGCCATCGTGAGCGCTTTAGTAGTGGATTTCCAATCCTCCCGCGAGTTTCTGAAATTAGTTTTAAATTCAGCAGATTATTCACATCAATTTCATTTTCGGGGTTACCTGGGAGAATTGCGGCATATGGTTCCACTGTGTCACCGGCGGGCATCTGAACCAAGGCAGACGACGGACTTGGTTGTGATGGCTTTGCAGAAGAGACCCCGGTGTCAGGTCCCTGTGTTGGAGCAGATCCACCAACATTCGTATCCTTTACTGGAGGGATTTTTGTGTTCGCCTCGAATATCAAGGGGAACGTATCTCGGAAGAGTGCCAGAGGTAGAACTGTCCTCTGACATCATCACCTTCTCCGACTGGGAGCGGGGAGGCTTCTTCGACACCTTGGTTTTTCTTGGACTCATCTTTGATTAAAAATTAGGGTTTGGTTTGGCTGAAAGTGCTGAATGCGAAAGGGTTTTGTGTTGAAAGTGTTTTTGACTGAATCGAGGGAAGAGACTGACACACAAAGAAACTTAAACAAATTGTGAGTATTAGTGGATGCTAGTAATTACCTTAAGGCCTGGAAAGATCGGAACCGACAGGCGCACTCTTCAAGCCCAACCCTACCTTTAAACACAATTACTCATAATAAAAACAAGTGCAACAGCGACTCAGGTCCACAAGACTCTGATTATAACCCACTTTACAATAAGGCATCAAAAAGATAATGAGATTTTAGTAAGGGAAAAACATATTTTTGTTATGAGCATAACTTTACCAAAAAAAACTTTAAGAACAAAATTCACCAAACATGTATGTCCTAAAGGTATGCCTGAAAAGAATGACCTAAAACAAGAGAAATCACATAAGGTTCAGGAATGCAGTAGAGTGTTGGTTCTTTGTGTGATGGCATTGGCACTGACATCCGATCAACAAATTCAATGAACTGACAATTCTTAACTCGGCGAATGACAATGTCATTTGCGTTTGAGGATATTTATGTTCGGGAGTAAAAAATATCTCCACTTAATCAGCATATTAACAATCCATAGAAAGGATTTTTATTTTTTATTTCAACACATTGGCAAGAAAAATAGTCATTCATGAATGACTGGATGGGACATCCTTCAAACTTTTAATTCAAAGTTTTGAGCATACCGAGAGAAAACTTGTTTCTGCAAAAGTCAGCCCACAATCGCTTATTGCAAAACTTTCAGCCCCTTTTTACACCGCACTCGAACCGTCAATGTTCCTACATTTATGATTTGTGCAAGACCTATTATGTGTTATGAAAGAAAATAAAAATGCATGTTGAAAATAGTATGCTGCAGCTGATGTTACTAGAGGTGATGCAGCATTTCTGGTAACAAAAATCAAATAGCACATAAGCCCAGGGACTTCCTTAATTTGGAGAATTCCTCGTAGTCTAATGCTTTGGTAAATACATCTGCAAGTTGATGTTTAGTTCCAATATGCTCAATAGTCACAACATTTCTCTCAACCAAATCTCGAATGAAATGATGCCTGATGTCTATGCGTTTTGTTCGAGGGTGTTATACAGGATTCCTTGGGATGTCAATTGAACTTGAATTATCACACAAAAGAGTAAGGACATGAATTTGTAACCCATACTCCTCTATCTTTTGTTTCATCCAGAGCAGTTGGGAACAAGCACTACCTGCAGCCACATATTCGGCTTCGGCAGTTGATAATGACACGCAATTCTGCTTCTTGTTGTACCAAGAGACTAGATTGTTCCTTAAAAAGAAACACCCACCTGTTGTACTCTTTCTATCATCAGTATCACCTGCCCAATCTGAATCAGTATATCCAACAAGATTAGAGTTAGTGTCTTTTGTATACCAGATCCCTAGATTGCAAGTTCCAGCCACATATCTAATTATACCTTTGTGTGCCTTTACGTGAGTTTCTTTTGGATCAGATTGATAGAGAGCACACAAACAGATACTATACATGATATCTGGATGACTGACAGTTAAATATAGAAGGCTGCCAATCATGCTCCTGTACACAGTGTGATCAATAGTTTCACTAACATCGTCCTTGACAGTTTTTGACTTGATCCCATGGGAGTTTTCATATGCTTGGCACTGTCAATTCCAAAGCGTTTCACAAGATTCTTTACATACTTAGCCTGGGATAAAAAAATTCCATTTTAAAACTGTTTAATCTGTAAACCCAAAAAGAGCGATAACTTCCATGCTCATCTCGAAGGTGGTAGACATGCTTGTCACAAAGTCTTTGAGTAGCTCATCACAGTTCGAACCAAACACAATGTCATCAACATAGATTTGAGCAATTAGTATCTTGCGATTGTTTTTCAAAATGAACAGAGCTTTATCTACTTCATCACGTTTAAAATTCATTTGAAGAAGATGTTGAGTGAGCCTCTCATACCAAGCCCTAAGAGCTTGTTTCAGTCCATAGAGGGCCTTTTTTAGATTGAAGACATAGTGTGGTTTATGAGGATCTTCAAAACCCTTGGGTTGCTCAACATATGCTTCCTCGTTTAAAACGCCATTTAAGAAAGCACTTTTTATATCCATTTTGTGAAGAGTGATGTTCAAATGAAAAGCAATCGCTAGCAGTAATCTAATTGACTCAATTCTAGCTACAGGAGCAAACGTTTCATCAAAGTCTATACCTTGAGTATAACCTTAAGCCACAAGTCTGGATTTGTTTCTCACTATATTTCCCAGTTCATCAGTCTTGTTTTTGAAGATCCACTTTGTTCCAATGACGTTTCCACCATACGATCGGGTACCAAGTCCCAAATGTCATTTTTGGCAAACTGGTCCAATTCTTCTTGCATGGCATTTATCCAGTATTCGTCTTTAAGAGTTTCCTCCAATCTCTTGGGCTCTATGGTGGACACAAAATAAGAATAATTGTTTAGAGAACAGTCTGAGGCCATACATACCAGTTTTACCATTTCCTTGAAATTGATCTGTTTCTTCCGTGTGCTCCTTTCGTTCAATGATCAAATGACGTGGGATGTAGGATGATTTTCCTGTATTCTGGAGGGTATATATCTGTCCAGAGAAGCAGATATTACTTCAATAGACTGATCTTCTTCAGATTTAGAGGTTTCTCCATTAGCGTTTGTATGTACCTACGATGTTGGTTCAAGTGTTCCAGCACTTTCAGTAACACTTGGTGCAGTTTCAGATATTTCTCTTGGAGTGACAGGGGGAGACGGTTGTGGACTGTGAATCAGGTCAACCACATCATCTTCATCAGAGTTTCCATAGATGTCTGCTAGTTCATCGAACCTAACATTCACAGACTCAAGCATAGTACGAGTTCTTAAATTAAACACCCTATAAGCGTGGCTATTTACTGAATATCCCAGAAAGACGCACTTATCGCTTTTGGAATCAAATTTTGTTAAGTGGGATCTGTCATTCAATACATTGCATATGCAACTGAAAACGTGAAAATAGTTCAGGTTAGGCTTATTTCCCACAAGAAGCTCGTAGGGTGTTTTGCAAGTCCCTACCCTAAAATAGACTCGGTTAGAAATATGACATGCTGTGTTAAGAGGTTCTGCCCAAAACCTTTTTGCCAGATTTTTTGAAATTAACATGGTTCGAACCATTTCCTGTAAGGACCAACTTTTACGCTCAGCAATTCCGTTTTGTTGAGGCGTGATTGGTGAGGAGAACTCATGAGAAATTCCATATTTGTCACAAGATTTTTGAAAAGATGAGTTCTCAAACTCTTTACCATGATCTGTCCTAATTCTGCCAATTTACAAAGAAAATTTATTACTGACACGTTTGGACAATTTTTGAAAACTTTCAAAGGTTTCAGATTTTTCACGGAGAAACTCAATCCAGGTGAACTGAGAGAAATCATCAACAATAAAAAATGAGTATTTCTTACACCCAAACTTTCTACCTCGATAGGACCCATAAGATCCATGTGAAGTAATTCCAGGCACCGAGTGGTGTTGAAGTGTTGGGTCACTGGATGAGACACCCTGGTTTGTTTCCCCTTTTGACAATCACCACATACGGATGGGTTGTTGATGACCATCTTGGGAATTCCTCTCACAACTTCTGACTTGACAAGTTTGCTCATCATTTTGTAATTGAAGTGTCCCATCTTTTGATGCCATAATTCGGACTCAGACGATTACGCACTTTGACACCAGATCTTGTTGTTTACTTTGTAGCAGTTGTTTGTGGTTCGAGTTCCAGCGAGGATGCAACGATTGGTGTTTTCGAAGACTTCACAGGTGTCTCGGCTGAACTTTACATGGAGATCATCATCGTAAAGTTGACTGATGCTTATGAGGTTGGCATCTAGATCCTTGACAAGTAGCATATTCTGAAGTTTAGGCAATCCTTCAACATTCAGTGTGCCTTTTCCTACAATCTGACCATGCGCTCCTCCACCGTATTGGATCTTGCCTCCTTTATGCTGAACAACATTGGTCAAGTATTCAGCCGATCATGTCATGTGTCTGGAGCAACCGCTGTCAAAGTACCATGAGTCTTCAAGTTCGGACTTCAGGGAGATATAAATCATGTTGCATTGGGTGACTTCCTTCTTTACCCACACCATTTTATTCTTGCGAGTGGTGTTAGTCCTGATGTTGGGGCATTTCTTTAATGGCATTGGCTTGCCAGGGGATGCTGCTCTTTTAGACTTGAGTTTCTTACAGAACGGTCTGATGTGACCCTATTTTGAGCAGTGATGACAGACGTAAGTATGCTTCCTTCGCCTGATTTTGTCCATAGAGACAGATCATTCGGAGGATTTGTCACTTTCTTTGACAAAGACTGGAGCCTCAAACCTTATCCCATGTCTGACCATTGCTCCAATAGACATGATTTCATCAATTTTGGTTGATCCATTGTTGAGTTTCTTGAGTGTCATCATAGCTCTTGAGAGCTCCCCTTGGTTCTATCCAAATCTTCTTCTCGCTTGGTCAAAAGAGCTTCTAGACGTAACACCAAGGATTATTGTTCCTTATCTGCTCGTGCCAGTCTCTCATTTTCTTTAGAGAGAAATTTGACCTTCTGGAGAAGTTTGCACCAATTCTCATACAACTCTTCGTAAGCCAAAGCAAACTCTTCATTCTCATCGTCTTCAGTTGTGATAACAGAGTTGAAACACACAATGTTACTCAAACTGTTAGTGTCATCCCAGAAAACACAGGCGTTCATAGCAGCAACCACCTCAGTTTCTTTTGATTCCACGTCATCTTCTCCATCACTCATGGCGATAAAATTCTTCTTCCTTAGGGTATTGGCGCACTCATACCTATAATGTTCATATCCTCTGAACTCATGACACTGAACATTGTCCAGGTCCTTGGTACTGTTTTGATTCCTGGGTTCAGATTTCGCACTCATAGGTGTTGAATCTCTTCGTTGGAACCTGTTGGAGGACTGTCCCAAGGGTTGAGGAGTGCTGGGCTCAGATGCGGACTTGAGGTGCCTGTTCAAGGGTTTGCTTGAGATGTTCTTTTTCTTCAGGAAGTCACCGAACTTTCTGGTGATGAGAGCAATACCATCCGCATCCAAGTTTGCATGCTCAACCTCGTACGCTATGGCAGCAAGGTTAATATCTTCGTCTTTAGAATCTAGAGCAGAGATGAGGGCAATGCTCCTCCCTTTTGGTTGCTTGAGTTTTAATTTGAACTCATAAGTCTTTAGTGAACCAAAAGATCAGAAAAACTCATAACAGAAGTGTCTTTGGCTTCTTCAATTGCCATGATCTTCATGTTGAATTTTTTCGTCACAAATCGTAGGAATTTGCTCACAAGCCTTTCATTTGAGATAGGAGATCCCAGAGATTGACATTAATTTGAAATGTCAAGAAGCTTTGCACTGTAGCTGGCAATGGTTTCACTTTCCTCCATTCTTATTACTTCAAATTGTGTCGCCAGCATTCTCAGTTTGGTCCTTTGGATTTCTTTAGATCCTTCACAGAAGAGTTGTAGTGCCTCCCATGCTTCTTTGGCAGTTTGTAGGTTGGAAATGATTTTGAACAAGGAGACATCCACAAAGATGAAGATGGCATTCAAGGCTTTGGTGTTGGCATTTGAGGTAGCAAGTTCTTCTGCAGTCCAGTCAACCTCATTTTTCAGAATGATGTCACCGTCCGAATCATCTCTTCTGAGAGCCTCCCATCCAGTTAGAATTGCATGCCGGGATCTTTCATCCATCGTCTTAATATATGCTTGCATTCTAAATTCCCAAATTTCATAGTTTGTTCCATCCAACACAGGAGGTCGGATTGCAGTGTTATTACAGTATCCATTGTTTTCCTTCAAAGTCCGCAGGAATCTCACTTAGTAGAGTCAAGTGATCAATCTCTGATACCAATTGAAAGTTTTGAAAGTCTTCAATAACTTGTATGAACGTCAGTGTTAGTAATTGTGTTGAAACATTCTTACTAACATATGTGCAGGAATATAAAACAATAATGATTTTTGCCCGTGAGTTAAAATAACTCACAGAACGCGACCGTAGGCCAAAAGATATATTACTAGAAATGTTTACAAGTCCAACAAAAAGGATTCTAGTAACATTACAAAAAGATGAAAAATGAAATTGCTCCTAAAAGATCTTCTCGTTCGAACAAGTTGAACTAAAGAATAAACATAAAAATGGATCAAGAATGTTGTAGTAGGGTTTCTGCGTTTGTCCTCCTTGTCTTTGTATTTCTTCAAATGAAAACGCCAAGTACTTATAGCTCAAATTCCTTGAGAGAGTCCTTGTTCCACATAACAAGGTCTTGATAATTATCTCTTAAGATATATTAAGAGATAAGGACTCCTTTACCTACTAACATTCTAACCAACACTAGAGTCCAGATAGGCAAACATTCTTAAAACAAATAACGTAATTAATAGGATTAAAAATCTCCCTAGGAAGATAATCCTATCAAGAATAAAGAACATGATCAGTGAATGGGCTGCTAGATTATTAGGGAATAGAAATATGGTACCTGAACTTCGTCAAGATTCGAATGACACAAATCAGAAATTCCAGAGTACGTTCTTCCAATTGCGTCCGGCCCTTATTGAAAATGGCTTGACTTCCCGCCAGCTGAGGTTGATTAAAATTGTTATACAATTTTACTACTCATCCTTGTTTACTTTTTTTGTTGTCGTCTTCAAATTCAGCCGCTCTCGAATAACTGTTGAAATTTATTAGATTAACATTTTTTCCGTCATTGAATGTCGATACTAGATTTCTTGTTAACTATTTCTAAAGCTTTTTAACACAGTATCATATGTGTTCTTTTCATTATTTGATGTAATCCTTGATGACGTACTTTTTCATGTAAGACTAATGTTTTGTCGCATAAGCAAAGGTTACTGAGAAGCATTTTAAAGATCTTTCTTATGTTCACGAGAGTGATAAAACTTGTGGTTCACAACCATTGATAATCTATACATATTCGGCTACAGACAGGGATTTACTGATGGTGAGACCTAAATAGAGATGTCTGTTGTCTTTCTTGTATTTATTTGACATATTTCACCATTTTTTAATTTTATTTTTGGGTCCAGAGTATGCCGCATTTATCTAATTTTATTCTTTGTTATCGTTCCATTATGTAGAATGAGGTTAAAGCTTCTAAAAGGGTAGAAGCGAAAAAGAAGATTAAAGCTGCAATCGGGTTTCGACATGTTATTGATCTGCTTTCCTCGGAGAGAATGTTGATCGTCGGTCATAATTGCTTTCTCGGTTCAAAAGGTTGGACCACCAAATATAAGGGGTACTAACCTCAAAAAGAGATCAGCGACCTGAATTGATGATGAAATACGTCTCAGCGACCTCTAAAACCTTCGGCAATTGTCATAGCGACCCCGCCGATCCTGCAAAACAACGCCTAGAACGGGCCGGATTTCGAGCCCGTTAAGGCCCTCCGACGCTTAAGTTAATAAGCGAAATCAACACTTTCGTCTCTCTCTCTATATATTTAAGTATATCAATGCGTAAAGTAATAATGGAGTGATAATGATAATAAAATAAGAGACAGAAGCCCCTTTTATAGAGATAGGAGAAATCCTCCACTATCTAGGATTACCTTACATAACCAGAATTCCATTCACACCATGACTCTTTCACCGACTCTCAATTGGGACTTTTCTCATATGATAAGTTCCCATAAACATGAAACTTCTCAATATATCACCAAAATAAGCCTGGGCATACAGCCCACTAGGCCCATACACATATGTAAACTTTCAATCAGGCTCAAATACTCAGCCCAACCCACCAGAGATCACGACCCTATATGAGAACTCATCCTCATACTACAAGTCGCTACTCCAGACACATCAACTCGCTTACATTTAAGGAACAACCTTCAGCTCGTTCACTTCCAAAAGACATAACACAGCTCGCCCATCTTCCAGGAGGCACACCCTCTCCTAAAGATAGGACCACTTTCCACAAATAACCATATACATCACGTAATATCATATATAGACATTTTGATCCACATCAGCTAGTCCCCCATGTTCTAGCTGATTGAGGTATGAAATCAGGTAGGACATGTGAACATGAAATTAAACAAACACAAACAACAGATGCACACAAACCATCACTCTTCCTCATAAAATCATATTTCAGAATTACCCAACTCGATCTCATAGAGCAACAATATCAATAATCCACTATACATCATTAATCACACCTGCGATCTACAAAAGGCCGACGCACAGAGCTCACTCTTTCGGTCACCTTCTGAAAAACAACCTCAAGCCCTTAATCAAATATCTTTCAACTATGGAAATCTAAATCACACAATCATTAACATACTGAACGGCCTCATGCGCACAAGTCCCCAAGTTAAATCTCAATGTTTTACACTGGGCGACCTGAAAATATACCACTCCTTCAACGACCTGCAGCCAAAACCAGTCTCAATAATTCAAAATCGCAATCACAAACGAACCATAAAGTCAAGACACGCTTCTCTTCTCACATCCCATCTCATTTATGCTTCATTAAATGCAGTCTGCTCTCTTGCCAGACACGCGTCACACCCTTATATTYTMRRAGTATAATAAATCCAGTGGGCCTAGGAATTAATGGCCCAAAACATTCCCCCAATAAACACTAATAAATCCCGCTCCTATATGTCCCATCAACTTTTCCGCCTCCCAACACATAAAACCCTTTCATCTTCTTCATTTACTACTTTACACCATCTCAATTAAAAAGACTCACCATTTTTACTCTGTAAAAAAGCTCAACTTCTGACAATCGCTCAAGGATCCACTATCATCTCGATACTAATCGACGACCTCTAGCTCGCGAAAATGTGTAAGTTCCCAGATCTCCTTTTAATTTTAATCGTACTGTTAAATTTGTAGCAGCATCTGCTGAGATATATTTATTTTGTGTTATCCCCTCCCCTGAACATGTTTTACTTACAATGATATTTAGCATCTCCCAACAATAACTCCCAAAACTCAACCCTCTCCCCTGATTCTGATCCCGCTGAAAACCCTTTCATTATCGAACAAAGACCCAAACAATTAGCATTACCCTCCTCTGGCCTACGCGATGAGCCAGAGGGCGATGTTACGTGGGAATATCTCCAGGCCCAAACCCTAAGAAATAATACCCCTGACAACTCTCCCATCCTTCCTCTAGATGCTCCCCCTATCCCGGAGGGAATTCCTATACTCAAATCGAAAAACACCATACCCTGCGAACATTTTAGGGAGAACCCCGTGACTATAGATCATTCCCTTTTCTTCTACGACCTGCCTTCTTCATCTCACGCGGCCAAAGAAATTAAGCACAACTACTGGATACTCCCTGATCCCAAGAAAGTAAAGACACTCAAACGTATCCTTAATCTTCCAACCACTGCAAAAGTAGTCTTGCCTGACAGCCCGCATATTGATCCTATGCGACCTCCGCTTGACCATATTACTCTCTTTGATGCATTATTACTAGCAGGATTTAGATTCCCAGCTCACCCCTTTTATACCGAGATCTCCAACCTCTATGACGTCTCACCTCTACAATTAACCCCCAACTCTATGAAGTATCTGCCTGGATACCTCTTAATGTGTGAATATTACAACACCAATCCCGAACCAGGCTTTTTCAACTTTTGCTTCCAAATAAGATATCAACAGAATTCTTTCTACCTCTCAACTCGTTCGGGGCGAGCTCGCTTCTTAATAAATCCTCCTAATAAAGTCCGCGAATGGAGAAAAAACTTCTTCTTCATTCACAACACCGAAGACTGGCCCTTCATAACCGAGTTGAAAAACCGTACTCCCAAACAATACAAGCCAACCACCTCCAAAGAATGCCCCCGTTTATACAAAAAATACTCCGATCAGCTCGCGGAATGGAGCCAGCACCCTTTCGACGTAGTACTCCTCACCAACCGATCTGACATGTTCTGTTACGTGGGCATCGACTCTCGCCCAGTGGAACCGGATCTTGCCATCACTAAGTCTGAATTTGGTAGGTATTTAAGTTTTGTAATTACACCCATCCATGCATTTAAAAACTGAACTCTAATATAACCTCTATGTTTCTCAGTTGCCTTCATCAAGACATGCGTCGCCATTCGCCCGGAAGAGGAAAAGAAAAAGCCCACCTCATCCACAGCTCCTACCCAGACAAACGAGGCCATACAACAAGTCATCGGACCAACCGACGATGAAGAGGAGGTCCAACTGATTCAGCGAGCAAGAAAGGGGAAACGACCTCTACAAATTGCCCCTGAGGGTCCAAAATCTAAAAGCCTAAATCCCAGCCCGCCAGAACAGAAAAAATGACATCTTCGCAAAGGCCTCGCGGCGACCTCTGCTGGCACTTCCGACCTAGGTAAGGTATTAGCCAAATGCGACAAAGCCGAAGACGTTGAAACTCTCCTTACCGAGCAAACCATCAAGCAGATAAACATACAGAAACTTTATCCTTAATCCATTGGATCCTTACCACATACTTACAAAATGTTTTGACGTAGCTGAAACCTCTTTTCTCCAAATTCGCGGAGGAATTCTCAGCTCGCTCATCGGAGGGTGACCTCCAAAAAACTATTGACGAGCTAACTGCCCAAGCAGAGCAGCAAACTCGACAACTATCCTTAACACAGGGGGAATTGGATAGAACCCTTCAACTTGTGAAAGCTCGTGATGAGGAGATAACAATCTCAAAGAGCCGGATCGACAGCCTGAAGGACGAGGCGGCACGTATGAGCGAAGAATTGAGCAAAAAGACTGAGGAGCTCGCGCTTCAACAACAAAAATTCACAGAACTCCTCGAAACAACTCGCGAAGAAGGTGTATTTGAAGGCCGTCAAACCTTCCTCACCAGTGAGACTGGCAGAGAATTCATCGACGCGTACCGTCAGGAGCTCATCAAGGCTTACGAGAAATCCTCTATTTATTTTGGACTGATGGCGGGTGGAGCTACAGAATGGGTTTCCAATGCGGCCAACATGATCAAGGAGGAGGTCGCTGCTCTGAACGTCTCCTACACCCCCGACATTGAAGCCATCATCAACAAGCTAACTCCGTTTAGCTGTTTCAAGGATGGACACAATCCATCTATGTGAAGTGGTGGCTGTCCTGTCAAAGTCGAGCAGCCCTGGCCGCGGGGGTCCATGCCGAGCTGAAGAAACCCCTGGACGACATGTTGCCCGATCAAGAACCTGCCATCATTCCCACACCCGAGCCAGCTCTTAGAAGTCCCCCTGCTGAGCTTCGACAGTCGAAAAAACTATTTAGAACTTTCACTCACCTTTCAGTTCGCAATTATTGTATAGACAATTTATCCATTATGTTTTAATCTATGTACTTTCAGTATCAAAATACAATCTTGCCACAAGACACTATCGAGGGCATTCATACACCCTTAAATACTCTTTATGCCTGCCCATCACAGGATCTCATATTACAAACACAATCATATTAGCTCGCAGAGATAATACTCATTCAAAAAATCATTAACATCATAACCATATAAAAAATCAAACAACTCGTCAAACTTTATGCAATCATTAAAAATGATCTCCATCTCATCAGATCGAGAGAAGTGCTATTCAGACGAAGTTCACCTTCTCCCATACCACATGCGATCACAATCCATTCAAACAATCGGGAGAGGCACACCTCGGCGAGGTTCACCCTCTTAGTATCACAAATATCATAAAAATCAATCATAAAGAACAAAACAATTCACGCAACTTTATTCATCATATTATTCAACTTTCTGAACGACTCACCTGGTCAGGAGAAGTGCCCTTCGGTCTAGAGTTACCTTCTCCCGCCACAACAACACAATACTTTCACAATCATAAACTCTAACACCGACCTAAACAAGCGTCAGCCCACTATCATTTTCACTTTCACTGCGAGAGAGGTGCCCTCCAACACAAGAGTTACCCTCTCCCCAGTCCATCTACCTAAAACAAGCGTCAGCACACTATCACTTTCACTGCGAGAGAGGTGCCCTCCAACACAAGAGTTACCCTCTCCCCAGTCCGCCAATCTAAAACATACAAAAAACACAACTCTTAATCGATCATCAGGTCGAGAGAGGTGCCCTCCGGTCCAGAGTTACCCTTCTCTTAGCCATAATAACACAAAAACACAATTTTCTCAAACCATTTTCCCGAGAGAGATGTACTAACTATCTTCTCCCATCATAACATCCATAAAAATTACTTCTTTCAATAGCTCGCTTGGTCAGGAGAGGTATCAGAGTTACCCTTTCCCGCACCATTACACCCTTACAAACTTTCAACAAATCATGAGGTCGGGAGAGGTATCAGAGTTACCCTCTCCCACCATAAAAACTCATAAAAGCATATTAGCTCGCAGAAAGAGTAGATAATGCAACTTATCAAAATGACTTTCCCAACTTCACTTCTCATATTATTCAAATATTTGGATAGCTCGCGGGAGAAGTGCCCTCCGACCAAAGTTACCTTCTCCCGCTATAAAAACTTACAAACTTTCAATCAACCACTAGATCGAGAGAGGTGCCCTCCGACCAGAGTTACCTTCTCCCGCGATCCACCCTATATGCGTAATACTTCTTCAAATGGCACACGTTCCAACTTCGGGGTAAAATCTTCCCATCTGCGCTTTCGAGTATGTATGCACCGCCTCGCAATACCTTTATCACTTTAAAGGGCCCAATCCAGTTTGGCTCCAGTTTCTTGGTCATCTTTAGAGCATCGGCTCTTCTCCACACCAGATCGTCGACCTGAAAAAAATGATGCTTAACACGTTTATTAAAAGCAGCTTGTACCCTTTGTTTATAATGTTCAACATGAGTTGCAGCTTTCTCTCGTATCTCTTCAATCATTTCGATTGCTCCTCGAGCCAATCTTTCATTCTCCTCCACGCTAAATGTTGATAAACGCTGCAAACCTCCAACTATCTCGGCTGGAATGACCGCATCCATCCCATAAACCAAACTGAACGGTGACTCCCCCGTGGTGGTTTGGGGAGTCGTTCGATAGGCCCAGAGGACAGACGCGAGCTCGTCCTCCCGAAGTCCCCCTGCTTTCTCTAACCGCAGCTTAAGTCCCTGCACAATTATCCGATTAGTAACTTCCACCTGTCCATTAGTCTGTGGATGCGCCACAGAGGCAAATTGCTGTTTTATTCCCATATCTTTGCACCATTTCTGCATTTTCCGCCCATTAAACTGGGTCCCATTGTCCGAGACTAACACTCGTGGTACTCTAAACCTGCAAAATATATTATCAAAAATAAAATCCATTATATGCTGCTCACTTATTCCTGTGACAGCCTCAACTTCCACCCACTTGGTGAAATAATCAATAGCCACCACTACATGTTCTTTACTGCCCGGGGTCTTTGGGAAAGGGCCTACGATATCAATTCCCCACTGCGCAAACGGGCATGGCGAGCTCATTACCATCATTTCCTCAGCCGGTATGTGAATAATCGGAGCATGCATTTGACACTTCTTACAAGTTCAAACCAGCTCGCTTGCCATAGCCTTCATCCCAGGCCAAAAGAAACCTGCTCGCAATGTTATACCCATCAACGCCTTTCCTTTTTCATGATCTCCGCAGTACCCTTCATGTATCTCTCTTAGTACTTCCAATCCACGTTCTCTAGCTAAACACTTCAGAAGAGTCCAAACCACGACCTCTTATACAATTCCTCATTAATAGCGCAAAAACGAGCTGCAACTCTAGCTTCTTTTGTTGTCAATTTCTCTGCGCCCTCTTGCGCTTTAAGGAGAATATCCCAAATGGGTGATCGTCAATCATCCTTATCCTCCATCTCCATAAATTCCTCTCCCTTTTATATGCTACTGTGGCTCAACTCCATCAACGTGATCCTGCGAGTGTCACAAGTCCCCAGTGCTCCTGCTATCCGAGCGAGCTGATCTACCCGTGTATTTTCAGCTCGAGGCAGATGTTCTAACTTGAATTCCTCAAAACGAATTCCTCTCGCGACTTACTCAGATACATCTCCATGCGTTCTTCTTTAGCCTCAAAAGAACCATCAAAATGACGAGCTACCAACTGGGAATCTGTGTAAGCCCATAACTTGAGCGCTCCTAGCTCGTCTGCCATTTTAATTCCTTGTAACACGACTTCATAGTCAGCCTCATTATTGGACGCCTTATACCCTAATTTGATCGCGAACTCAAGATTCTCTCCGTTCGGGCTAACTAATATAATGCCCAGCCCTAATCCTGATACCATAGTCGATCCATCTGTATACAAGGTCCACGCTTTTATCTCTTTATTCTTGTCGTCCTGCCTCGTCATCTCCTGCAGGAAATCCGCCAATACTTGTGCTCTTATAGCCACCCTTGGCTCATAAACCACGTCATACTCACTCAACTCCACTGCCCACTTAACCAACCGCCCTGACACATTTGGATTGCCCAGGACTTGCTTGAGGGCTAAGTTGGTACGCACCTTGCCTCAACTTCCTGGCCGTACAAACTATTGCAAACCCTCCTTTCTCCAGCTCGGTATATTTCAGTTCAGCTCCCCGCAGCATCCTGCTAATATAATAAATAGGTTTTTGCAAACCCACTTCTTCTCTTATCAGGACGGAACTCACTGCGACCTCCCCCACGGATATATATAAAATCAAATCCTCTCCCGGCATTAGTTTGGTCAGCAGTGGTATCTCTACTAAGTATTTTTTCAGCTCGTCAAAGGCACTCGCAGCTTCCTATGTCCACTCGAATCTGGACCCCTTTCTTAGCGCCCTAAAAAAGGGGACGCCCCGCTCCGCCGACCTGGAAATAAAATGGTTAAGACCTGCAATGCGCCCTGTAAGTACTTGCACATCCCGCACCGTACGAGGGTGCGACATCTCTAAAACAGCTCACACCTTCTCTGGGTTCACTTCGATTCCTCGTTTCGTCACCATGTAACCCAAAAATTTCCCTGATCACACTCCAAACGCATACTTCTTCGGGTTAAGTTTCATTCCATACTGTCTCAGGATAACGAACGTCTTCTTTAAATCTTCGACATGGGATTCTGCTTTTTTGCTCTTCACCAGCATGTCATCGACATAAACCTCCATGGTGGACCCTAGAAAATCCTTAAACATGCGATCCACCAGCCGTTGATAGGTTGATCCTACATTCTTCAATCCAAAGGGCATGGACACGAAACAGTAAGTACTTGTGGAAGTAACAAAACTTACTTTGGGCTGATCCTCCTTTGCCAAAGGTATTTGGTGATACCCCTGCGAAGCATCCATCATACTCAACAGCTCGCACCCCGAGGTAGAATCCACCAACTGATCAATTCGCGGCAAAGGATAATGATCCTTAGGACATGTTTTATTCAGATCCCGGAAATCTACACACATCCTCCACTTCTGAGCTGGTTTTGGTACCATCACAACATTAGACAAGTATTCTGAAAACTGAATCTCTCTTATGTGACCTGCTTTCAACAACTTCTACCTCTCCTTCAATCACCTTATCCAGTTCTGACCCAAAATGCCTCCTCTTCTGCTTCACCGACCTCGCCTCCGGATCCGCATTCAAATGGTGCTGCGCGACCTCTGGTGATACCCCCATCAACTGTTCATCTCCAAATGCAAATATATCCCAAAATTCTCTTAACAGCTTTATCAGCTCGTTCTTCAATACCTCAGGTATTTGGGTACCTATTCTCATGGTATATTCCGGGCGCTCTTCTTCCAGGGAAATATCCATTAATTCCTCATTCGGCTGAACCGAGTTCTCCTGTTCTTTCATTTTCTTGGAATTGAGCACCCCTTCCGGTTGATCGTTATTTCTCTCTCGCTTGTTCTCAATCAACCCTTTCCTGACCGCCATCTGATAACACGATCTGGCGACCTGTTGTTCTGCGACAACCTCACCCACTCCATTGCCTACTGGGTACTTGATACTCATGTGATAAGTCGATGTTACTACCTGAAACGCTTTAAGGGCAGGTCGTCCCAGTATCGCGTTGTAGGCCGACCTCCCCTAGATGATTAAAAGCTTTAAGTTCTTCTCCAATCTCGACTCATCTTTTCCCAACACTACTTGCAACATCAGCTCGCCTTCTGTGTTCACCTGCGCCCCATTGAAAGCATATATGGGCGTGTTCACCGACCGCACTCTTCTATCTATTTCCATCCGATCAAGGCAGTCTGTATATATGATGTTCACCGAGCTCCCATTATCTACAAATATCCTGCTGACTTCATAACCCTCAACTTCCGCCTCTATTACCAATGCATCATTATGATCTTCCTGTAGCCCGCGCCTCTCATCGGGGCCAAAAGAAATGACTGGCCCTGCGACTTGAGGTTGTTTGCTCACACTGGCGACCTCCCTTATGCCCAAACGAGCTGACTTAACGTGTCGTTTCCTCGCATTGTTGGAGTCACCATCCGTTGGCCCTCTGGAAATCATGTTTATTCTTCCTCTATTTCTCCACGGCCCTTCCTGTCTCTGATTTCCTTGCCGTCCTTGCCTCGCGACCTGCTACTGAGGTGGGCTCCTCGGCAGCGGTGGAGGTAACGCCTGTCCTTGTTCGCGCGGCTCCCTCTCCTTATAAATTACTTCCTTCAAATGACCTACTTTTATCAGTCTTTCTATTTCTTCTTTGAGGTGTCTACACTTCTCAGTGAAATATCCATAATTATTGTGAAATTGGCAGAAGGAGATAGTCTTGGGATGAGTGGGGATAGGTGTGCGATCCTCTGGCCATTGTATGGCATCAGGCACAGAACGCTCCATAATACTGAACACCTTAGCCCGCGGATAAATTAATGGTGTAAAATCTTCTTTTCTCCAATCGCGCGTGCTCGCCTCTTGTCTCCCACTAACCCCAGCACTCGAAGCCAGGAGCCCACGCATTCACCTTCTTGATTCTCTCCTTGCTTCTCTTCTCGGGATGACTTCTCGCGCATCTGCATCCGACCTGCCAAAACGCACTTGATGTTCCTCCTCGGCCTCCTCCACCTGTATATACTTATGACATCTTGCCAGGACATCATCATATGTTCGTGCCTCTTTTTTCACTAATGATTTACGCAAGTCCTCTCTCCTTAGTCCTTGACGTAAAGCTCCAGCCTTCATCTCGTTAGTGGCAGTGGGCACCCCCAAAGTAGCACTGGTGAACCTTTTAACGTATTGTTTAAGCGTCTCGCCAGGTCGTTGTACCATGGTAAAGAGTGACTGCGCCGTCCTCGCACCCTGTCGAGCACTAGAGAATTGCTTTAAAAAAGTAGCTCGTAATACTGGATAACTGGTGATCTTCCCCTACGGGAGTTGATAGAACCAATTTTTCGTGATTCCCCTCAGGGTGGACACAAAAGCTCGGCATGCCACAGCATCCGTGTAACTGTGTAGCATTCTCGCGTTTTCAAAGAGTTGTAGGTGCTCGACTGGATCCTTTAACCCTCGATACTGCAACTCCAATGCTTTATAGTTTTTAGGCATTGCTGCATGCATCATCTCCTCCGAGAAAGGATGTCATTCTTCTCCTTCCAACCTATCTCCATCCATTCGTCTCTGTAATTTCAGAATGGCCTCCTGCAGCTCTCTAAAGGCCTTATTATGTGGTTCCATCTCGCTTTCCCCCTTTTCCTCCTTGAACACATTGCCACTCTTCTTGGTTTTCTCTTGAGACTCACTACCCGTGTTAGAGGTCGGAGTCCCGCTCTCACTACTATACTTGTTGAGCCGTCGACTACTTCGCCTGTAACGACTTCACCTTACTTTCACTCCTCTCGCTCATCATTTACGAACATGAGAGCCTACGGATGAGGTGGAAATAGAAGCATCCCCCTTTCTCCGTGTACTCCATCCTCTTTTACGAGACAATCTTTTCGACGTAGATTTCTCGCCCCGCTCTACTTTCCTAACCGCCGACTCCTCCTCCTTCTCGCTACCGCCTTTTTCCTTCCCCGTACTCAGCTCGCTCGCTAAGTACCTGCGTAACTCCTCCTATTTCTCTAACCGCACGAAATCCATAAGTCCATCCAAAAATCTCTTTCTACTCTGACAGGGCTTGTCCTTCAGTAAATCTTCCCCGTCTTTCACCTCTACATGAATCGCCTTTTGCGCCTCCGCCTCCGGTGTTTTCATCTCTGCGTATTCCGCCAACCCTTTTCCCTCACGCTTCCTGGTGGAAGGCGGTGGTGTGTTACCGATGCCTTGGACAACTGGATCCGCCTGAGGAGGCATTTTTCCATCCCTTGCCTCGTCTCTTTCGTTAATATCCTCCAGTCTGCTCTTTTTGTTTTTCTTGTTGTTCGACAGAGAACCGTATTGTAAAGTCCTCGGAATTAT
Organism: Phtheirospermum japonicum; assembly: GCA_014905375.1. Classification (NCBI taxonomy): domain Eukaryota; kingdom Viridiplantae; phylum Streptophyta; class Magnoliopsida; order Lamiales; family Orobanchaceae; genus Phtheirospermum; species Phtheirospermum japonicum. The sequence continues at coordinate 1,103,714 of BMAC01000194.1, forward strand.
GTTGCTATCCTTCATATTTTGTTTACGAAATCTCTCACGCCTTTCGCTCAAGGACTCGATGTCCCTCTTTCCCACAGACGGCACCAATTTGATAAGCCCAAAAAGTTGGACCACTAAATATAAGGGGTACTAACCTCAAAAAGAGATCAGCGACCTGAATTGATGATGAAATATGTCTCAGCGACCTCTAAAACCTTCCGCAATCGTCACAGCGACCCCTCCGATCCTGCAAAACAACGCCTAGAACGGGCCGGATTTCGAGCCCGTTAAGGCCCTCCGACGCTTAAGTTAATAAGCGAAATCAACACTTTCGTCTCTCTCTCTATATATTTAAGTATATCAATGCGTAAAGTAATAAGGCGTGATAATGATAATAAAATAAGAGACAGAAGCCCCTTTTATAGAGATAGGAGAAATCCTTCACTATCTAAGGTTACCTTACATAACCAGAATTCCATTCACACCATGACTCTTTCACCGACTCTCAATTGGGACTTTTCTCATATGATAAGTTCCCATAAACATGAAACTTCTCAATATATCACCAAAATAAGCCTGGGCATACAGCCCACTAGGCCCATACACATATGTAAACTTTCAATCAGGCTCAAATACTCAGCCCAACCCACCAGAGATCACGACCCTATATGAGAACTCATCCTCATACTACAAGTCGCTACTCCAAACACATCAACTCGCTTACCTTTAAGGAACAACCTTCAGTTCGTTCACTTTCAAAAGACATAACACATCTCGCCCATCTTCCAGGAGGCACACCATCTCCTAAAGATAGGACCACTTTCCACAAATAACCATATACATTACGTAATATCATATATAGACATTTTGGTCCACATCACTTGTATTTATTTGACATATTTCACCATTTTTTTATTTTATTTTTGGGTCCAGAGTATGCGGCATTTATCTATTTTTATTCTTTGTTATCGTTCCATTGTGTAGAATGAGGTTAAAGCTTCTAAAAGGGTAGAAGCGAAAAAGAAGATTAAAGCTGCAATCGGGTTTTGACATGTTATTGATCTGCTTTCCTCGGAGAGAATGTTGATCGTCGGTCATAATTGCTTTCTCGGTATAAAAGTATATTGGGTTTTGAATTCTCATATTCTTCATATTATCACTTTTAATGTCAGGCTTTTTTCTTATACTTTCTTTGTGATGCATGGGCCCAGATCTCGCGCATGTTTACAGCAAATTTGTTGGTCCTCTTCCTTTGACTGTCGAAGAACTTGTCTCAGCTCTACAAACATATTTCCCGCACATAATCGACACTAAAGTTGTGCTAAATCTAGATGATGTGTTATCACTTCTCATGAGAAAAGGCAGCACGTCACTTTCCAAAGCACTCAGCTTACTCTGTCCACCGATTGCTCCAGTTGGCACGAGCACTGGTTTGGGAGATAAACTCGTGTTAGAGTTGAAGTTGAAGTGGACAGTCAAAGGTTTTTTTTATTTTTTTCCCTTGCTCTTGATATTATTATAAAATCCACAGCTATTCTTTGTGTTACCCTCGTGGTAGTGAGTTGATTGCAATTTTAATCCTGTAATATGGTGGTGTGGCAAAATTGGTTCTTTTTAAAATTCCCACCTCTCAAAATCATCCTTTTTTCTTAAAAGCAAAATCATCCTTTTTCTTAAAAAAAATAAAATTAAAACAAAATCTCCAGAGATTTCAGAATTGCCAAGAGATTTGGGCAATTAAAGGGTGCGATTGGATACTATTTCATTTTAGAAAATCTTGAGATGTGTGAGAATAGTGATGATTTTCTCTTTTTTTTTTTCTTTTCGAATGTAGAATGACTTCTCTTGAGTGTGAATGGATATGAGATGAAAAATATAATGATTAAAGTTGATTTAATATAAAAAATGGTAATATAATAATTGTTAGTTACAGTTGTGTGATTGAGAGAACGTTAAAATTTATGCAAAATGCGTAATAATGACTAGTAATTGAATTTATTTTTTAAAAATGCTTTGAATTAATGAAATTTATTTTTTTCCGGTTTTTCACTGACCTGCAGGCACTCAATATGGAACAACCTTATTTAGACAATGAAATTAATTATGTACGTAGACGTTGGGTCGAGTGTTTATTAAAGGTCATTGCTTGTTCACCATATATAGGGTGTGCAATATATTATGGAGTGTAAGAAACAAACTATTTGTGGATAACTTGAATGGTAGCGAAATAGGTACTTATCGTCTTTTGGTGATTTCTATTTTAACATTTGTTGATTGTGTATTTGGCGACTTGTGTTGTTTGTATTGACATCTTCTGGTGAGTGTGTATTATTGTGATTAATTGATTATTTTGGGATTATTTAAATAAGTGTTTTGTGAAAAGATTGTGATTTAAATATGCAGTAAAAATTGTGATTTATGAGGGATGAACAGCTCTGGAAAAAAAATGGAATCCAAAATTGTCAAATCTAAAACGGATATCAAAAGTCCGTTCTAAAAATTAGATTTTCTAAAACGTCTATTTCGAAAAGGCGTTCTAGAAAGTTTATTTTCTAGAGCGTCTTTCTTAAAGGCTTTCTAGAACGCTTATTTTCTAGAACGTCTATTTTGAAAAGGCGTTCTAGAAAATGTATTTTGAACGTCTATTTCAAAAAGGCGTTCTAAAGTTTATTTTTTAGAACACCTTTTCTGTAACCATTCTAGAAAGAACATTTTCTGGCATGTCTTTTTCTTAACCGTTCTAGAAAATTATTTTCTAAAACGGATGAAGAGGTAAAAACTATTTTCTAGAACGGGTAAATTGTTTTTCTAGAACGCTTCTGATAACTGTTCTAGAAAATACGATATTCTAGAACGCCTCAAAAAGCTGTTCTGGAAAATCAGATATTGTAGAACAACTCTATACAGAACGTCTGGGTAGGGCGTTTTAGAATTACTGAAAAGGGGTGTTCTAGAAAACTATTTCTACACTAGTGATTGCAGGCAGTTAATAACATGGTAGTCCTGTAAAAAGTAATTATAGTAGTTATAACTAAGGTTATTTTTCACCCAAAACCCGAACTAACATGTTGCTTGCATTTATAAATAGGCATTATTCTTAACATCTAGATGCCCTTATGAATCAAGCACTCCTAATATATATATATATATATATATATATATATATATATATATCCCACTAATTCCCACCCTACAATCGTCATATCTTAGTAGACCAATGATAAATAAACTCTCGTCTCATAAACTTAAATGAATTAAGAGCTACAATTATGCTCGTGGCTAACAAAGATACAGAATAAAGGCTCGAGGGGCTCAATAGAAATTTATAGTGGTTATATTTCTGAATATATAAGAAACTGGGTTTTATATGTACCTATCGTAGTTTCCAAAACCAAATGCACACATGCGAGTTTAGAGATTTCTCAAAACACTTATCGAATCAAAACATGAAATGTTGATAAACACACAAGGCTCCTTACTAGGGTTTTATTCAAACTTTTGAAAACAAAGTGATCGAGTTTTAAGAGATCCGCAAAATTGCTAACGACTAAGTGTTGTTTTAAATATATATATATATATATATATATATATATATATATATATATATATATATATATATATATATATATATATATATATTATATATATATATATATATATATATAACTAGGTTTTGAAGATTTTTGCACTAAACAAGCTCAAAAGACTCTAATGTCAGATTGCACAATACATGATTTCGACAGGCAAGCCAGTACAAACACAAATAAGCATGAAAATGGATTCAACGTACGCCGACACAAAAAAAAACTCAAACAGAACTATTCGACCGGAATGATATGCATGCATGATATATGACTCTCAAACCACCCTACGCTTTATTGGTTTGTTCATCCTCGAACAAACTAAAGAATCAGTTATCATGCGAGTAGCTCGTCGAATAGTCATTACGGACACTCATGTACACAACACATAACAGAAAAATCAAACAAACCAAAACACTAAAAATGAAAAATGAAAGTTAGGATAGAAAGCGACACAATACTGGGGCACTGGCCCGCCTAAATGTCCATGCCTCCTGTTTTGCATGTAATTGTGGTGTTTGTCTAGTGTTTTTAATTAGGATTTTATGTTAATTTTACTAGTTTTTTAGTCGAGTTTTGTTAGGTTTTCACTTATTTTCTCATTTTGTTGTTCTTTTCGTGTTTCTTGTTGATTTTATACTTAAAATGGTTAAATGAGTTCAACTAATTTGTGGATGGGGGGTTATTTGTGTTAGGTTTTGACAAGAAGGCAAGAAGAAAGTAAAAATTGGCCCTTGGCTCAATTTGGCTCGAGCCAAGGAGAGTCCCGTGCACAGCTGCTCGGCCGTTGCCGAGCGCTGCCGGCCACGCCCGCCTAGTCCCGCGCACAGCTGCCGAGTCCCGCGCGCAACTGCCGAGAGCCAGCGCCACGCCTGCTGGCCACGCCGCCGCCCGCAAGCCCGCGCGCAACTGCCGAAAGCTGCCGAGCATGTCCGCCCACGCCTGCCGACGCTGCCGAGAGCTTCCGAGCATGTCCGCACACGACTGCCGAGCGCTGTCGATCGACTGCCAACGGCTGGCTCAACTGCTTCCCAGTGAGTGGCCATCCTGCCGAGAGCAGTCGATCGACTGCCGAGCCAGTCGATCGACTGCGCGCGCCTGCCGACCATTCCTACCGAGAATGCTCGGCCATGCCCGCACGTGTCCGCCCACGCCTGCCGACAGCGACCGAGCCAAGCTGCCGACAGCGACCGAGCCAGCCTGCCCAGCGCCGAGCCATCTCGCCCATCTCCGAGCCACCTTGCAATTTTGCCGAGCCAATTGAGCCCAACTCGACCCAAATGGTTTATTTTGACTATTTTGGGTCAAATTCGGTCAATGCATGGAAATACAAGCTCTTATGTCATAATTGACCCATTTACCCCTAATTAACTTGTATAAATAGAACCTCTCTTTCATTTTGTAAAACACCTCCTCCCAACCCAAGCTTGGGTTTGGGACTTAATTTTCTCTCTCTAGATTTAATTTTCAAGTTTTGCCTTGGGTTTGTAAGCTCAAGAATGATTCAAGTACTCCCTTGAATTTTTGATTCCTTGCAATTTAATTCAAGCTTTTGTTTCTCCTTTTTAATTCAAGTAAGCTTTCTTTTAATTTCATGCTTGTTCTTCATTTTATGCTTTTTGCTTTAGCACCTTGAATTCATGATGAAACATATGAATTGGCTATGGAATCTAGATGAGTGACACATCTAGATCATAGATCGGATCTTGGATCGTCTTGATTTTGAGTTTTTGCTATGCTTTATTTGCAATTTTTATTTTTATGCTTGGTTTCATGCTTAATCCTAGATCTAGGCTTTGTTTGCTTGTCATTTTCTTTAAAGTTTTAAACTTTCATGTCAACTTTCATTGCTCTTTCCATTGATGCTTTTAATTTTTGCTAATTTTCATTATTTAGGATTTTATGCATAGTTTTACCTTGTGCATGCATGCTTGTACTTGGTGAAACATTGCTTGTTTTTGCTAAAGTTTCGATTTTGCTTGCATTTTCATTGAAGGCATACGAACGAGGCATTCTATCAACTTGCACTTTCATTTTTTAGGATAGTTAAAAATTTTAATTGCTTTATTTTCATTTTTCTTTCATTTTCCAAGCTTGAAACACATTGAATCTTTCAATCGAATCGAATTCCGATAATACCAAGCCATGAACCCGTTGATTCATTTCAACACCACGAAAACTCTTCCAACAAATCGAGTCCCGCCCGCAAGCCCGCGCGCAACTGCCAAGAGCCAGCGCCCACGCCTGCCGGCCACGCCCGCCGAGTCCTGCCCGCAAGCCTGCGCGCAACTACCGAGAGCTGCTGAGCATGTCCGCCCACGCCTGTCAACGCTGCCGAGAGCTGCCGAGCATGTCCGCACACGACTGTCGAGCGCTGTCGATCGGATGGTGTGACAGAAAGTCCATCCGACCGGTTACCTGCATCAATCCAATCGGATGGTTCTCCAGAAGGCTTTGTCCGGACGGACCTCTGCACCAATCCGATCGGATGGTACTAAGGGGATGGAACCCAACCGAATTCTCGAACAATCTGATCGGTTTGTTTGGGATTGCTCAATTTCGTCACTCCCTGCACACTTAACACACCATTATTAAATCTACCCAACTCCAGCTTATCACACACAAAAATATGTACAAGAATAAAATAAGAAAAACAAAAACAAAAATAAACAAAACTATGGACAAAAACAATGAAAACTTGGGTTACCTCCCAAGAAGTGCAACTTTAACGTATTTTTCTCGATGACTTACACAAGTGATGTTATCCGGGATCTAAAAATAAGTGGCGGTCATGCCACGCCTTGATGTTCTCGAAGAGCATTAGCGGGTGATGATGATCACTAAGGTGGGCACGACAAGCGGGTTCCATGATGAGAGAAATGAAAACTCCAACCTGCTTTGGAGGTCAGAAACGCGAGTAATCAATCACCGAGAAGAGATCAAAAGTCAATTTGAGTGTGGAACAATGTTTGGTCACTGGAATAACTAGGAAATCGGTCGAACAAAAGGAATGATCATCGACCAACCCAAGATCCTTCTTCTCTTTGATACCCCCCTCAACGTTCTCAAAAGCACACATCTCGGCTATCTCTTCCACCACCTCAACGTTAAGATTGATCGAAGTATCCAGAAGAATGCAATGTGGCTCAATGACCACACCCTCCTCCAAGACCGGGACCACAACTCCACTATCTCCACAAAGAGCAATTAAGCCCGAACCACCAACATCCTCCGGGTCCTCCAATGGCAACACCCTTACACTATTACCCAAAACTTCATCAAAAATTGCAAGAGAGGCGATCTCAACCAAGTCCTCAATATCAACCTCCTTACACACGTCTCCCGAACGAACATTCAAGCTCGAATTGCCGACATCGAATGTAGTCTCCACCACATCAAAAATTGGCAACTCATCAAAAGTAAGTTGTTTCACCTCGTCACGGATACCAGAGCAAGGCTCATTATCAAATGGGGCATCGGGGTGATAGTGGATTTGTTGGTTGTGTTCGGAAGGAGGAAATGGTGTATATTCTTCATAGCTCGGGTAGTAGGAAATTGAGTCGGAAGGTGTATAAGAATCATAGCTCGGATAGAAAGAATTAGATTCAGGTAGAGCATACGAGTCATATCCCGTGTAATAAATAGGTGAGGTGGAAGGAGCGTATGAAGGTTCAAAGCCCGGTTCATAAGAATTTTCATCAAAGATCGGGTGATAGGAACTATGTGGTGGGGTGTGAAGGTCAAAAATTGGATCGAGGTGATGGGGTGAAGCATATGGATCATTTAGGCTCGAATTGTAAGAATTTGGTTGGGCCCATTCAGATGCGTAGAACGGCCCCATTAACTGATCGTACACTTCCTCCCACATTTTCAAGGAATCGGGCTCTAAATTTATCAACTATTTTCTTGCCCGATCCTTTAATGTAAAGATGAAGAGTCGCAACTTCACTTGATTCCTCGTAAGGCATAGGAGAGGGAAAGTTCCTATTATGGCGTCGTACTCTCGGATGAAGTTGAGCGGATCCTCACTCGGGAGTCCATGGAATATCGGGAGTTGCTCGAAGTAGAACTCATCGGGATTGTACTCCCGCATTGCAAGGCTTAATAGAATGGCCGATCGAGGAATACGATAAACGTGCGGGTTACCGTACGGGTCAGACATTTTCAAAAAAAAATTATGGCTCGTTCGATATTAGACCTCAGAGGATGTACCTTGCATACACAACACTCAATGCACAAGATTAAACACACCAGCAAAAAATAACGAAAACAAGCAAAAATAAAAATCCCAAACAACACTAAACACAGACGAAACAAGTCACAACACAATCAAAGGTTAAGAAGAGCAAACACAAAAATTACTACCTCTAGCCTTCCCCGACAAGGACGCCAAATTTTGTGTCGAACTAAGCGTCCTTCAAAATTAAATCTAGTTAAACAATGCGTGTCTACTTTTAAGAGGTTTTAGTTCGCCCGCAAGAGAACGGGGTCACTGTAGACTAGCAAGTTAACTCGAGTCGAATATATCGAGGAAGGCTAATCGGAGGTAGTTTTTGCATTCGTTTCACGAACGAGAAAATGATAAAAAGCTAATCTAAACACACGATCAAGGTTTGGTTTGAAAGTTGTAATAACCACGATGATGATTTAAACTACGAGCAATGAAAATAAATGTTTTAAAAAGATTAATAAAACGGGGGTCTAAGGCTCTAGAATCGTCTCCACGATCAATTGGCATTTCATCAAACAATTAATCTACGAGCTTGGGTTGTTAATCCCAACTTGTAGATTAAACGCCCAACAATCCCAATCAATTGTTCTAAACAATTATATGCATTAGACCCTTAAATCCTAACTAGCAACCATCGACAAATCTAATATCACAAACTCAAAATAAGAACCAATCACGATTGAACAAGAAAGTAACAATAGTGAACAATTAACATCCATCAACAATTAAAATAAAACCGAACACAAGAGAATCGATAGTTCTAAACATTAGTATAAAATCACAAGATAAATGCAATAAATGAATAACAAAAGATTACCTAATTAATGAAGTTCCAATAATCCTCGAGATCAAAAGATGATTCTACAAACTAAGCTAAGAAAAACTGGAAATTAAATCTAGAAAGTGGAAAGGGAAAATAAAATGAAGAAAGATTCAAGAACGCTCTTGGGTTGTCATCCCCAAGAGGTTCAAGAATGCCTTCTTGTCACAATCTGTCACGGACTGGATGGTGAATAGTGGATCCTCCCACCTTTGGTTGAGGTTCTTGGATCTTTGTATCCTCCAAATCCCCTTTCGTAACTGAAAGATCTTTTCAAATTCGAGTCCATAACGCTTGTACCCGGCCGGATGGTCTGAAAAATCGACCGAATGGGGGTATTTATCAGCCAATCTGGTCAAATGTAAGATCCATCCGACTAGGTGTGAGTCCAGTAGGTCAGTCCGGTCGAGACATCCGATCGGTGTGAATTTTGAGGATCAATTCGGTCGGATGTCAGGTCCATCTGACCGGATGAGTGTCCTTGTGGCTACTTCTTGGCGCTGACTTTCCCGTCCTTATCTCTCGATTCTCGTAACGGTTTACGAGCTTTATCCACTTGAAATTCGAGGCTCGTCAAGCACTCTAACTGCATGAGAAAACACAAAAGTCATCTCAAAAGGACCAATAAATGATCGTAAAATCGGAAAGTTAATTAAAAAGTTGTTGAATGCAAAATTATGCAAAATAGCCTAATCTCAACCCGAAAAAGATAACAAAACGACTCAAACATGACTCGAGACATATAAAAAAATCATAACAAATACGTACAAATCAGGAAAATACAAATTAGTTTTCGTATTGAATTATTAATATGTGAAATAAATACAGATAAGAATTTCAAATGAAATTAAAAATAAAATAAAATAAAATAAAATTTAAAATGCTGCCGTGGGCACCCGTCAGCATCATTTGAACATGCTGACGGGCAAACCCGTCAGCATATGCTAACGGCACGAACCCGTCAGTATAATTCCATTTATCCTGAGGCAACAAGATAAGGAAGTTTAAATTTAAAATTTTTATATTTATTTCCCTTTTGTATTAATTTTATATAACTCGTATTTTTCTTAAATAGAGTATTTGGAATTCTAAAAATAATATTACTTCAACTATAAATAAAAATGAGTTCAACTTATATAGATTTTTTTCTAATTAAGACTTATTTATATATTTATATTAGTAGAATAAAAGTAAGATATTGAATTGTGAAAAATATGATAAAGAGTATATTAAATTAGGTAACATATAATAAAAAAAATATTAAAATATGAAAAATATAATAATATAATATATATATATATATATATATATATATATATATATATATATATATAATATTTAATTAGGTAGATATTAAGTTTGAATGGCACCGAAGTAGGGATGGCAATGGGTCGGGTCGGGTACTAGAGGACCCAGGCCCGCCCCATCCATTCCACGGGTCGGGTCGGGTCGAGTCGCCCCGCCATGGGTCACGGGGCGGGGCGGGGCGACCCGTTATATTTAATTTTTTTATTTTTATTAAATTTAAAATTAATTTAATATATAATAATACATATATTATTATAAAAATAAATATAAGATGAAAAATTAATAAAAACAATAATAGATTTAAAAAAATTAATAATTCATATAAAAGTATTTAAAACATATATAAAATATATTTACAGCGGGTCGGGTCGGGGCGGGTACCCACGGGGCGGAGAAGGTACCCGGACCCGCCCCGCCACGGGTGACGGGGCGGGCCGGCCCAAACAGCATGGGTCGGGGCGAGGCGGGGAGGAATTGCCATCCCTACACCGAAGCAGCGGAATATTTTCTGAAGCTAACAAAGAACTTGAAGCAGACATAGGATAAGAGGATTTTGCATTAAGGTATAAGGAGATTATGTCTCTCTCTCCCTCTCTCTCTCTCTCTCTCTCTCTCTATATATATATATATATATATATATATATATATCTATATATATATTATAGGGTTGGGTTCAAATGGAACCATGTCATTATATGTGAACCTAGGGACTCATCTCGACCATTAGATTGGATAATCTTGATGGTTGAGATTACGACACGTCATCATGTTAATTATGTAAAATATTGCATTAATTTAATAAAATGGGTATTTTGGACATATATCAATATTTCGAAAGAGCACTGCATTGCTCTTTAGGAAGCACACGGGGAAAGAAAGCACTACGACTGTATGCAGAAAAGCATCACAAATTTCGTTTTTATAAATAAATGTAAATAAATTTAAAAATTTGAATATTAAAAGTATCGCATGTGATTAATTTTAGCACTACAGTACTGTATAAAAAAGCACTGTTAAATTACGAGTAAGAATTTTGGATTTATTTTAGTTCTTTTATAATAACGTAGCAATGCTTTTTTAATATTATTGCAGTGCTTTTTTACTACGCTATCACTGCTTTTACGATTGGCGAGGATTCTATGGTTTAAGCCGTCCGAAATTCGACCGAACAACCCCCGTCAAACCCTATTCAAAAAAAATCCAGAGCCGTCCGAATCAACCACCGCAACAACACAACAACATACAGGTAAAGAATTTTATTCCTAATCTACAACCTTCCAAATCAACCAAAACCATCATTCCATGCTCCCGTTCAGGCCCAAAACCCCGGCCTATGCCAAAGCCATCAACTCCCATTGTTCCATCCAAATCCTCAACCACGGCCACGCCGCCCCGCAGCCCGAATCGCTGCTACTGCCGGAGACAAGATTGCCGCAGCCACCAAATTCCTCAAACCAAACCATCACTGCCAGACCCCAAAATCGCCGGCCAACCCGAAACCACAAACCAACACAACCCCTTTTCGAACCAACCAAAACAACCCAAGGACCCCGACCCAACATCCAGCCGCCAATCGAGACCAACACCACCACGGCAATTCCAGTCGCCAACACCACCAAGCCGTTCGCCAGTCAACATTTTTGCACGTCCCAGTCAACATTTTTCTTTCCCGTGCTTTCGGGCTCAAAGGGATATCGATGGCGGTGTGGATTACTGATTTTGTGGTCGTATCGTTGCTCGGGCTGTACGTTTTGTGGGAAAAAAAACGGGGATTGGGTTCGGCTGATCAAGCTTTGCGGGCCGTGCTGCCTCACGACATGTCTCGAGTGGTGGTGCTACGAGATACTAGTCCTCCTGACGGGCCGTCTCCCGGATGCAGCCCGGTCGGTCGGTCGTCGTTCGCCGCTGGTATCCACCGAAGAAGACGGAGCCTGTTATTGCTGCCGTTCGCCATTCGCCGGAGGCTCGCTGTGTCGCTGCATCCCGACTCGGAACACGCTTCGGATCTGAGATCTCTGGGGCGATCTGGCGGCGGGGAGCTGCGGCGTGCGGGGAGGTTGGGGCGGAGCGGCGTGCCTCCGTCGCTGCTGGTGGCTTCACAGCCGCCTGTCGCCGCTTTGCCGGGGGGTTGTTAGGCCGAGCGCCGTTCTGGAAAGAGAAAGTGGAGAAATGGGTGAGAAAAGAAGGAAGGGCTAGACGATTGAATTAGGTTTAGAAGATTATTGTATTTAATGTGATTATAGCATTTGTAAAATTACCTAAAAGCCCTTTTCTTTCCATATATATAATTTAATGAATTTAAAAAATAGAAAAAATCTGGTCCACATATTTTATTAGATCTACGGCCTGGATTGGTCCCTAGGTTCGCATATATTGACGTGGGTTCTATTTGAACCTAATCCTATATATATATATATATATATATAGACACACACACACATACACACACACACACATATATACTAGTTTAACACCTGTGTATTACACGGGATTTATAAAAAACTAATATGAAAAATATTTGTGAAAATTAGTTTTAAATTTAAAATAAAAAATTGAAAGAATGTGTTCTCACCCGTGCCCTGTTCAATTTATTAATTATTATAGTTATTAATTAATATGATACTTTAATGTTTAGATTAAATTTGTTAATAATTATATTTACATACTTATAAAAATTCAAAAAATATTATATTTTCAACCCGTCTCTAATCTATATTAATTAATTGTTATTAACTCATTCTATATTTTTATGTTTAGATAATTTTGTTAATAATTATAGTTATATACTTTGAAAAACTCAAAAGGTGTTATACTCTCAACTTCTCGCTTTGTGGCATTGTCTAATAAATAATTAATTATTTTTTTATATATATATATATATTTTTTTTTTAGATTGAATTCATTACTAATATTTAGTTACATACTCCAATTATTGCAAATATATCATAATTTAGCTATACATAATATTTAAAATTTCAGAAATAAATTATTTCAACTTTTATTATAAATATAATTTATTTAATTATTTTCACAAATAATTTTTTTTTAATTAAAATTATGCCATATGTAATTTGTATTTTATTAAATTAATTAGTTTAGATTTTTTTTCTACTAATTATATATGCCTTATTTATATTTTTATATTAGGAGTATAAAAGAAAATTATTGAATTAGACAAAATATAATAAAAGAAAACTATTAAGTTAGGCTGAATATAATAAAAAGAAAATATTAAATTAGGTAATATAAAATAAAAAAAATATTAATTTAGATATATATTAGGCTCGGATGAAACTAAGCAACTGAAGTTCCGAAATCCTTTATTATCCAAGCGAAGTATACGAAGCAGACACATAAATTAGGAGGATTTTGTAGTAATATATAATTATTCAACACTTGTGTATTACACGGGACTTGTAAAAATATAAATATAAAAAATATTTGTGATAATTACTGAATTTAAATCTAAAAAAAATTAAAATAATGTATTCTCAACCCATGTCTTGTACATGTCTAATCTATTTATTGATTATTATAAATATTTAAAGATTTATATTTGATGTTTAAACTAAATTCATTATAATCTTAGTTATATACTTACAAAAATTCAAAAGGTGTTACATTCTAAATCCGTGTCTAATATTTATTTTATTAATTATTTTTATTAAATCATTTTATATATTAATGTTTATAATAAATTCATTAATAATTATTAGTTACATAATTCAAAAGATGTCATACTCTCAACCCGTGTCGCATTATACTGGTGTCTAATCAATGTTTATTAATTAATAGTATATAATTTTGATATTTTTATGTTTAAATTGAATACATTACAAATATTTAGTTACACTCTTAGATTATTGTAAATAACTCGTATTTTACCTATACAGAATATTTGAAACTCCAAAAATAAAGTATTTTAAAATCTATTATCAATAAAACTTATTTAATTATATTCATAATAAAGTTGTTTTAATTAGATCTATTTCATATTTAGTTTGTCTTTTAATTAAAATAATTAATTTAAATCTTATCTACTAATTATATATGACTTTTTAATATTTTTATATTATGAGAATTAAAGGAAAGAATTGAATAAGGAAATTTATAATAAAAGAATTAAATTAGGTAAGATACAATAAAAAATAATAGTATTAAATTAGGTAATTATCAGGCTAGCATGACACATGAGCAAACGAAACACTAGATTCTTTTATTTGTCAAACAAAGCATACGAAACAGACACATATGTTAGGAGGATTTTGCATTAATATATAGGAGTGATATATATATA
>BMAC01000194.1:1131177-1151760 GCA_014905375.1 Phtheirospermum japonicum
TTATGGCGCTTTGTTTGCTTTTGTGTCATCCGAACCTAATATTTACCTAATTTAATACTTTTTTTTTTTTATTGTATCTTATCTAATTTAAATTTCTTATTATATTTTTCTTTATTCAGTACTTTCTTTTGATTTTCTTAATATAAAAATAGAAACAAATCATATATAATTAGTAGAGAAGATCTAAATTAGTTATTTTTATTAAAAGAGAAATTACATTTGAAACTATTTTAATTAAAAAAGTTATTATGAAAATAATTAAATAAGTTTTATTAATAATATAATTTAAAATAATTTTATTATTGAATTTTCAAATACTCTATATAGATAAAATATCAGTTATTTATAATAATATAAGTATGTAACTAAATATTACTAATGTATTTAATCTAAATATAAATATTAAATTATATACTAATAATTAATAAATATTGGTTAGACTCCGATACAACACGGGTTGAGAGTATGATATCTTTTAAATATCTCAAAGTATGTAACTAATAATTATTAACGAATTTATTCTAAATAATAATATATAAAATGATTTAATAATTATAATTATTAATAAAATAGATATTCGGCACGGGTTAGATTGTGACGGTTTTTGAATTTTTGTAAATATGTAACTAAGATCTAATGAATTTAATTTAAACATCAGATCTAAAATTATTTAATATTTATAATAATTAATAAATAAATTAGACATGTACAAGGTACAGGTTGGGAATAATTATTTTAATTGTTTATTTTGATATAAAATTCAGTAATTATCACAAATATTTTTTATATTTATCTTTTGATAAGTTCAGTGTAATACACGGATATCAAACAAGTATATATTAATGCAAAATCCTCCTAATCTATGTGTCTACTTAGTATGTTTCGTTTGGATAATAAAAAATCTCGGTATTTCATTTGCTTATGTGTCATCCGAGCCTAAATTATACATATTTAATATTTTCCTTTTACTATATCTTGCCTAATTTAATACTTTTTAATTATATTTAGCCTAACTTAATAGTTTTCTTTAATTATATTTTGTTAATTCAATAATTATTTTTATAAATAAGTCATATATAATTAGTAGAAAAAAATCTAAATTAATTATTTTAATTAAAAGATAGATTACATATGAAATAATATTAATTACAAAGAAAAACTTATATATGAAAATAATTAATAAATTCTATTTAAAATAAAAGTTGAAATAATTTAATTTTGAAATTCTAAATATTCTGTATAAATAAATTATGATATATTTGCAATAATTAGAGTTTGTAACTAAATATAGTAATGAACTCAATCTAAATATAAGTAAATAAAAATATATAATAATAATTAATTAATACTTATTAGAAAATGACACAATGCGAGAAGGCTTGAGAGTATGATACCTTTTGAATTTTTCAAAGTATGTAACTATAATTACTAACAAAATTAATTTAAATATAAAAATATAATATGAGTAAATAATAATTAACTAATATAGATTAGAGAAGGGTTGAAATGTGACATCTTTTGAATTTTTATAAGTGTGCAAATATAATTATTAATAAATTTAATTTGAACATTAAAATATAATATTAATCAATAATTCTAATAATTAATAAATTGAACAGGGCACGGGTTGAGATATACGTCCTTTCAATTTTTTATTTTAAATTTAAAACTTCATAATTTTCACAAATATTATTTATATTTAATTCTTATAAATCCCGTGTAATACACGGGTGTTAAACTAGTATATATATATATATATATATATATATATATATATATATATATATATATATAGGGATGGATCTCGTGGAAACCAAGCCATGTGTGGGAACTGAGAACCAATCTCAGTCATCGAAATAGATTGATCAAACGATCATAATTCATTGATTTATTTAAGGTATGAAAAACTAATTTATCTACACGCCTGCTTTTTTTGTTTGTGAAAGGGTATCCTTGGGATTTCTCGTATTCCCAAAATTCAGGCGTAAATCCCCGGCTTGGTCGATGCTACCCTAAGGGTACTACCCTGATCCACTCAAATATTGACACGTGGCAAGGACTTTTAATTTATTCATTTTTCTCTCATTTGGTAAAGTCCTCCTCTTTAATCTCACTATTCCCGTATATTTCTCCTTTCATCTGCCTTGCTCCATCCAAATGCTGACACATGTCAGTTTGTATTTTTTTTTTCTTACCTCTTGCATGTTGATTTGTATCTTTTGTACATATTTTCATTACCGTTTTTGTTTAGAGTTGTGTGTTTTTCGCTTGCTTTTTGTTGCTTTAGGAGTCGAGTTGGCCRTTTTTCGTATTTCTAGATTTTCTTAATTTTCGTACGTTTTATTATTAATTTTCGTAGTTTTTCACTTTTCCGTTTTCTTGGTCGTAGGACGTCCAAGCGGGGCCCACGCTCATTTGGGATCGTTGATACTCGACTCGGGAATGGACGGACAAAGCAAGGAAGAGCAACGAACGAGGTTCGATAAACCGGCGGATGCGAAAAGATCGAGAAATCGAGCCAGGCGCTGGAATCCAGTCGGCCGACTGGATGTTCAGTCGATCGACTGAACCAGCAAAATCGACTTGATTCCAGAGACTTGGGCAATTTTGACAGAGCAGTCGATCGACTGCCGACATGGCCGATCGACTGCCAGTCGATCGACTGCTTTTTCAGTCGATCGATTGAAAAGCAGAAATTTTGAAGAAATAAGTAATCACACGTCATTTCAAAGAGACAACTTGCAACTCGCATCAGAAGGTTTTCTTCCCCAAGGAAGCTCCTCCAAAACCAGAAACTCTTTTCCTTTTCATATTTTCTCATTTTAATTTCCATAAATCCTAGTAATTAGTGGTAGATTAGTTAAGCTTAGATTGTAGTTGGTTAGTGTTAAAGCTTTGATTTAGATTACTTTTGTGAAGAATCCTTCAAGCTTCCAAGCATTTCTCCTTCAAGCTTTTGTGTAATCACATACATTTGGTAAACTCTTTCCATTAATATAGCTTTATTTCCATGTTATTTCTCTTGATCTTGTGTTAAAGTTTGATTTTTGCTTAGTTGTTGTTTTGATCATTCAAAATTCCTATTTTCATTTTATAGCTTTCTAGCTTATGAACTTATGCTTTTAAGTTATCTAGTTGTTAATCAATTTTTAAGTTTGTAGAAGTTTTATAAGATCTTCCTTTTTAAACTTTTAATTAATGCTAAGTTAATTTTGTTGATTTATTCAAATAAGCTTGACTTTAATTTTCCCTCCATTTTCCTTAATTTCAAATTATTAAGATTTAATATTTAAATAGTTTAGATTGAATCGTTTTTAATATAAGATTTAATTTCTTTTAAATGTTTTAATGTTTTTAAATCTTATATTTCAATTTAAATCTTAGTTATAAAACTTAAAACCGAACAATGACTACCTCTTTCTTAGGTTAAATTAGTTTAATCAAAACCGACGATAAGAACAACTGAGAAACCGAAAGCCGATCACATCCATCCTCGAGAGACACGACTCGGGGCAACTCACCGCATCTACAATCGACCCCGTACTATTGCGGAGACGATTCTTAGAGCGCTCAGAAATCGTCGATCAAATTTTGGCGCCGTTGCCGGGGATGGATTAAGGCCAATGGTGTTCTTAATTACTGTTATTGTTAACGTAGTTCGTAGTTAGATTGGTTCGTCGTTTTACATTCGATACGCGTAATCTTTTGTCGTTGTTGTGTATGCAGGGTAGGTCCAACGTCCCGTTACCTCCGCTATTATCATCGATAATCGAGGAGCGAACGATGTCAACTCCGTTCGAGAGCCCGATTCCGCCCGCCCACACTCTAGACGATCAAAGGATGCCTCAGCCGCTTAATTGATCCGACCGAGGATGGCAAACTACTGAGCTAGTTTGCCATACGACAACCCTTACATCCAAACTCCCGAATATCCAAATCCATACACCACTCCCAAATATGACGACCCGTATGCTTCGATCGGAAAAGAATGGATCTACTCTTCCGATCATTATGACCCAAATCCTCCACATTCACCTCCATTTTCATATCCCCATAACCCGAGCATAGATCCGTATGCACCGAATCTTGATCCTTTTGATCCGGGTTTTGACGATCCATATATTCCACTCACCCTTCCTTCGAGCTACAATTCTTACAATCTACCCACCTCGAGCTCGTATACCCTGAGCGATAACCCTTATACCTCACTCTTTCAAGATTCGTCTACGTTCCAACTCCCGAACGTGGAGTCTCTCTTAGCCGACCTCATTGAACGCCTCGCTCGCATGGAGACTCGCGCAAAATAAATTGCCAATGATGTGGACGAGCTTAAGGAACCGTGCCTTGACGAGATGCCCATCTTGGATGTGGTGGTGCTCACAGTTGGTGACGGCGATTCGAGAATTGACGATCTTTTGAAAGAAGAGCGCTATGAGGTGGATTCAGAGGACGAGGAGAATGGGTCGGAAGACAACGAAACCCCTATCGGGTATTGTGAAGAGGTTGTAGTGGAAAGTGAGGGGGTGTTATCTTGGAGGTCTCCGATGGAACTTGAACTGTCGAGCTTACCTGCTTTAGGCAAGGAAGATGTAGTTGTGCCGGTCTTGGAGGATGTGGAGTTGATCGAGCCTCTTTTGCCACCACCCGACGATTTATTACTACTTGAACAAGAGGAGGTGGAAGAGGATGAGGAAAATGTGCGGGGTCCTACTCTCTCGTGCCCGACTACGACTATTTCTAAATTCGAGAGAGAGGAGATGACGGTCGGTGAGACGGAGAAATACGTCGACCCGTTTTGGGATGCTCACGTTTGGGTGATCGACTCACTCTTACGACCACCGAAGCAAGCCCAAATTCTTGATGTCTCAATCTTTCGGCTTGCCCAACGCGCCCGCCTTGGTGACTTTGATCACCCGGTGTGTCTACTCGAGAACACCAAGGCGTGGCATGATCGTCACCTCTTCTTGGATCCTGGATAACATTTTTGTATAACCGTCGAGCGAACGACGTAAACCAAACGCACTACGTGGGAGGCAACCTACGACGTTCTAACCCTTTCTAACTCTTTTCTTGTTCTTCTTTCAATCTAGTGTATATTCTTTATTTAAGTAGTGTTTATGAAGTTTTTAGGTTCATGTAGGTCCAGTTCTGGAAGTTTTTGGAGAAAACAGGATCAAAATTGGAGCAGACTTCTGGAATGCAGTCGTTCGACTGCACACCTAGTCGATCGACTGGTTTGCAGCCGATCGACTGCCCAATCGACTGACGGCTCGAATCGACTGGATTCCAGAAATTTTCAAGCTTTTTGCAAGAGCAGTCGATCGACTGGTCATCTGCTAATCGATAGTCAGTCGATCGAATGTCGCCCGATCGACTGAGGAGGAGAAATTGACTGGATTCCAGAACTTTTTAAGCTTTTGACAAGAGCAGTCGATCGACATCGACTGTCGGCAGTCGATCGACCGCGGTCGATCAACCGAGGAATGCAGTCGATCGACTGCCCTGACTACCCAGAACCTGCGGACCTATATATATCAGTCGATCTTCTCCCCCCACACCACTCAATCGACAGAGAAAGAAAAAGAGAGTGCAGCAAAAAAAAAGAAAAGCAGAAAGATATAAAAAAAAAAGGGGGAAGAGGGGGAAAAGAAGAGAAAAACGACTTGTGTCGATCGACTGCAGCAACATACGAGGGAAATTCAGTTTTCTTCTCCTCTCCAAATTCAAAATTCCTCTTTGGGCATAGTTCATTTCTTCGTTCCGTTTTGAACCAATTATTCAGGTACTTCGCTTGTACGATATCTTTGGGAACTTGGCAATTGTTGGTTGTGTGTTGGGTAGGAATTGAGATCCATTCTTGTTTGATTTACTTCTTTAAAAAGCTTGCCCACCAAGTGCTTGACGAATTGCCCCAGAGAGCATTCGATTTCAATTTTCCTCGTTTTTCCGTTGTTTTCTCGTTCGTTTCGATTTTTGAAACCCTCCACTACAAACCCGACTACTTTCGTCCCTATTTCTCATCTTTTACCATGGATGTCCACTCCGACGATGAAAATATTTTCGGCCTTCCCCAATACCCCGATATCGCCGGAACTTACGGTGCCCCCTTCCCCATCTACTCAACATACGAGGGGGAACTCTTTCAAAACCTATCCCAGCGACATTTCGCTACCCCGCGCTTCATCAATATTGAGCGTTTAGATGAGTGGGTGGCGAACGGGGACTATGACGGGTTCGGCACCCGACTCCTCCACTACATCGACGCGATGAACGGCCGGATGTTCGCGTCTTTCCGGACACCGGCTTATCGGGAGCTAGTGCTCGAGTTCTTCACCACGTACCAAGAGACCGATGACGGGRGTTTTAATGTCCGTTGTGGGGGAATTGAGCACCGGATCGATCAGGGGGTGATCCAAGGGGTGCTCGGGCTTGACTGCCAGCAGTACTCGTACACGCAGGTGAGTGGTTTTCATGCGGATGAGTTTTGGGGGAGTATCATGGGCGGACGTGTTACCCGGGATCGATACTCGGCGTCGGCGATCACCGATTTGGATCTACTTGGGGCCTACAAGTTCTTCTCCCACGTCTTGATGGGCAAACATGAGAGCACCAACCTCACCCACCACGAGGTGTACGTGCTTTGTTGCGTATTGAATGGACATCCGGTCCCGTTCTTTCCGTTGATCCGTGGGCAAATTCGAGGGATACGGAAAACGAGGGGAGGAAGCATCGCACGAGTTGGCATGGGGCCGATGATCACCATTCTTGCCCGTTACTTCGGGTTTGAGGCCGAGTCGGCAAACATGACACGCGTCGACCTTATGGAGTTGGCGTTCAAAATGCCGAGAGCCCCGACGAACCCGGCGAACCAAAATCCGAGACGTCAGCGCCACCGGGGCCACGAGCAGGATGAGGCCGACGACGTCCCGAACACCAGTTCGGGCGCACACCACGGAGCGAGCACGAGCCATGCGGCAGTCCCGCAGTACGGGGGTCCGAGAACCAGCTCGGGTCCCGAGATGGGTTGGAACGATTTCCAACAGGCCGTGTTTTCCCGTTTCGACCAGCTCACAGCCCATTTTGACCGGCTCGACGAGGGGCAGGCACGAAATGAACGAGCTTTCCGTGGCCTCCATAGCCGGCTCCTTTTGGTTGAGAGTCGGATGCGGCGAGACGACGACGACGACAATGACGGCGGCGACGGTGAAAACGAGGATGAGGAGGAGGAGGAAGACGAGGCCGCGACCCTCCGTGCCCGACCTAGGAGATGTCGTTAAATCTCCTAATTTATCCTTTTTTTACTTTTATTTGTTATTGTTTTTGTGTGTTATTTTATTTTATCTTTCGATTATGTTCTTTTATTTCTCGTCTCGACTCTTGTAAAAAAAATAAATAATAATAATTAAAAAAAATCCTTTTAATTGCTTTCGTTTTTGTATATAGTTTAATTTCATTTTCTTTGAATATATTCTCAAAACATAAAACAAATTTGAAAAATAAAATCCAAACAAATTAGAAAATTCAAAAACTCAAAAATATTTTCGTTTTTGTAAATAGTTTGTTTTTGTGCAAATTCTCTACCTTGCCTTACCTTGTAGATAGATTGTTGCTTGACTCGGCTCCCGGCGACGACTTTTGGCACAAACACATTGATACAAGCTCGTAAATAGGGGCATTATTCTTTTCCCTACATCTTATTACCGCTTCTATTAGCTTAAATACGCAATGTGGACATTGCTAGGTTTTAAGTGTGGGGTGGTTAGAGTTCGTCCTAGGTTTTTAATTTCGTCGTATGCTTGCTTGTGTTAATTTGAGTAACGTGTGTCCTATTGTTGCTTGGACCCTTGGCGAAGTGACGCGGTTTTGATGATTTGTTAGGGTGTTTAGATTTTCGATCGAATATAGTGGACTTAGGTGGTTTATCTTGTTGGGATCTCCGTTCGGTTTTAACTCCGTGCTATCCTTGTGCTCATTTAGAACTAGTTCCTTGACTAGCCCTAGTCATCGAACGCTCTCTATAGATTTTTGTTTTGTAATTTGGAGTCGACAATTGCTCCACATGCTCGATCGATAAGTTTGTAAGTTGCTAGTAGCAACGAATGATCGGAGTCGTTGAAAGCTTCGTATTTTCATCTTTATTTATGTTAAAAAAAAAGAGAAAAAAAAAGAAAAAAAAAGGAGACGAATAAACAAGGATACGTTATAAATCCTTGAAGTTGTTAAGTAGCACGTTTTTCCTTTTTGTCCGATTTTTAGTATATATTTGTTAAAGAGAGGCATAGATGATTTTGGCTAGTAGGGAGCCGATTAATGGTTCAAGCGTGGATAGACCTTAGCCGGGGCAGGGACGGGGAGACCGACTTGGTGGATTGTTTAAGTTCTTTTAGGGTTCGGAAGTCGATCTAAATTTCCTTAACAACGCACATTGACGTCCTTTTAGCCTAAGCTAACAAGCAACGTAGCGTACGACGTCTCAAATTATTTTGTGCATTAGTTTAGGGTTGGTCGGGTGTAATTTTGTAAATATACGTTAGTTTTGCTTGAGGACAAGCAACCGTTCTAAGTGTGGGGTGGTTGATTTGCATCTTTTTGTACATATTTTCATTACTATTTTTGTTTCACGTTGCGTGTTTTTCGCTTGCTTTTTGTTGCTTTAGGAGTCGAGTTGGCCGCTTTTTGTATTTCTAGATTTTCTTAGTTTTTGTACATTTTATTATTAATTTTCGTAGTTTTTCACTTTTCCGTTTTCTTGGCCGTAGGATGTCCAAGCGGGGCCCACGCTCGTTTAGGATCGTTGATACTCGACTCGGGAATGTACGGACAAAGCAATGAAGGGCAACGAACGAGGTTCGATAAACTGGCGGACACAAAAAGAACGAGAAATCGAGCCGGGCGCTGGAATCCAGTCGGCCGACTGGATGTTCAGTCGATCGACTGACTTTGAAATCGATCGACTGAACTGGCAAGATCGACTGGATTCCAGAGACTTGGGCAATTTTGACAGAGCAGTCGATCGACTGTCGACATGGCCGATCGACTGCTTTTTCAGTCGATCGACTGAAAAGCAGAAATTTTGAAGAAATAAGTAATCAGACGTCATTTCAAAGAGACAACTTGCAACTTGCATCAGAAGGTTTTCTTCCCCAAGGAAGCTCCTCCAAAACCAGAAACTCTTTTCCTTTTCATATTTGCTCATTTTAATTTTTATAAATCCTAGTAATTAGTGGTAGATTAGTTAAGCTTAGATCGTAGTTTGTTAGTGTTCAAGCTTTGATTTAGATTGCTTTTGTGAAGAATCCTTCAAGCTTTTCTCCTTCAATCTTTTGTGTAATCACATACATTTGGTAAACTCTTTCCATTAATATAGCTTTATTTCCATGTTATTTCTCTTGATCTTGTGTTGAAGTTTGATTTTTTGCTTAGTTGTTGTTTTGATCATTGAAAATTCCTATTTTCATTTTATAGCTTTCTAGCTTATGAACTTATGCTTTTCAGTTATCTAATTGTTAATCAATTTCTAAGTTTGTAGAAGTTTTATAAGATCTTCATATTTAAACTTTTAATTAATGCTAAGTTAATTTTGTTGACTTATTCAAATAAGCTTGACTTTAATTTTTCCTCCATTTTCCTTAATTTCAAATTATTAAGTTTTAATAGTTAATTAGTTTAGATTGAATCGTTTTTAATATAAGCTTTAATTTCTTTTAAATGTTTTAATATTTTTAAATCTTATATTTCAATTTAAATCTTAGTTATAAAACTTAAAACCGAACAATGACTACCTCTTTCTTAGGTTAAATTAGTTTAATCAAAACCGACGATAAGAACAACTGAGAAACCGAAAGTCGATCACATCCATCCTCGAGAGACACGACTCGGGACAACTCACCGCATCTACAATCGACCCCGTACTATTGCGGAGACGATTCTTAGAGAGCTAAGAAATCGTCGATCACATGTATACCATGGTTATTCTGAAAATTTTGGGGATAGAAAAATCTCCCGCCCAACACCCTCAAATCTCCCGCCCAACACCTCAAACTTGTAAATTTCCAAATTTAAAACTTAACTTCTGTAAATAATTAAGCAGCAAAGCAAATGATGTTTTTCATTTTTCAAATGTTAAAACTTATTTTCTTCCATTTATTTGTTGCATTTCTTCTCTTCCCCTTGAATACACACAGCAGTCGATCAAAGAGGTGTGATTTTTTTTTTTTATGCCTTATGATTTTTTATTTTTTTCTTCTTCTGTATTGTTTTAAAAGAATTTGGTTGGGTGTAAATTGGTGTTTGAATTTAAAAATAAAAAAAGGACATGAGATCTTAGTTCTAAGAATATGGTTTATTTTCCCTAAAGACTTTGACAACGTTTTTTTCTTTTTCTTTTTTTTTTTTTTTTTGGCTTCACCAAAATTTTGACCAGCTTCCTTGTAAATATTAATTAAAAAACTTTGATTCGCTATAGGTGTTAATTTATTTAGTATGTTTGTAAAATTAAATATGTGTTGGGTTCAGCTAATGAATGAAGAACTTGGCCAAAAAAGAAGAAATTTTGTTGAAAGTAGCTGCACAAGAATGCCAACAATCTTCATTTTTTTATTTTCTTCTCACTATTTGATTAGCTCTATTTGGGGATTCTCATGTCTCAGGTTGGTTATCACTTCTTGTAAAAGTTAACTAAGTATTTAAATTATAAGTAACAACATCTCAAACTTATTGATTACTTTTCTTTTGCAGGGACACCATGCAGACAACAATTGAAGAGTTCTGATATCAATATAAATTAATTTGAAATGATTTTGTAATATTTTTCTTTTGATCTTTGTTTGAAATGTCCATGATGAAGAGAGTTTTTGTGGTTCTAAGTATATGTTAAAACATTAATGCCAATGACTCGACAATAGTAGCTCTGTATGTGTAAATAAGTTAAATGAGATATCATTCTTTAACACATTAAGCCTCATATAATTGCCAGATTTTACAATCACTCTTAGTAGTTATATCTCAACACTTGATACTCCTCGTCCAATCATTAATTTAGCCCATGATAAAGGGAAAAAGCTGAACAAGTTAAAAATAAAATGATGCACAGCATTACCATTACAGCCTCTTAATTATCACAAGAATCCTCTCTCTCTCTCTCAAGTATTCCTAATTATCAATTTCTAGATTAATGCAATTTCTTAAGCACATCAACAACAACAAAAAAAAGGGTTCTTAAACATATTCACATTAAGCATAATTTATAACTGAGCCCTTACAAAAATGATCGTCTCCATGCACAGGTGATGCCTTCTCACTCTCGATAACATGTCCAGCTGGCTGCTTTTGCCCCTCTTAAGCTGCTTAAGTTCCCAAATATAAACACAACCATCCCAATAATCCCGGCATAAAACAACCATTCCTTCTTTACCTGCCGGAGAACAATCCAACCATAGAACCCTTCCAAATGCATGCAGCAAACCTGTTGCAGTGCCTTGGACAGCTGCGAAGAGAAGCAAATAGCTCTTATTCCAAACACTTGCATGATAATAGAATCCAAACTGTCATACATTTTGCCTCCTCTGTAAGCTCTAGCAGCCGAGTAGAAGGACCGTCTCAACAGATCACAAAATTCGAGAGCATAAATCCGAAAAGCTGCATTTTCTTAGCATCCAATCTCAAGACCTGCTGAGAGGATGCGCCGCGGGCAGAAAAACCAAAGGCACCATAAAGTACACCGAAAACAAAAACAAAACATTCTCTGATTTCACGCAAACATAACCTATCGCATAAAGCAAACTCGCCCCAAAAACACACATTGACATAAACAACGATATAAAAACACCAGCCAGACTCCCCAACGCATCAGGATACCCAAAAATCAAGACAACATGCATTACGTCAAACAACTTCCTTACCGAGTCGATGCTAGTCAATGTAGCCCGATTCGTGCTGAAAATGTGAATCATTCCGAAACCCCATATCAGGCCGCTGAAAATCGAGATGACCCATAATGCCGTGAAATGGTCCGAGTGGCTGTACATACGATCTGTGAACGAGGCCATGATCGCGGTTCCTAAGCAGCCGACCGTGTTTGAGTAGAGCGATAACCAACTTCCGAAGGATCTTCGGTTCGGGGAAGCGGCGTTTGGGTATGGACGGGCCCGTGAAGGCCCGAATCATGAGGCATATGTGATCATCATTAAAAACCTCTTATGGGAGCTAAAACTTATAAAATTCTACATTTATCTCTTGATTACATGGAATTATGCTAAATCAAATAAAATTACATCCCACTAGAAATATACAAATGGAAAAAAGTTACATAAAAAATACTAATAAAATACACACTTAAAAGAGAATTTCATTAACAAAAACTTGAAAGGCATTAAGACATTTACGTTTTATGACAATAATATCCTCTTATAAAATGCACACGGACTTCAGAGGTTAAAATGGGACCAAAGRCCYRTCCAAGCAATAGTAAAGACCCCMMCAAAAAAAGTGCTAGCTARTTAATRGAAAATATCAAGCAAAGCAACAGAGTAGATGATGTGTTCTAAAAAAGCATGTGTTCCAAAAAAGCTCCGTTGAAACTTGAAAGCCTGAAGCACCACAAAAAATTGGAAATGTCCACAAAAATGAAATCTCCTTGGCAAACCAAAATACATCCGATCAATTTTCCTATAAAAAAAATTCTTCAAAAAATTACAAATATCACATTAACAACAATTTAGTTCATTTTTTAATTGTTTAACCATACCTTTGAAGAATGATGATTCCCAAATGGATAAGTGAATAAGTTCATTTGATTGCCCACATTTTCATTTACTTCCTGTATTACCATACAAAATAGAGAGTGTAAAATGGTAAATATTCATAAAATTATGTAAAGTGCTAGAGAGAAAAAGTGCATCTACCCCTTGAATTGGAGGTTGCCAGTGAAGTTGATTAGCCCCAAAATGAGTTCCAAATGATGGAACTTGAAAAGAATAATCAGTTYGATATTGCGGTGGAGGGGCAGAGTTTGATTCTTGTGTATATTGGACATGAGTGCCCTCTTGTGAGATTTGTCCCTTTCTTTTGGTGCCTTTGGTGTCTAATATCATATGTCAAACAAGTTAAATGAAATCATATATATATATATATATATATATATAAGACAATTATACAGTTAAAGAAAAAGACTTACTTGAACTTTCACATTTTCCTTTTCCTCTTCCTTTGCCTTTGCATTTTCCTTTCCTGCTCTTATCATCCCAATGTCGAACTATACGAGCGTTTGTGACTCCTCTTGACTTGACATATAAGGGATTACGCGCGAGTAATTCATCTTAACCATCTTCATCAACAATGAGATTTTCACTATTATTTTGATCATCAAAACTTAAACTTTCAATCAACGCATTGATTTGTAGATTTGCACTATTCAGAATCTCAACCAAAGCACCTCTCGTCTCCGCATAAGCTTTTGCTTGAATAGTAAGATTGTACGTCAACCTCATTGTTTGGTTTACAAAATCCATCTCCGATGTGTGGCCACTTTCACTTCTACTTTCATGTACTGAAGTCTCATCAAATGCTCCATTTCGCACATTTTTCATCCACCGATTCTTTATATATGATTTCGGCAATGTAGTCACATTCATATAATTGAAAACTTTTAAAACATGCTTGCACAATATGCCGAGTGACTCAAATCGATGACAACTGCACTTAACTTCATGACTTTGTCTATTGTACACGACTTGCCTAACCTTAGAGTTTTGATCATGAGATCTTACCTTAAACTCAAGCAAGGGACTCCTAAAATCAAGTGGTTGTTCATCRAATATTGTATTCAAGGAATTGATCAGTTCAAGTTCAAACAACTTGTATATATTGAACGTGTAAACAGCAGCAGCATGATTCAATAATGGGTGATTTTTCACAATCGGTGATGGTTTCCCATGTCGACAACGAGTGTCCTCGACTTTTTCTTTGTCACGCCAACTTTTTTGAATTTTTTCATAATTCATGACAAAATCATACAACGAAATGCTTCTGTTACCTGCTTTTTTCAACACCAAGTTTGTGGCCTCACTTCTAGATGTAGCTAAAAGCCCAGCACTAAACCTTTCATTGCTAAAAGCAGTAGCCCATTTATGTCGCAATTTGTACATGCCATTTAGCCACTTATGGTATGCAAGATTATAATCATCAATCATTGATGCCCATTTATCTTCAAACTCTTTTTCGGATTCACAATAACCCATGCACTTATGCCACAAATGCTTAAACATTGAATCACCTAACAAGCTTCCTATGTGTGAAGGAGCATTTTGGTTAATATACCATTGACACAAACGATGAAGTGCACATGGAAATATTGTATCAATCGCATTTATCATTGCTTGACATTGATCGGTAAAAATTATTTCAGGCTGCTTACCACTCATAGACTCAAGAAATGTGCTAAATAACCATACAAAAGACGACTCGGTTTCATCTGACATAAAGGCCAAGCCAAACATCACATTTTGCCTATGATGATTCATACCAAGAAAGGAGCGCATATCAAATTATATCTATTCGTTCTATAAGTGGTGTCAACTGAAACAACATCACCAATATGTTCATAATCAACCCGACATCTGTAATCTCTAAAGAAAAAATTCATCACCCTATTATCATCATCTAGCTGTACATTCCAGTAAAAAAAAGCTTCTTTATTCGACTTCTTTATGAAATATTGAAGTAAAGCAGAAGCATCTCCATTTTTAATTTTTGTATGTTTTCTCAAACGATTGAGGTGATCATATGCATCTTTTCGAATAAATCCCAAGTTTTCTGGACCATGCGCTTCTTTTTCCATGTATGAAATTGCATTATTCACAGGTATCCCAGCACTCACCATAGCTTCTAGAATGGACCTCTTAGCATGTGATAAATTACGTGATGATCTTATCAAATGAGCTTGATCTGCTGCGACCATTTCATGATTATGTTCAGTATCAAACCTACTGACCTTCCACTCTCCCTCTTTTTCCCTCGTGATTTTAAGTTTTGCTTTGCATTTTGTTCTAGTTATCGGTTTTTGATAAACCGGTAGTCTTTGATTAGACCATTTTTCGTCTTTCACTCCTTCATAAGAATATTCGAATTCCTTTGCCTGTAGTTCATTAGTGCGCGGAAAATATCGTTGATCTCCTTTTTTTACACTAAATCCTTTGGCATGTGCATAGTTACAATATAATAAATTTGCATCATCAACACTTCTCACGACTTTTCCCACCGCTAATTTGCTCTCCAATTCATCAACAATTATATTACCATGTTGTACCTCATTATATTTTGGAATCACCATTTCTGGAGAGTCACGTTGCTCTTCTGGCTCATTTTCCATTTCAACTTCTTCATGAGTGCCTCCCTCCAAATCTACAACAACAAATAGACATTTCTTATCAATTAAAACAATATTTTTTTTCAACAATTTCTTCGTACAAGAAAAAAAAAACTACATACCTGGGAAAGGAAATATAGTGTTAGTTTCTTCAATATCCATTTCCTTAAAAACCGATTCTTCTGAAACTCCAATAAATTGAATCAACTTATAATACTAATCTTAAATGCGYCGAGAATTYTTCTCCACCGAAGYTGCCCTAGAACCCCAATCGCAAAGAGTGAAAAAAAGTGTAAAAAGTCTGATTTTTAGATATTTACCATAATTCCAAATTTTGATTGATAAATAATGTTAACCTTGGTTAAGTTTCATGAGTTAGTATTTTAAAGAAATTAAAAATAAGAAATATGAAAAACGGGGGCGGGAACTGAGATTAAGGAGGAGGACTTTATAAAGTGAGAGAAAAATAATAAATTAAAAGTTTTTGCCACGTATCAATATTTGAGTAAATCAGAGAAAAATAAATAAATTAAAAATCCTTGCTACGTGTCAATATTTGAGTGGATCAGAGAAAAATAAATAAATTAAAAGTCCTTGCTACTTGTCAATATTTGAGTGGATCAGGGTAGTACCCTTAGGGTAGCATCGACCAAGCCTAAGTCCCCTCCCAGAATCATTGCGGGTTTTCAGACAAAGAGAAAAACCGAGTAATTCTTCACCTTCTTCAACAACAAAAATAAGCAATCGAAAATAGAATCAAAGCATCCCCGTATTTTCGCAGTTCCACCCACACGAATTAGCAACCCGATTTCGAAGATGTTGAGGACGCTTTGGAATCTGCCAGATGGGCGGCGGATCTGGACGGCGCTGAACGTCGGTGTCCCGAGAGACGCCTCCCTCGCTGAGGACAGCGGCGCGGATCTCTTGAGGCACGTGCTGAGGAGGAAACGGATGGTGCAGATGAGGAAATCCTTGACGTAACCGACGGCGAAGATCTCGACGGAGACGGCGGAGGTTTCTCCGTATATGAAACTCGTTGGAAACGGACGCCGAAGGCCACCGCTCGGTTGGTCCAGGGTGTGCTAATAAATCTAGAACTAAAGGTAAGTTGAGAGGTTTCTTGGTATCTGTTGCTCAGTTGGTTTGAGTTGTTTTGCTAATTTTGTATTCCAGTTATGCTAAACAATAGGTTCAATGATGCTAATTTTGTTTGTGGTTTGATCTATATGTTTATGCTTATGGGTGAGTGAAGTTCCAGTTATGCTAACGGGTTGGATGAGTTGTTTTGTATTCCAGTTATACTTAACAATAGGTCCAGTGATGCTAATTTTGTCGTCTTTAAATGATTGCAGCATATATTGAGTTCTTGTTAAGGGGTAATATTTTTGTAATGATGCTATTTAAGAAGGTGTCATTTTTTGCTAATTTTAATATATATTAGTGCTAATTTTGTGTGTTAGTGCTTGAGATGTTAATCAAATACGATTATACATTGATTGGAATATATATTTTTCTTGGGTATTCAGTGATATTAGTTTTTGTATGTATGTTTTGCTTATAATGCTGTCTAGGATCAGTCTATAGTTATGTTCATATTTGTTATTGTCTAGGAACTCTACGAAAAAATATTTAAGTTTTGCTAATAATGGAGTCATTTGTTGCTGTTTTTGATATATAATTGTGCTAATTTAACGTAATGGTATTTTGGGATGTCAATCAAATGTGGTTGTCGTTTATGTTAATTTCAATATTTGTGTTTTACTTATAACAGTGTCTAGGACCAGTCCGCTTGTTTTTGCCTACGTTTATTGTCAGCAGGAACTTTATGTTAAAACAAAATTCAAGTTTTTACTAATAATGGTGTCGTTTGTTTCTTATTTAATGTATATTGGTGTTAACTAACGTGATAGTATTTTTGTTAATCAAATGTGATTGTATGTTGGTTGTGATATCATTATTGCTTTTTTGCATTTGTTTTTAGTAAACGACGATCCATCCATTGATGTACTGTTCTTTTGGAATCAACTGTTCGTGAAACTATTATTTTATGTGTGAAAATGTGCAATTGCATATAGTTTTTTTTTTTGTTTTTTTTTTGAACGGTGAAGTCAATCTAGAGTAACAATAGATTTTTAGGGAATGGATGAAATGGTAGTAGGTTTGTTGCTATTTATCATTGCAAATGATGTAAGTAGATTCACCATGTGTTTTGGCACATAGTTGTGGTATACTATATTCATACAATGCTGGTTTAGGTTGATTTTGAATCTTTTTTTACACTGCTATACTCTATTACTACCGCTATTAATGAGTTTTCTTGTTTTTTTTTTTTTGTTTTTTTTGTTTTTTTTTTGCAAATGGTCTTAGTTAAAGAATGATCAACCATTTTTGTATGAAGAGGTTTGTGATCTTTGGAAATGTATGGTGCGACGATTGATGTTGGCAGTTTAGGTCCTCGGCCACTAGAAAAGAAGAAGAAAGTGCAAGTGCAGGTGATGAAGAATATATACGAGTCCTGGTTCTGTAAGCTAGCTGGTGTTGAACTTGAAGTGAACCATTTAAGAAAAGTGGAATTACACGTCACAAAGTGAGGAATCACATAGCTGCTAAAATCTTGTGTATGTTTGGAATATATTTTTGTTATGTATACCACCATGTGATGTAGTTGAGTTTTGTAATTAAATACCATGTTGTTCCTGGAGTATGTATATGCTTATTAGAATAAGTGCAAATAATAGTACGGTATTTGTATTTATGGAATCAACTACAATCATGGTCAAATGACATTAGTCTCATTTCTAATACATTGACCTGACCATTAATTATATATCCCATTGTTTAAAAGAACAAAGAAGCCCTAATTAATCAATGTGGGTAACTAACAAGTGATTTTTTCAACATATGTTAAGGGTTTTAATCTGATGTTTATAGGGCTAAATATAATATTGTTTGATGCTTTTTTATGTACAACCAAGTGTTAAAGTGCATATAGTGATCTTTTTGTGGAACCAAGTCAAATATCAAAATAGAGTGTATATCATTTATAATATATGCAATATTCTAATGATTTAAATATTTGACTCCCGTATATCATGTTATTTAAGCATATATATTTTTTATAAACAGTTACTATATGCTATGTATTCTTAGTTGTGCTAATTAGTTTGTATTGTTATGCTAAAATAGTAAAAATTAGTATTTTTATTTAGTTCAGAGGCAATGTCCTGAGTATTAAATAAAACAACATTTATAAAATTGAATGCTAAAAATATATGTGCCTTTATAGGAAGTGCAAGATTTGATTTTACAAAAAATCACTTCAATTAAGGACACGTACATGATTTGTAATTGATTTTCATGGTTTATGAATGAATAGATTATTTTGGGAAAAGAACGGCTCAATAGAATATTAAGGAAAAACAGCATTATTAAGAAAAAAAGGCTGATTATATTATTAAGGAAAAAATGGCTAATTTGAATGTTATTTTTGGGATATTAATTGTAATTACATATAAGCCCTTTTCATTAATATAATATATTATTTATAAATTTAATGAGAATGACCTTGGCCATCAAGAAAAATTGATCTTGTGGATCATGTGGGTTCCTAGTTCCCACACAGGAAATTGGTTCCCACATGTTCCAATTCCTATATATATATATATATATATATATAGGGTTGGGTTCAAATGAGAACCTGTCAATATATGCGAACCTAGGGACCAATCTGAACCGTTGATTAATTTAATCCGAAGGCCAAGTTTAAATGAGATTATGTGTTTAAAAATGAAAAAAATAAATTATCCACGCTGCTTTATTGATAGGGAGGGTCAAATTAGGCCTAAGATAATATTGTATTAATCCCGCCTGGTACATAGCTCCGTGATATTTGGAACACCAAAAGGCAAGTTCAATATGATGCCACCCGTATCAAATATTCACCCAGAAAGAAATCATCAAATATTCATTAGGAAAGAAATCACTGGGATGCGTGTCGGCACTATAGAAAGGGCTCGTTTATACAAAGACATAGAATCATCACGCAGCGCTTCGAGCAAAAATTCGGGGATTCCTGATGGAGAGCGACGGTCGGCGTTCAAGGGGTCTCCGGCGGACGGCGGCGGATGCTGTCACAGGTATAATTTGAACCCACTGAGGCGACTGATTTCTATGAACCCCAGAAAGAGTATGTAAACGAAAAAAATCATACAACTGTAGTTGAATTACTGGAATTCCATTTAAACCCAAAAATTCCAATTGAATTAATGAATTCGGTATTGCTGGGCCTCCTCTAATTTTATTTATTGATTTTGTTCTTGTCTTGGCCTGAAAAACGGGATTCCCTAAGCATGCAATTTTTTTTTCTGAAAAATTGATTTTTGGAAAGTAATGATTTTACGTTGGTGAAATTCCCGAACCAATTTTGAAAATTCATAGTGCACTCTGTAGTACTACATAACTGTTTGCACATATGAAATGCAGCAATTTTATGTTAGTGGTGTTTGTATATGTATACCTAGTGCTTTCAATGTTTTATGGTGCTTCGAATTGTGCTTTATTGTGCTCTTACATAGAGAGTGTGTACAAACTGCTYTTTGGAATATGTTTCAGCTGCTCCCATGGCTATCACCGAAAAAAATGGAAAGCATCTGGTGCTGTTTAACATATCTTGTTAGTGCTTTTTATATGTATGATGCTTTGAAGTATAACCCAGCGTGCCTCAGACAATTTGCTTGCAGTTTGTCGGGGCTAAATTGTGCGGTGATTTTATTTTGTAGTGTTGTTAATAATACTTGAAGATGCTTTATACATTACAGTGCTTTATCTTGAGTGTGACTGGTGCTTTTAAATATATGTGATTGGATTTATACATATGATGCCTTGAATGTTTTTATATATAATAGCTGGTGCTTTGAGTATGTGTGTATGTGTAAATTTGTAGGTTTAGAAGAGGCTTAATGCCAAAATTAATTACAAGTTCAAATATAACATAATTTTAGTGTGCATATAACCATAATGATCAACCAAAAACCACTTTTCACTGAAAATGTAAACAGCTTTCTCACCCCTTACAACAACAAATGCATAATAAACTTGAGAGTGCCAGTGTCAATTATTTCTTGTGCATTTATTAACAATGAGGACATATTTCTGTCTGAAAACATGACATAGATACACAATTAATGATCACCCATTTGCAGACTCATCTTTTGCCAATA